>OZ010573.1:123876833-123956833 GCA_963932145.1 Acanthosepion lycidas
TAAGCAGCATATTAAATATCATTTGTACATGAATATTCCATATTTCTGTTTCTGTTTTGTGGTTGTCTAGCAATCGATCCGGTAAGAAACTACTTTCGGTATTGAAGACTTAGTCTGTTATCATTGTAAACCTTTTCTGACTTAATGATTATCTATCTATCTATCTATCTGCGTGTATATATATATATATATATATATATATATATATATATATATATATATATATAGAGAGAGAGAGAGAGAGAGAGAGAGAGAAAGAGAGAGACAGACAGTGTGTGGCGTAGACTAATCTGGATTTTTTACGTGACAACAGAACCGTGACATCACAATGTAGCCATGTTTTGAGAGCGCCATTATAAAAATACACCTTTGTAGCTGTCTGAACTTTGACGCACGCTGTGCTTAGTAATCGGCATGTCGATCGTTGAGCTGCTGTTGTGAAGAGCATTCGCGCTGGACACAAAGCCAAAGAAATCACTGAATGATTCAAATACCCTAATACCATAGTCTACGACCTTGCAAAGGCATATGGGGCGACAAAGACAATTTCAGGTCAGAACGTAAGACTCAAAAGAAGCGCTCTGGAACCACCAGAAGGCCCGAGTTTTCGAGGTTGTCAAGGAGAACACCAGCAAAATCATGGGGAAAATGAAACACGTTCCAGCAGAGAAAGAATCGTGCGTATCGTGAAGGAGGACTTGAATTAAAAACATTATGTGCTCATAAGGCGCCATTTGTTCATCGTACCACTGGTCGCTCAACTTATGGCTACCACCATCACAAGAGTGCAATCCTCTCGGCTATTCTGCGTGGGACGTCTTAGAGGGGGAGAAGAACAGCAGACCCTACAACACTAAAGATGCTCTCAAGAAAGCCATCAGGAACGCCATGACCAACATGGACAGGGACGCAGTGGGAAAGTGGTGGCCGCCAATGGTGTCCTTATCAAGTGATTTTTGCACCTTATTGTTGTGACCAAGTAATGGTTAACAAATAAGAAAACAAGAGGTTGCAGATAAATAGGGTATTGAGCAGTAGATACAGCAGAAGTGTGTTACACAACATGGGAGTGTGTGTCGGTTGACCAGCGTTCAGCCTATATCACTATTTCCCCCCAAGGCTTACTTTCTTTCCTACTATATCTATAGTAAGTGGAAGAGTCCACAATAGCCTAATTAGAGAGAAAACACCACAACACTTATATATGTGCCTTACTATGCATAACGTTTCATTGAAATATATTACTTTGTTATATAAAACCTGCTGTTTTTATTGACCATTATTTTATTCGGATATATCTACGTCACGCTATATATATTCAAATTTTTTTTTTTAATTTGTAGGTCTGATGAATTGGATCGTGATTACGATTCCAATGTAATAAATTATAACCATGGAATATTAGTGTTTGAGACTTTTGTTATTATATTATTACTCTTTCTTTGACATTAAGTTCTTCCTGGATTATATATATATATATATATATGACAAAAAGGCGTAAAAACTAATATTCCATGGTCATAATTTATTTCATTGGAATTACTATGAAAGTGCTTATCAATTAATCTCAGAAAGAAACTTCTTATATCAATGTTAGAGAGCCTGCAATATGGTGGGTTAAACCATATATATAAATATATATATATATATATATATATATATATATATATATATATATATATATATATATATATATATTATATATATATATTATATATATATATATATATATTATATATTATATATATATATATTATATATATATGTATATATATACATATATATATATATATATACATATATATATATATGTATATATATATATATATATATATATGTATATATATATTGACCACTAATATTATCAATATATATATATATATACATATATAATTATTCTCTTTTGGACCGTGTACCTTCTGGATCATGGTTCTTCTAAGCCAAGTATTAGAGGAAAATGAAAAGAAAGAACTAACCATCAATCGTAAGAAGACAGAATATGTGATCGCTAGGTAGAGAGACATCCCAAGATGGGATTATACGAATTAGAGACATCAAAATCGATGAAGTACAGGAATTTAACGATCAGCCAAGTGTTTTGACAGACGATGCAGAAAGATTAAGGCTCATTAATATAACGGAAATGTCTTCCGAAAATTAAACAAAATATTAATAAGAGGGAAATTTTTGTTAGAAACAAAATGAAGACTGCTGAACTGCGCGTGTAATATCCGTTCTATATAAGCAGGGAATGCTTGCCGGTTTCATCACAGTCTGTGACAAAATAGTCGAGCATTCATTGCTATATAGAAATGAGAGATGTGCTTCTACAGAAAGATGCTGAGGGTACCATAGATGAAACATATGAAAACGAAGAAGTTTTATGGAAATTTTAATAAAAAAGGACACGTATTTAGAATGAAAAAGAGACAAATAATGGAGGACTCACAGGATATATTGAAGCCAAGTGAAAAAGGACAACGTGAAACCTACTTAATGAGGTTGCTTAAATGGATGCAAGAACGTGAACTGAGAGGAATTGTAAAAAGGCAGACATTGCTAAGAGCTACAAAATATAGGAAGTTGTGGAGACCCATTATATTCCAATGGCTGACGAAACACGGCACACAGAAGAAAAAGAAGGACGCTTGCAACAATTTCTGTCAGTTATTTCTTCTACATTTACAATGGATATCCAAAGTGAAATATTTAGCACTATGCGATATAGGAAAAAAAGGAAAATAAGAAAAAGAAAAGAGGAAACGAACGAAAGAAAATGAAAAAAGAACGATAAAATAAAGAATGAATGAAAGGAAAAAGAATTAATTAATTAAATAAAAAGAAACAAAAAGATTTAAACGGAAGGAGGGAGATAAAAGAAAGAATGAATGAAAGGAAAAAGAAATAACGAAAGAAAGAAAAGTGAAAAGAAAATCGATGAAAAGAAAATGAGTCAATGAACGAAATAAAATAGAAAAAAATGAAAGATAAAATGAAGAGAAAGAAAAAAGAAATAAAGAAGAGGAAATAAAAACGAAGAAAGAAAAAAAAAGAAAACAAAGGAAAAAGAAAGAAAGAAGGAAAGAAAGAAAAAGGAAACGGATAGAACAAGTTCATCTCTTTGTAATTGTGATTTTTTTCCGTGTTTTGTTTTGCTATTCTGTTTGCAAAAGGTTCGTTCTTCCGTTTAAAAAAAAGGTGAGCAGATGTTGAGGAGGCGACCTGCCACAATTATCGTTTCTTGATCAAGCTCCATAAATTAATTACCTGCACAGAAAAGCGAGGTTTCACTGCGCTAATGGTAGGTCACAGGTGCGCATGCGTCGCACAACTGCACTCGGGCGTCACAAAAGCAATTGAAAATTGAATACGAGAAGGAAACAAGCCGTTCGCTAAGCATGTATTGCTATTTAAATTATATCTACTGACCATTTTATGAATTTTATGCACGCGTAAGATTTACTTTGGACTCTCATGATATTGTGTACGCTTCTTATTAGTCTTTTTTTGCTGTTTTTCAACCCCAAAAGCCACTCAAGTTAGAGAGTTACTAAATACCCCGAAACTGAGGTAAAAACATTATAAAAGTGTAAAAATAGGTTTTTATACCAGAAATACTTTGTAAAAAAATTATTACCAGAAATAAATTTTTGAAGAAAAAAAAAAATATTACCAGCAATACGCTTTTGAAAAAAACTATCAGTAATACATTTTTAAAAAAATATTACCAGCTATACGCTTTTGAAAAAAATAATATTACCAGCTATACACTTTTTGAGGAAAAAAGTATTAACAGGAATAGATTTTTGACAAAACAAAAATATTACCGAAAAAAAAAAAAATAGTTGTCGGCATTAAATGACCCAATAAAGTTGATAAGCCGTAAAACAAAACAAGCCAAACCAAACCAAGATAAATATTAAGTTATTAGAATATATCCGGAATATGCTTTAAACTCGTTTAAGCATCAGACTTGGGATTCAGAGTGAAGGCGCTTGGTACAGATAGACCTTGAAATTTGTCGCGCATTCACACAGTTACAATGTTCATGCTCGCTTCCATTGTTTAATATCATTGTTTATTAATATATTAAATGAATTAATATAAAAAATTAAAATCTTTATACATATAATCAATACCTTAAATATCCTTCTCAGTTTTTATTCAGCTCTTACAATCAAAACATTCAATAGAGTAAAACGGATACTAACATCGCTTGATCTCGTTTTAGGTTTGTTTTCCTATTTTAACATGGCTTAAATTACTGTAGAAATTCCAATTCTCAGTTGGAACAACCATTCCGAAGTGAAATTGCTCTATGGACAGCTAAAATATTATTATTACTATTTTCTAATTTTTGTGTGGACCCCCCCCCCAGTAATGTTACATGGAGCCAAATTGAGAACCGTTACCCTAAAGGAACAGTAGAATATACAGTTTCAGTTGACTGATGCTGTAGAATATTTTTAAAGATCAGTATGATAAAATGTTACCTGAGCTTCTGAAATGAAGTATTGTCATTATTTTATCTTAGATAATAAGCCAATTGTTGTCTATAGAAACTAAAATATACTGGGTGTAGAATAAAAAATGGATACATAATAAAAATTATCACGAAAACCCAGTTAAGGATCTATTGGATCACTTCATATTACAAGGTTAGTTACATTTTTCAAGGACATGTCCATTCTTAAAGTACGCGACCATAGCTCCTATTTCTTTAATATTTGTAAATTGCCATGTCACTTTTTGGGAAATGCAATGCAGTGATTTCCTTTTGCCGTCTCCATATTTTTTTTATTTAAGAGTTATCCTCCTCCTGACTGCTGTGCAATGGTTAAAGAGCCCGGCCCGGTCTGTCTTATTTACCCGACAGTTTTCGGGAGTTTAGAGTCATGCCTTTTCCAAAGGTTATAGTGCAATATGTATGCAAAAACCTCAGCCAGATTTTGAAACCGGCCCTCGGATTCCATTTTCCTTCCCGCTAACCGTTACGCCAGTTATATTGTAAATTCGTAACGAAAACTGTTAAAAATATATGGCATGGAGAAAACAAGATACAGAAAAAGACGATGATAAAGTTTTTTTAGCCAAAAAAGATTTTACTGAAAATAACATTGTAATCATGCACCGATTTTTTGGAAATAATGTGAATGTTTCTCTTGTATATTTTTAATGACATTAGTTGTTAAATCAAAATTATTTGATTCTGATATTTGTTCGTAACGAAGGCAATTACTGATTAATTTTTTTTTCAAGGTTGATTCGTTATGTTCAAGTCAGATATTTTCTGCTGTCGAAACACTCTCTGGAGTAAAAATAAAACAAAAACTTCATATTCTATTAAAATGTTTCTCTTTCATTAACTTAATTGTAGCTATTTCGCAACAATTCTAATAACAGTAGTTAAAAAAATTACTGCCGAACATGTCGTAACCAACTATTCTTCATTTCTATCGAATTTGGCCGTAACGAAAAAGAAAAATGAGTTTTTCCTCTACTGATTCGTTTCGGTCAAACCAAAAATACATTTTTTTCTATTGTCGAAACGAAATTTATGATAATTGCAGTTTAAAACTAATGAATTAATTTAACAACATTATATATTTTAAGTGAAGAAATCAAATAATAATGATATCACATATTTGTCAACACACGTGAAATTTCTATGGGGTCCAGTTGTCATTATTTCATTTCATAATTCTGACTTTAATCTAGCCTTTCTCAATCTGTGGGTCCCGGCTCACTAATGCGCCCTGAAAGGTAGGCAGGTGCGTACCAAGTTAACACAAAAGTAATTTATGAATTTTTTTTTATTTAAAAAAACAGCGACACCAAGCACATGTAATGTCTTAAAAATAAAGGCCTATTTAGGGAGACTTCTTTATTTCTGTGTTTTAAAATTCATATAATTCATTTAAAAATTTCATTTAAAATTTATAATTAATTTAAAATTGATATTTTGAACTGGATGCTAAATTCCTTAATCTTTAAGGAGTGGATAATCCTTTCTCTTTTGCCTTCCTCGAGGGATTTAAATCAGTCATTATTAGTTTCTTTAGAACAATAGCAGATTCTTCATAAATCACTTTAAATGAAAACTTTACCTCTTAAATATACAATGTAATGTTTTAAACATAAATGCTTATTTCAATGAACTTTATTATTTTCCTATTTCCAAATCTCATGACTAATTTTTCTGTATTAAAATTTAAAGTGTGTCCCAGAGTTTTAGTTTTTCTATAAATGCGACCTGAAACAAAACAAGATTGCGAAACCCTTTTTTAATCACTACATTTTGCGCAATGTATATTCCATTTAGATTAGTTCATCGATCAAATTAACGACATATAAACCCTTGTAGAATCATTTAATGTCGCATATAAGGGCAATATATAATATAAAATAAAAATCACAAGGAATTAATAGACCACAAGACCGGTAACCAATTACAGTCGTAGGGGCACAACATGGCGTATCTTGACGCAGCCCAGTCGTCTCCTGGTCAAGGCTGGATGGAATTCAGAACTTTCCTTCTTCTAGACGGATTGCCAACCAAGGCTATCAGGCCAAGTAAGTCCTGATATTTGTCCATAGCTGGGGGGAAGGGGTTGAAAAGACAAATTCATGTCTTTCCCAAGAGTATTTGCGCGAAAGTGAATGCATCGACCCCTCCTGGGATTCGACCTCGGTTCTCTGATTTTAATTCCAAGTTGCTATCCGTTACATCACCGCGAATTCTCACAGTTAATAAATAGGCAGGTATAGTTCTGGATTGCATTTGAGTCTCTCATATTTTTCAGGTTTAACTTAAAATCTGTCTGATCGCTTGAACTGGTTATTTTTCACATAAAACTTATAGAATAAGTCGTCCTCCATATTATAATCTTTTCAATATAGCCTGGTAAATTCATATAAATCATATATTTTTATAGACACCTTCATATATATACACCGACGAAAATAATTAAATTTCAGTACACTATAATTAATACATACACGGATACATAGTCACCATGGTGGTGTAATGGTTAAAGATCTTGTCTTGCTATATCAATTACGACTAAATAGTGAGTCCGTTCCTCGCTGGGCGTCACATGCTTTCGGCCACATCTAAACTGCGCTTAGAAAATCACAGTTACACACACAAATTCTCTCTCTCTATATATATATATTTATTTTCGGGATCACAACGGAGACATTACTCTATTTATTGAACTATTTAGTTCATGCTACATTGACTGATAAACTCAACAACAAAAAATTCTCAAATTGCCATATTAGTAAAAAACGCACTCTCCTAAATTAAAAAAAAAAAAAAAAAATCAACCTTAATATTGCGACTGCACGCTCCAAAATTTTGTGTCCGTTATCAATAACACATCTCAAAAAAAACATTTCGATTTGCATTATATTTTTTCGCCTCGTATGCTACCTGAATTTTACCAAAAAACAAAACAATTTCCATTCCTGAAGATAACTGAATGTAGAGTCGAAAGTACTTGCATATTAAAGAAACACCTTATACTGCTTATAATTTTTAAAAACAAGGATCATAACATTCATCGAGTGATTTGTAGGTTAATGCAACTTTAAAATTTATTGTTAGCGAAGGTATTTCGCCATTTTATACCATTAACTTTACTAATCTACTTTTTGTATGAATGATTCATTGTAATATATATATATATATATATATATATATTTAGAGAGAGAGAGAGAGCGAATGTAATGGATTTTTATATATTAATCTTCTATGTTATTTTTAGTGATTAAACGCTCCTTTTATCTTTTTAAACTGTTTATTTATTTATTTTCGTCTAGCTGCCCGAATATAAGAGAAATTTTGCTAAAGAAAAATAGGGTCCCTTCTACTGGATTCGAACCTGCGTATAAGGTACTATTTAACTTTGCCTGCTCATAGACGCAGTTCGTGGTCGAGATGTTCTGAAAAATGTCAAATCTCAGGATACTCTCTCCTGCCAACGAGGACGCAGGTTCGAATCCTGCCGGAGAGCGCATATTTTCGTTAATTAAGTTTCCTCTAATATTCAGTATGTATCGGTTTGATAACGTTCTTATAATTGGTTCCTTATTCCATTTCATTTTATGTCACATGAAATTAGCGCCTCTTGATTTTCTTCCACGTTTCAAAAACAGAAGTAAAATGTCTTTATTAGTACGTTCCTTTTCGTTTTCACCTCGTTAATACATCAAGTTGATTTCGGCAATAGGACGCACTGTAGATGTTTACTCGTTTGCCGGTGTTACTTCTTTTAAATTTTTGTTGTTCAGTTTTCAAACATTATCTCGTCGGCATGTCGTGTACTAATGATACCGGCTGGTTTAAAAGTCAAGCATTAAGAAATCACAATCAAAAGTAGAGACGTGGAAGAAAAGAAAAGAAAAGAAAAATGAGGATAAAATCGAAGAAGCAGAAGCACTGAGGTAGGAATGAAAGAATGAATAAAAAAAGTTAAAAAAAAAAAAATAGAATCATGGAAGAACACAATTAAATAGAAGTAATAATGATAATAAGGATAAAGAGAGTAGTAGTAGTAGTAGTAGTAGAAGAGGAAAAAGGAGGAGATAGTAGACGAAGAAAAAGGACCAAAATTTTAAAAAGGAGATTCTTTGAAACAGAAGAGGTTTAGTCTTACTAACAAACAGGAAATTGGAAAATATGCCGGAAGTTAAGCATGACGTTAAAAATAAAAAAAATAAATAACGAAAAAAAATAATCCTTTACGGGTTTAACTATTTCTTCTTGCCTTCACCTTCCTCCACCGAAGAAGAATTGATTTATTTTTTTTATTTCATTTCTTTTTTTCTCAATGGTAGTGTAAGGGCCTCATGTGCCTCGAGGCTCATGATGCCAGAGAAGTCGGTCGAACGAGAACACTGAATCAAAAAAATAAAAAATAAAAAAAATAAAAAAATAAAATCAAAGAAAATTTAAGTTGGTCGGGTGAGCATTAATCTGGAGACAATTTCAATTGGGTGGCTGCTGAAAAAAGACAAGCGAAAAAATAATAATGTGTAGTTTCTAACAACGGGAAGAAAAAAGAAGAGAGGAAGGCGAAAAAGAAGGAAACAGAAGAAGAGAAAGAATATGAATGAAAATCAGGGGAAAGAAAAAAAGGACCTTGAAAGGAAAGAAGATTTAGGAAGAAGGAAAAGAAGGAAATGTTTGGAATATAAAATAGAAATATTTTATTAGTCAAGACGGAATGTTATAATAAATACTATCCGACATATCCATTGTAATTTCATGGTAATATTTAGACTCTTAATAAAAACCAATGAAGAATCGGCAGTGTTATTAGTTCTAACCTGGCATCTCGGCTTCAGTCACTTTCCCACCACTGTAATCTAGCATCCCTCTGCCTTTTCTATAAATACTTTCATGGTAATTGTTCTGATGAGCTTTGCTCTATGGCACCTACACTTTATGAATTTAAACGCTGTACTAGATTGGCAGCTAGGTCATTCGTTATCTACTGTATTTTTGATTTTCCTTCTTTTATTATTCTCGTTTCTTAATAAAGATTTTCATTTTCTTATTCTTTTACACCCAGTAACCTCTTGTGTCTTAACGGCTGTACTGCCTTGCCTGAGATGAAATGATTCAAAAATAAATTCGACTGAAAAAATATTCTCTGTTTTAACAATAAATTATCCGTTGGAATTACAAGTTTTTATTCTTTTTAATTAAACTTTTTTACAACACTATTGTATATTCATACGGTCAACTGAAAAATTGCGTCAATTACTTTATGTTTGAAGATAATATTTTCACGTGTAGAAATGTAGTTTGTATTGTACTGACGGATTCAACCATTTTCTCTTGATTTCTTGATATATTTGATGTGTACATTTCTACATGTGACAATATTATCTTCAAATATAAAGTAATTGACAGTTGAACTAAATAAGGAAGGAGAAAATATGTCAATTACTTTATATTTGAAGATAATATTGTCATATGTAGAAATGTACACATCAAATATATCAAGAAATCAAGAGAAAACGGTTCAGCTGTTTCTTCCGCATTCTGAGCATAAGTGTTCTTTTTGTTGCCTTTTTATATTTACTTGCTCTGTCTAAGGAAATCTCAGTATCCTTCTGTTAAATTTGATTTATGCTAAAGCCTGAAAATTGTTAAATTCACCTTCCTGCGGTGGCCGGATGTGACATAAGCTCGTTTTTAATGGGGAGTTTCCGTACGCGTATGCAGAATGCAATGGATAAATTGTCGTCTAAATTACGCAAAAATGAAAAAAACAGTGACATCTCATTTTATATATTTAACAAAATTACACAAAAATATAATGAAATACAAAAGAGTAAATTTACTCAATAAAATCGCCATTGGCTTCAACAACAGCCTCCAGGTTGAATCAAGCCGAGCTTCTCGGCTTGACGGTCGAACTCTGAGCCTCTGAGCAGAGAGGAACCCGGACGAGGCTTCGCCGAAGGGTAGAGCCTCGTTCGGGGAGATTGACCAACCCGATCCCGTTTATACGGGTTGTACGGGCATTTTTTGGCCGAGCCTACGGGCTCGGGAAACCCACGTTAAACTCGACCTTGTGCCACATGCAACCCTCGTGTGGGGGTGGCTAGATACCACAGCCTCCAGACGACTTTGGAATCTCCTGTGACTTTTCTGGATGGTATCCTTGTTTAAGTTGGTGAATGCTGTCATAATCCTTGCTTTCAGTTCATCTTTGGTGTTTCAAGGAGTTTTATTTGATCCTCACTCAGCATCCCACACATAATAATCAATGCGGTTGCAGTCTGGAGAGTTACGTGGCCAGATGTGAGAGGTGATATAGTCGAAAAAATTGTCTGACATCCATGCCTGGGTTCTCCTGCTTGTATGGCATGGTGTAGTGTCCTGTTTCCTAGCATAGGGAATTCCAGCTGCCATTCTCTTTAACCAGGGCAGCACTACCTCCTCAAGACACTTGATGTAGGCCTCCGTGTTGAGTCTGAGGCCCTGTGGGAAGATGAATGGCGGTATAACGTCGCCATCAATAGTGATCACTACAAACACCATGATGTTGATTGGATATATCGTCCAATTCTTTCCGAATCCTATACACTGTCCTCAAACTGAGATCCAAACACCAAGAAATGTTTGTCTTCGGCGAATGGTAAATGTCGGTTGCAAATTTCTGGGGTTATAGTGTTTTTTGTTTTTTTTTTCGCAACGACGATGCCCAATTGACCTTACTATATTGTGCAGTCGATAAAATAAAAAAAAACAAACAACACGCATGCGTGAAATTAAAAATATAAAATGGCGACAATTTACCCATCGTACCTGTACAGACGCCAAGGACAAATTGTTCAAATGAATGTAGTAATATATATATATATATATATATAGTGGATAAAATGACATAAAAAAGAGAGAGAGAGAGAAAGGGAATAATAGTAAACAGAAAAAAACAATGTGACTAGAAGGTGGATGAATACAATTTTAAGATGAAAGGAAAGTGGGTCACTTTGAAGGTAAAATGACGTCACAGAAAAGAGAGAATGACATCACGTAAGAGAGAGAGAGAGAGAGAGAGAGAGAGAGAGTGAGAGAGAGAGATAGAGAGAGAGCGAACGAAGGTAAACATCAGAACAGTATGGCTTCAATGCAAATGAATAAAATTTTAAAAAATAATGGAAATTAAACGTAAAATGATGTCACAAAAATAATGAAAAACAAAAGTGAGGCAAGGAAGAATAGAGGAAAAAAAATAAAAATAAAGAAAAACCTACCAACGAAAAAATGAAAACAAAACTTGTAAAAAGTTACATCACAGGATATATATATATATATATATATATACATATATATTATATATATGTGCGTGTGTGTGTGTGTGTGTGTGTGTGTGTGTGTGTATAAAGTGAAGGGTGTAAATGACGTCATAGAAGTAATTAAATAAAGAAGAGAACAACATGAGAGGAGATTAAGGAATATTTTCAAAAGAAATAATTTGTGAAGACAAATATAGATATTCATTGAAAAAATAACTTCTATTGGACTATTTTTAGACGTACGTGTGAGAAGGTACGGTAAAAGGTCTTGTGCCACACTTGAAATGAGGGTGAGTTGCGTTGAATGTCTTAATTCTGTATAAGTATTAAATGTCTCATGTGAAGCAAGATGAGCCTATATCTGCATTGAATGGAAGGCATGCCATTCCATCCATATTGGAATCAGTAGTGTTTAGGAGTGGGGGTAGACGGTTTGAAGCCCAGGGGATCCATATCGGGCGGGCATACAATCAAAGAGAAAAATAACAATTTAGTTTATATTTAATTTAAATCAGGTATTTATTTCATGTTTCATCTGTTTATGCATATTTAAAATGTCTTCCTTTCTCACATTTCACAGTACTCGGCCCTATAGACCACACCCCCTACTTAAGTCTTAGGGGCATACAATCAAGGCGTTGACCCCGGGCATCACCAAACATCTCCAAACCTCTGCATGTCACTGATTAGAATCAGCATGTCTCAACTTGTTCAGTAGGTACCACAGATTCTCTTTCTCCATTGCAGCTCAGATTCCGTGTCTTTAGTTTTATGTTTAAAAGAACCCACTTTTTAATCATGCACCTGATTAATCTTTTCTATCGAACTTTTATGCCGCCTGATATTTTAGTTATATTGTTTTACATTTTCGATGACGTCATGCATTCTTGTGCTTCCGGTCAAGTGATTTGACCCTAAACCTCCCAAAAATAATGATGTCTACACTGATAAAGATGTAAAAAAATTTATGGCAACATTTTCAAAACTTATATCATATATGTATAGGACGTATATAGCATATACATTTATGTATGGCACATATATTATATATAAATATATATATTTAGTGTATAGCGCAAAAGTTATTTATTTTAACTTGGTATAAAAATAACGAAAGTGAGAAAATCTGCTGTTAATTGCTGAAACTTCCTGACCGTAAGATTACAAAAATCTTCGTCTAAGAAGTGACAAATTTTATATTAGTATTAATCATATATATATATATATATATATATATATATATATATATATATATATATATATATATATATATATAATTAACACAAATATAAAGCGGGTAGAATGGAGATCAACGTGTTTTAGTGGACTCAGCAATTTTCAATCTGCCTGTCTGAATCATCTTCAAGAAGCAAGAGCAAGATCTAAAAGGTCAGACAATCTAAAAGTGATCACATCTCACAATCCTCACACTTGCTCCATATGTGGCGTCCTTTGTAAATCACTAGCGAGTCTTAAATGCCACTTAAGATTATCGCGCAAACTTTCATAAGAGAATCAATAAGCTGTCAGATCCACAAACGTCGAAACCGACGGGAGAGTCCATTATATATATATATAGAAAGGTATGAATCCTCTTTTTCTCCCCGCCAACTATGGGTAAATAGCAGGACAGACCCTACCGTAGAAAGAAACGGCAACCTACTTCCTCGTTAATCCGGTATCAAAAGATACATGATCGCCTAAGCGTGTATCACGCATGGCACATAACTGAGTGATGTATATAATTATAAAAAACAAAAGATGTATGCATATATATATATATATATATATATATATATATATATATATATATATATATGTATATATATATATATATATAATGTACATTTAATAGTAACTTATCATATACATATAGTACTTATATAGTATTGTAGTATATGTAGTGTATGTGCTATATATAATATATATGACATATATATTATGTAAATTTATATACTGTTAATATATTCAGTATATATATTATATGTATTCTATATATATGTTTAAACAAGATATATACTCATATATTACTTACACTCTGTATGTATAGTTGATGTGTTTATAATACACACACACACACACACACACACACACACACACACACACATATATATATATATATATATATATATATACTTATGGGAGGAAATGATGACTTTTTATATACTAGAAAAATCTTAGGGAGATTAATGACAAAGTGTAAAAAGTTTCCTGTGGTGTTTGTTAGGACTTCATTTGTAAACAAAATTTACTTCTATATTTTAAAAAATTTTAAAAATAAAATAGACTTTTATGAAAATTTATTTGAGGAATATTAACTTATTTAAAGTACACCCTTGTGCAAGTTAATTGAAACAAGCGTTTAGTTTCTTTTCTTTCACCTTTCAGTCAGTTTTAGAACCCCTGGAGTGACAGTGTGTACTCGATTTCTATTTTACCTTAGATTAGGTCATTAGCAGTTGGGTGCAGTAATATGAATCTCTTTTCGTAGTGTATGCTGAAATTTGTTTGGCTTTGAAAAATATTGCGCCAGCCGCCATTGCATCAGATATTTATCACACTCTGACACTATTGTCTTGACTGTTGATTAGTTGTCCCACCGCCATTGTCTATGGAAATTGCAACCAGTGAGCAAATCAAAGTACTATAGACTGACCCGGAAAGCCTCCTAATTTAAATCCAGTCGATAATCTGTGGTCACTCTGCAATGAACCAATTTGTGGAATGGTAGGTAATACGAAATACTGACATGTGCACTGGGTTATAATTGGAAAAATACGATAAAAATTAAATATTAAAGGAATTATTCTTTTTGTTTCAGTTAATTTGCACAAGGGTGTATAATTAATCTGATTTGAAAAAAATATTATTTTAAGTTTAAAATAACAGAAAAACGGATTTTTAAAACAAACTGTAGATTTTTATCGCCCGTCAGTCAGTCTTTTAACAAGCGCTGGATCGTGTTGACAGATTTATTTGCTGACTTTAATATTACTATAGTCATCGCTTTTATTTTCTGATAATGTCGTGTATGGTCGACCATACTTTCAAAGAGGGGCGCGTTACGTAATATTTTATATACATAAAAAAAGAATATTTAAATATCTTGAAGCAAAATACATTGTATTATGCTTTTCAATTTTTGATTAGTAAACATATTTTCACTTAATAACAATATCACCTAACCGGATTGAAGTAATGTTGAATTTTAAACGATTTATAATATTATAAATTATTATAATTAAAATAAAAAAATGAAAAGAATTCTTCTAAAAATTCATTATTCATCGAAATTTTTTAAGACAATAGTCTCTTTACTAAATCTTATTTATTTTAGCAATGAAATGCTTTTCTTATTAAAATATGTCATAGTTTTCTTGTATTTTTTATTTTACAATTCGGAACAGATTTTTGGGAAATGAGAAATAGTTTGAAAAATAAAATGATGATATACATTCTACAAGGGGTCTTGCTTTTAACTAATAAAACTAATTTTGAGATTGAAAGTTAATTTCTCGAAGTAAGTGGGTGTTATCATATGCAAAAATAATATATTTTTACCAAGATTTTCTAAAACAAAATTTCAAAAATAATTTCATTCATTTGTTAATAACTCCTGAAAGTTTAATTAAAATCCGACAATAATTTGATTTTTGCAAGAATTTCCAAATCAATATGTTTTCACCTGCAAAAAAACGCTTATTGCAGATCTTACGTCGACCGCCGACGTAAAAAAAAAAAAAAAAAAAAAAAAATTAACCGAAATTTCGAACGTGATGGAAAGGATTAAACAATTAAATAAATTAAAAAAAATAATACTTTGATCTTTCCTCTTAATAATAACATAAACATTTTAGCGATAACAATTTGCTTTTACTAAGTTTTGAGTCTTTTTTCATCATACTATGCTGTTTTTTTCAATGACAAATACATATCTATCTATCTATATATCTAGAGATAGATAGATAGATAGATAGATAGATTTCTCTCTATATATATACATATATAGAGATAGATAGATAGATAATAATATCAAATTATTAAGTGGAAAGGATAATCTAAGTAGGTCTTCTTAATATAAAATATTAAAAAATGTATCCATAAAAAGTGCTCAATGAAAAGTACACAGAGCAATTTTGGGTTGACAGCTGCCTCTCCTCCGCTACCCATGTCTTCAATAATATAAATCTTCAGAAAATAGATTTTCTAGATCGAGCGTATAGACTTGCTGTTATCTGTTTTTTAAAAATACTGTCTCGACAAATTTAAACCATTTTGTGAAATTATACCATTTGTAATTTCGATCTGACGAGAAAGTATTAAAAACTTACTTGCCGAAATAAATTATGATTTATAATCGTTTTTAATGATGCATTTTCCCTGATGCATATCATATATATATATATAGCTTATACTATCTATCTATCTATCTTATATATCAGTGTGAGGGTAGATATAAAAAGTGATAGCAAACAGGAAATTTAAACAGTATGCACAAATCTAATGATATACGAACATTTAACGTTAAGTTATTCTAATAAATACATTTTTTGAGCCAATAAGAAAACAAGAAAGAAAGGGTTGCCGTAACGTAATAGTCGAGTCAATGATTTTTTCATGACCAAATTCTTCTATTGGCTATTCATACTCAGTATGTACTACTTATTGCTAGTAATCGCCAATGGTTCCCAAAAGAAAAGAAATTCATTATTCCAAATTTTTTCCAGCACTAAATTTGAATTTATAGCGTTTTAACGTTTTTACAACACTGTTCACCCTGCATGTTACGCTTTTCGAAATGACTTAAAAAAGATTTAAAGAAACTTTGGGGAGGAAGTTAATCCTTTCAAGGATAATTCCAAATAGAAAACAAACAAACAAATGATTCTACTTACCTCGACCAATCCCTGAAGGATTCTGACGGCCATGACAAGCCCATAATGCACTGTGGCGGCACCTGGGAGCAGAAGATTAAGGAGAGACGATATCGCAATTGCCGCGCCAAATATTCTGAAATAAAGAATAAAGTCAATGGATTAATTAACAGAAACAATTATTTTTTTCAAATAAATGTTATTCATAAACATAAAATATGTTATTTAACATATAATTTAATATTTTACTTTTGAGATGGGAATGGCGTATGTACACATTCCGAGTTTTGTACTTTTAAGCATAGGACATGTCTGTAAAGTTACTGGCAACTACAATCAATTAGCGGAAGTTTTTGTTGAGGTTATAAAAAGAAGTTATGGATCAGACAATAAAATGGAATCTACAAATCAAGGAAAAGTAAATTTCGTAAAAGAAGGAAGTAGAAATAATCGTAAGTTGATGATTGTACAAATTGCTGTTCACAGTTGTTTTGGAACAACATCACGCCTTTCAAGTTTAGATCACGTTAACCGCGACTCCAGATTCCATAAACTTGCCAGTCAATGAAAAAAGATTAATCTTATAGAATTAATGTTTTTTTTTTAGTTTTTGGAAAGCATTAACTGGACATATTAACGGAAGATAAAGAAGCATGAAAACCTGCGAGAGAAAAAATATGACACGGGTGAATGACCAATATGGAAGTCAGATGCCAACCGCCAACATAAAATTCGACATACTTGATTAAACTTTGATGGTAGTTACAAGAAAAGAAAAAAATATATATGAAGGGGCGCCGAGATTTGGCAGAAGTTGTCTCTCCATGTTATATGACAGTCCCACCTAATGATGTTTAATATAAAAATCATCTTCATTTTAATATATAATGTTTTCCTCTAAAAGTTATGCAGCAGTAATATTAAAAGTTGATTAAGGAAGAGAAGAGAAATATAACTCGAGAAAATGGTTTCTGACTCAAAGTTAATAAATACATTGATCAGAAATATCGTATAAGCCGTCAAAAATTTTAGAACACACACACATACACACACACACACACACACATATATATATATATATATATATATATATATATATATATGTCTATCTATTAGGTTGGTGCAAGAATAATGTCGTTTTCTCACATATGTTAATATGTGAGAAAACGACATTACTTTTGCACCAACCTAATATATATGTGAAAGTGGACATCGAGATCAATATCGAGTGGCGACAGTTTGTTTTATAATCTATCTATCTATCTATCTATCTATCTATCTATCTATCTATTAAGTATTGTAATAAAAATAAATTTAAAATCATTACTATCTCTTCCTTCTCTCTAATTTCGACCATGTCTGTCACTATCTCTCCCTACACTCTATATCGCCTTACACCGATTTAATACTAACCTTCAAAAGTGTATATAAAAAATATACGTAAATTTAAATTCATTTTTACGCCCTTTTAAGTGTGGTCTGATGAGTCAGGGAAAAAGAAATTCCATTGGGAAATAAATTATGACCAATGGACCCTTAACGTTGTCTATTTTCATTGAATTAATCGCTCTGATTTAACATTGAGCTCTCTGGAGTTCATCCTACTTGGGATTATCCATGCGGATTACCAAGATTTTCATTACTTAATTATATATATATATATATATATATATATATATATATATATATATATATATGTGTGTGTGTGTGTGTGTATATATATATATATATGAGATAGCGATATATATTTTTATATATTAAACACAATACTGGGAAAAATGTATAACAACGTGGAAAAAATTTCGTGTGGCACGTTTTGTCCTTTGTGACCTCATTAGACTGAATTTAGTCCATTGAAGCCCTAAAAGAGGAAACGCGTCACACTAAAACTTTTTCCACTTTGTTATACATTTTTCCCCAATATTTTTTTTGAATATATCAAAATATATATCAATATCTCTCGTTCTCTCTCTCTCTCTCTCTCACACACACATATATATATTACAATATTTTTATTATAAGAGATTATAATAAAAACATTTTAAATCGTATTGAGCACTTTTTGAAAACAGTAAATGCTACAAAGCATGTTTCGACTGTTGTACGCTCCGTCTTTCTTCAAGTAATATACGTTTGAATTTCGAACCGAATCCTTTATTTTGTCCACTGGAGTAGTGTGTTCTAGTTCCACGTGCCATGCCTTTTCTGTATATTTCGCTTTCAGCAAAATCCCTTTAGTAATTCAAATCGCCATGTTTTTGTTCACCTCTGCTCTAGTCAGGTATTGATCTCACAATTCTTTGGGTCACGTCAATGAAGAAAATGATGGAAAAATTCGAATCCTCCATGGAAAATAAATGATAGAGATCTGATTCTAAGCTGCCTGATAATTCTTCAATAGTTAATTTTACGATGAAAGCAAGAAGGCCTTTCGACAAAATGATTTCAGTACTTAGAGTGGTAATAAAAGGTAGGTTAACTGATGATATTTATAACGACTTATATGATGGGTTCTGTCAAAAATGACAACAGATATTTCAAATTTAACAGCAATTATTACTAGGAATATCGTTATTGAAGGTTTATTTTTACCCTACTTCTCACTCAACTATATTTTTAACGCAGTCTTCATAAAATAAATAGACTTTTGTTTGACAATAACTTAAAGTACTTTAATTCAATTTAATTCAAATAATTATATTGTAGTTTTCGGCTCTTGTTTTGAAATATGAGAACTCTTATGTAGCGTTGGAATCATATTTTTAAATAAATAATTTTATATATATATATATATATATATATATATATGCTTAAGTTTAAAAGAAATTTCTACTATCTTACGAGTTGTTGATCGATTGATTAGGATTGATTTTGTACATGAATTGTACATTTTCTGAGCATCTTCTGCTTTTGTAAATCATTTTAAAAATTAAAACAATAAATACAAAATGCAGCAGAAACTTGCATAATTATTATTTAAAACTTACACATAAAGCATGAAATAAATGTAAAGCTTAAACTATTAACGCGTTTTTAATAAAGTAAATAGATTTTTCTATGACAATGTCTTATAGAAGCCTCAAAAGTTTAAAAATTAACCAGTTTATCTATAGCCCTGAAACTGATGTGAAACAACTCATAATTTTTGTAAAACAATCATAAACTTTTGTTAGTCTTCAATAAAACCTGTATTAATGAAAAAAAAAAATGCCAAAATACACGAAAAACAAATTCAAATGTGCAAGCAATATTTAAAAACATATAACATGCAACAAAAATGTCTTTGAAAATAGCCTGTGTTAGCCAAACGTGTCTCAACATGGGTAGACATATTTGCAAATACGACCCGAAATTCATAAAAAATATTAGACGTGGAACAAGACAAAAACCCGCACGCGAAACGTGATTTAAAAAAAATTAAACTGTCTACATGTCAAACAAGAAAAAACAAAAAACAAAAAAAAAACAAGAAAAAAACAAAAAAACTCTTTGAAAATGGTCAGTGTTAGCCGAAAGTACTTAGACATGGGAAGACATCTGTCTATATTTCTGAGATGAGGTATTATAATTATTTACACTATTTACATTGTTTGGACTGTTATCCTCATTTTTATTGTCATATTCATGAATGTTTCGACCGTTGCACGCTCCTGCATTCTTCAGGACCGATGTATATTTCTGAGATGAGGTATCATAATTATTTACACTATTTACATTGTTCGGACTGTTGTCCTCATCTTTATTGCCATATTCATGTATGTTTCGACCATGTGCGCGCCATTGTTGGAATTTCGAACCGAATCCTTTATTTAGTCCACTGGGGTAGAGTGTTCTAGTTCCACGTACCATGCCTTTTCTGTTTATTTCGCTTTCAGCAAAATCCCTTTAGTAATTCAAATCTCCATGTTTTTGTTCACCTCTGCTGTATCCAGGTATTGATCTCACAACTCTTTGGGCCAAGTCAATGAAGAAAATGATGGAAAAATTCGAATCCTCCATGGAAAATAAATGATAGAGATCTGATTCTAAGCTGCCTGATAATTCTTCAATAGTTAATTTTACGATGAAAGCAAGAAGGCCTTTCGACAAAATGATTTCAGTACTTAGAGTGGTAATAAAAGGTAGGTTAACTGATGACATTTGTAACGGCTTATATGATGGGTTCTGTCAAAACTGATATTTCAAATTTAACAGTACGTATTTTCCGGCTTACAAGACGCACCTTTTTTCTAAAAAATACCTTAAAAATGCGTGTGCGTCTTCCAAGACGAGTGTAAGGCAACGCCCATGCTCAAGTTTTCTTGGAGGGTCACCTAATTGGTTTGACTGATAGGGATGTTGATTTGTATGTTGAGACATTACCTCATAATGTTATCTATCTGTCTAATTCAGCTTTTGTTTACTTAGCGGTTACAAGTATTTCCAGGAATATAAACCTTCCTGGAGCCGAGTCACAAGCTTAAACAAGCTCTGTTTACTAGCAGCGGCGGGAGCCTTTCTGATCTTGACTAGTATGTCATTGCCATACAAACAAAATCGGACGAGTGATTAATATAAACAATACGTGGTGCCAGTATGTGAGGGACGGATGGCAAATGTGTCATTGTATGGAAATGACTTTTATTTTCTTAGAGATTTCCTTCCAATATTAGGGTGCCACTTTCAAGCCGCAGCGTCTTGTAAGACGGAAAATACCGCAATTATTACTCGAAAGATCGTTATTGAAGATTCTTTTTACCTTACTACTCTGTCAACTACAAAAACTTCCGAAAAACAACAGCGATACAAACAAAGAACAAACAAATAAATGCAAAATTAAAATCTGTGGGAAGCTCAATGAAATCGGCTAAGCTGTATATCTAGACACATCCGACACCATAAATTTAAAATTTAAAGTTGATTGGCGTTTCTTCTGGATATATAAATATAACTGACGCTTTTGTTTATAATTTCACCCCCTCTCCCTCTCTCTCTTTCATCTCTCTCTCTCTCTCTCTCTCTCTCTCTCTCTCTCTCTATATATATATATATATATATATATATATATATATATATATATATATATGTATTAATTTAATTTAATTAGAAAACAGTCAACCGTAAGGGTCCATTGTTCATATTTTATTTCCCTAGGTAGGTATTTTTTTTCCCGGTTCATCAGATCACATTTCCAAGGGTAAGAAAAAAACCATCTACCCGGGGGAAGTAAAATAGTATCAATGGATACTTAAGGTTGTCTATTTTTTAATTAAATTAAATTAATAGTTGGTCTGCTTTGACATTGTGCTCCCTGGATTACATCCTCCTTGGGATTACCAAACTTTTCATTACCTAACTATATATATATAGTTATATATATATATATATATATATATATATATGTATATATATATATATATATATATATATAATCTCCCCTTTGTTAGAATATATATATATATATATATCATCTTACCGTCGCTAGAATTATATATATATATATATATATATATAACTATATATATAACTATATATATATATATATTATATATATATATATATATGTATATGTATATGTATATCATCTTACCGCTGTTAGAATTATATATATATATATATATATATATATATATATATATATATATGTATGTATGTGTGTGTGTGTGTGTGTGTGTGATTCTAACAACGGTGAGATTACTTCGATTACTTTGATAGTATTTTTTCATTAACCTATTCTTCTTCTTCGTCTTGTTCATTTGTGTCGTGTCCTTCAGGACGTGGGCGATCATGTCTACCCATAACTTTCTTTCCATTGTAGCTCTTTGTAAGCCTTATCTTTTTTCTATCTCTCCTAAATCCTGTTATGCCAACCATTAGCACAAGCTCATCAGGCAAGTTATTCGGTGCTTTCCTCAGTTTCTCTTGCTTTTAATATATCCCGTGGATGCCTTCAATGATCAAAATTCAGTATTAATTATAAATCTATATAAATAAAAGGTATTAATAATAGATTTCTTAAAATCATGTTTTCATTATAGGTTTCAATAGGACTTAATACCCACCAACTTGATGATCGAACATTGATCATATGAATTAAATAAAAAAAATATGTTGGCAAACGCACTCGAAACATTTGCATCGGCCTTATTAAATAAACCTTTCTAAAGAAAAACAAATAAAGTAACTGCAAATAGAAAATAAATGAGGATCTATATTATAATTCTGTTTGTCCCTTCCTTAATTCGCACGACCATTACGCTATGCCAAAACCTCATATATAATGCACTAATCCGTTTTGATCGCGTGAAAACACGCAAATGACATATCAGAGAACGCTACTTGGTTTCAGTGAGAAAATGAAATAAATAAAAAAAGAGCGAAAAAAGATATAAGGAAGATAGAAGTGTTTATCGTCTCTTCTCAATGCCTCATAAATAATGGATTATTCCATTTTATTGCATGGAAAGACATAAAAGATGTACGAAAGAAGGAAAGAAAGAAATGTTTAATGTCAGTTTCAGTGAAATGGAAAAAGTTGTCAATTTCAATTCTTTTCATTTGTACCCACTTCTTAAAATAACAACCAGCATTCATATTTATGTTATTGGGATATTTTCTTAAGGTTGTTGAATTCAGATATTTAACGATGCGATAAGGGGATTTCTACGGATATTCTGTTGTCGTAGAACCCGCCATGAGCTTATACAATCATTAACTTAAGAATTAAGATTCACTAGAATATTAAAATAAGAAAACCACGAAATTTTCACGGATCTTTTCTATTTTCTATTAAATATTCGTAAGAACCACCATTTCTTTTATATATAATAAAATTTATTCCGTTTTTTATTTGATTTATCTTTGATCAATATTTCTTTTATTAGAAAGTGTTTCAATCTTATAATCACGGCATCCCAAACATGTGAGTACGTCATCCTTTTCAAGCTGGCGTTCCTGAGTCCAAATTGCCCTATTTCTATTCCCGCTTTCATTGTCCGTCCCTAAATAAGATTGTCACCATCATCTGGGACAGTCGGTGAACTAATAACGTCTCCATTGGCTGACCTCTTTCGTGGAAAAGTATCCAGTACGGGCCTGTGTTTATTGGCAAAATTTGGGCAGTCTGTGGCATGAGAGTTGATCAGTCAATTAAAAAGTGGTCAGCGCCATCGCTAACTTCCTCGTGGGAGTTTTTCTCAATAAAAGTGATAGAAATAATCAATATAGCATCTGCACTCTCGGTTTGGAGAAAATTTCTTCGGAATTCGAGATTTGAATAATTGTAGCCACATTATAGTGGGCTTTAGTTAGACATTGTATTTGTAGGAAAAATAATACAAAGAATGCTTTAATTTAAATCAGTGAGTGTTTTAATACGCTTACTGAGACATCTATTATTATTTTGTTGTTTTGCTTAATCAGAAGAAGCTTGTTTTGGGCAAGAATTCAGTCCTACATTAAAATGCCCAAGATGTGAGAATTGGAGACGTCAAAATCAAGCAAGTACAGAAGTTTAAATATCTGGAATTTTTTCCAATAGAGGACTGAAAATGTAACAACGTAATCCGAAGGAACCTTGGAATAGCGAAAGATGCTTCAAAAAGCTAAGCAATGTATTTAAGAAACATGAAAAATCTCATTAGAAACAAAGAAAAGAATACTGAACTGCTATGTCATATCTATCCTCCTATATAGCAGTGAATTCTGGACAATTTCCTCACAGAGGAAGAAAAGACTTGAGGTTACAGAGAAGTGGTTCTACACAAAGATTCTGAGAATAACATGGACGGAATTTGTGAGCATCGGAGACATTTTTTAAAGGTAAATATAAACAAAAAGGAGAATTATTATTATTATCATTATATATCAGAGAAAGAGCTGAAATTTCCGGGGAGCATACTGAGAAAAGAAGGCCTGGAAAGTTTTAATACTCACAGGGCATCTTGAAAACAAGAGGAGCAGAAGAGTGTGAATGGATAAGCAGAACGGGGAGACATGGTAAAGAGTCAAACATTGATCAGAAATACAAAATATAGGAAGTTGTGAAGAGCCATAGGCACCAACGTTCTGAAGTGACACTAAATAGAAGAAGACTTAAAAGTGAAAAAGAAAGACGAAACTAATATTGTTCTATACTTAAATATTTATAAAATAATAAGATACTGAAATATTTTTCTACAACTTGGACTTCGAATGATATAATTTTAATTCATTCATAAATTTGTAACGATGAAATAATCTTGGGGAGAGAGAAATATATAAAGAGATAAAAAGAGAGGGGGTAAATGAGATATAGTTAGAAAGACAGAAAAATGAGAAAGAGAAAAGGATAGGGAGAGAAAGGGGATTGGTGGTAGATAAAGAAAACGAAAAAGGAAGTGAGTGAGGGCAAAAGAAAGTTTAAGACAAAGAATATGGTGATATTCTAAGCGTAATTCATGTGTGGTACAAGGTCGAAAGTATGGACCGCCCAGTGAGGATCGAACAAACTACGCAGTCGTAACTGAAACAAGCTTGCTAATCATTACACCACGGCGAGGTGCACCTGAGACAGAAGATATGAGAAAAGGCGTACAGTAAAGGAAAGAAGTCGGTGAGAGGTAGAAAGAGAGAAGTAAAAGCTGGTTGTTTGATGTTAAGGTTAATAACTAATGGAGTAAACAGTAGAAAAATCAAAGGGTTAGCGAGTAACACATCGACAAAGAGAAGTAGGGAGAGAAAGTCAAAGAGAGGTAGATTTAGATAGCGCCGTACAGTGAGGGATATATATATATATATATATATATATATATATATATATATATATATATATAGTTAAATTCCCAGATCAATTCTGTGGACAAGAGAAATTGGTATAAAATGACAAGTGGAAAAAAATTTTTGCAGACGCGTTTCGCCTTCCGACTTTTTCAATTTCATTTTTGCCTTGAAAATTCGGAAGACGAAACGCGTCGGCAAAATCTAAGATTTTTTTCCAATTGTCATTTTATATATATATATATATATATATATATATATATATATATATATATATATATATATATATGATTAATTAATATAAATATAAAATTTGTCACTTATCTGATTAATGTTTTATTAAGCACCCCGTCCTCAGACCACAGTTTTGTAGACAAAGCTTTTTTTAATCGTCCGTTCCAATCGTCAAGAGGTATCAGCGACATATATATATATATATATATATATATATATATAAAGACATACACATATATTTATATATATGTATATATAGAGAGAGACAAAGTACATAAAAGACAGATAAATTGAAAGAGAGAGATAGACAGAAGGAGGGGTGTCAGACATTGTTTAGTGCTACCTGGGATAGGAATTTGTGGAGAGCTATGATCTCCTATGTCCGAAGAGAGAATAAAATAGATAAAAGAGATAGATAGATAGATAGATAGATAGATAGATAGTTAGATAGATAGATAGATAGATAGATAGATGGGGGAGAGAATAGTAACGAAAGAACAAAGCAGAAAAACTTAAGAAATTCTAAGAATAAAGCATAAAAATATGATGAAAAAAATGGGCACAGCGTAGAGGAAACAGAAAAATTGCAAAGAAGAAATCAAAAGTAAAAATGAATAAATAAAATAAAATAAACCTAAATGAATTAAAGACTTTTCGGAACCATGATATTGGCTTGCTACTAAATATTTTCTATCAAAAAGATTTTCTAGTAATGGCATCAATATCTAGTTTAAAAAAAAAACAAACAAAACAAAAATATAATGTATTTTAGCAAGAAGAAAGAAAGAAATAAATCAGAGTAGTTTCTTGCTATTATTTCGTTTCGTTTCTTTTTTCTCTGCTTTAGAAAATTTCTAAATGACGACTGGTTTGTCTTCAGATTCATTAATCATATGCCCGACTTCACCACAGCAAGATATCAATAGCGTGCGCTGAACGCCGAGACGTTGCAAAAATCGGAATGGTGGAGGTGGAAAAGAAAATATTGCAAAAAAGGGAAGAGTGATTTAGCGAAATAAAGAGGAATCTCTCGTTCATTATTCTACGCAGCCGGTTAATCTTTCGGTAATTATCTTATTATTGCAGTTAAACTGAAGAAGAAGAAGGTGAAGAAATAGGAGAGGGAAGAGGAAGAGGGAGAAGAGGAAGAGGGTGAGGAGGAGTAAAAAAAATGAGATGAAAGATGAGAAAGAGAAAGAAAAGAAGAACAGAAATAAAAAAAGGGAAAGAAATGGAAAAAAAGAGGAGGAGGAAGTGGAGAATAAAATGAGATGAAGGGCGAAAAAAATAAAGGAAAGAAAAAGAACAGAAACAAAAGAAAAAGAGAAGGGAGAAGGAAAAAACGGAGAAGAGGAGGAACAGAAATAAATGGAGACTAAGAAGAACGAAAGAGAAGGGGGAAATGGGTGGCGGTGGAAGACGAGGAGAAAGAAGAGGTGGGGGGAAAAAATGAGATGAAAGACGAGAAAGAAAAATAAAAGAAAACAGCATAAATAAAAGAAGAAAAAGCGAAAAGAGGAGGAACAGAAATAAATGGAGAAGAAGAAGAAGAAGAAGAACGAAGAAGAAAAAGAACGACGAAGAGGAAGGCAAGAAATAAAAGGAGGAGGAAAATCAAGGAGAAGGAAGAAGTGAAGAAGTAAAAGAAAAGAAAAAGTAGGAATAAAAGAAAAGCAGATAAGAATTACGTTTGGGGGCGAAGTAAAGGAGAGGAAGAGGAAATGAAGGAGGGGAGAAGAGAAGAAAAATTAGAGAGAAAAGAAACAGAGGAGGTTAAGAAGTAAGAGCAAAAGGAAGAAGAAAAGAATGAAAAGGAAGAAAAGAAGTAAAGGGAGGAAGAAACGAAAACTGATGCGGCATAAGGTTGAAAATACGGAACACCCATTGAGGATCGAATTCTCTCGTAATTGATCTATCGAGACAAGTTTGCTTACCATTATGCCACGCTGATGTGTCCAGCTATTCATTTATATGGTTAATCTTTCATGTTATTTTCTGAAACTATGGTATTTAATTGTTGGCACTCCTATATTCCTTAATATGAGACCAAAGATATGGCACCGATTCCTGAGATGATTTATTTGAAGATGAGTATCCATGTCTTTCCCAAACAACAATACTTCAGCCGGAGTTCGAACTCGGTTCGCTGATTCCACGCAGGTATCCAATCAATTTTCCAATAAAGATTTAAAACTCCCTGATAATCTCTTCTCGACTGTTCTATCCTTAAACTATTGCGCATCACATAGCGGATTAACTTAATTATTTTATCTCGACTGGTACAAGGTCAGGGAGAGATTCATAATTTATTCAAGCAGATATTTCTTTACATATTTTGTAATGGTGTAATTTTCAAAAACACAGAAGTGTTAATTTCTTTCTTTCTTTCTTTCTTTCTTTCTTTCTTTCTTTCTTTCTTCTTCTTCTTCTTCTTCTTCTTCTAATAATAATAATAATAATACTTTTTTCTGATCTGTGAGTGGTATATTTATAGGTTTGCTTTCATCGGAAACGCACCTTCCTATCAGGCATTCATGAATAATGTTGGTCTGCTGTATTCTTTATTTTCTTGGCGAGATATTAATTCTGATATCTGTGCACATATTTAAGGAGGTCAAAAATGCGTCTATAATCTTCAAGACGGATTTTGACAGTATTTTAGCGGCGACTTCATACAAATAAAATCTTTGCATGCAAGGTTTTTGCATCTCTTGTTTCTTCCAGTGTCTCTACCTTTAGTTTATAAAATAGACTTATTCGTTTTCTTCAATGAACTAAACAAAATATTGGATAAGCACACGATTCCGCAACATTTTGACCAAGGATACGGTATTTTATCTGAATGTTCAGCATTGAAGATAAGGAAGAAAAAACTGTCGGTCTTCAGGAAGCAATGCAAGTGTTACCGACAGAATAAGCTATCAGATGTAGAATGTTCGTTTGGTTTTCTTAAGCCACAAGGCCGTGTAAACGCTTTTGAAGTCTGTTGAGGCTGAAAATGAGGCACTTTTTTGCGAAGAGGATGCTTGTCCGATAAAATTTAAACCTGTTCAAGTCTAGGGTTAACCATCATCTTCCACATATATTTCCATATTCTATGCCTCTTACTTAGCAACCCTCTACTTTGATTGGCTCTTAGGCTTTGTACAGAGTGAATATTATTTGAAAAAGGCAAAGCGAAAAATATGGCAGCTCCAGGCCAGATGTGACAACAATTTTCCATTTTTGGTCTGATCTGGCTTTTGTAAAGAGTGAGAGTGGCAGGAGGAGTCAGGTACTTTCTGGAGCAGCACAGGAAACTGGCCATTTTTTCAGCTTCTTTAAAGATGGTTCGTGTATATGAATCCGACTTGAGTTTCGGAGTGAGCTTGAGTCCCAACAGTCATTCCAGGCAAGGAGCCTCATTGAGAGTACAAACGTCTATCATGAATAGCGGAGAATTAGTATCTGCTCGTTGATGATAAAATCTTAACAGCTTTCCTGTCAGTTAAATATTTCACTGTTTGTCCTAAGAGAGAAGACACATTTAATATAATACAATATAATAAAATATTTAATATTAATCATGTAATGACCGTGTCTACACCTGTATATCTTTGCTGATTCATAGAAGTAAGTATATCTATACATGTACGTAGCCTAAAGTATCTATGATATTTAGAACTTTTCTCATCACAGGCTGAACTGTGTGCGCACATACGATACAAATTCGTTTTTCTTTCTTCCCAAATCGGAAGTACTTCCCACTGGCCGGATATCCGATAGAACAGAACTGCGAGCACTTCCTGTAGCATATAGCCAGAGAACTGAAATCTATACGGTCTTTTTTTCCAGTTATTTTCTTCGCTTAAGGATATTTGCTTTTCTTACCAATGGTAGTCGTGCATAAGTTTCATCTTTCAAAATATCAGCTTCTTTGGACTATTTTATGTGAGTCCATCACCTCTCTGTATGGATGGGTGTGGATAGGAGAGTAACACCCCTGCAGGTCAAAAACTGATTTTCAGGATTTTTCAGCTAAAACGAAACTATTTTCAAATGGTGAAAAACTTGTCACTATCATTAGGCGAAACATTATGGCAACATACATTTTAGTTCAGGAAATGTATGGTAAGAATTGGGCCACCATTTCTACTAGACTAGCTTAGATTTTGTAAGGAATTTGTTAACACGAAAGATATATATATATATATATATATAAATATATATATATATATATATATATATATATATATATATATATATATATATATAACACTTATTGCTCCGAGTTGAATTAGACCGAGAAAAATTGCATTAAAAAGTGTACACGTATAAAGAAAGTAAAAATTAAAGATGCAGAGCTCTTAAATTTTGAAAAGTTAGGAGATCAGCCAATCACGCTATATTGGATTCAACATTTTCGTATCATATTATAGGCCTATAATGCCTGACGATACCGAAAATTTGAAACCATGGTAGCGTGATTGGCTGATCAACTTTTTAAATATATATATATATATATATATATATATATATATATATATATATATATATATATATATATAAGTATAGGATTGCTATAGAAGGAATAAAATTCGAATAGCCAGAAACACTATTCTTAAAAGAGTGCTCAATACAGAGTAGAGCAAATTTTAAAAGCGTTTATTCTGCTATCAATACCATCACTTGACAAGACACCAACAAACAAAACAGCTACTTTTGTAGTGATGTTGTAACAGGTTTATATTATAATTTTTGAATAAATACTATATATATATATATATATATATATATATATAGAGAGAGAGAGAGAGAGAGAGAGAGAGAGGGGAGAGGGAGAGGGAGAGAGAGGCGTAGTAGAAACCTTAGTATAATGGTGTCAAATAGACTGATACAGATCATCAGTTATATCATGTGACTACCTGACATTCACTCGTCCAGCCAAAGTTCCTCGAAACTGGATACCGCAAAGCTTCAAAAGATCAAAGGATCGACCTAACATGAAATACAGTACAGTTAAGGAAGAAGTAAGAAAATGTTTCCAAGCTTCACGAATTTACCAAGATCGATCTCAGTAGAAAGACAAATATTGAGGCCCTTTGCTGTTCGCTGACTGGAAGAACTAGTTAGCAAGTATATCTATATAATATGATAAAAATATAGTTTTGAGATATATGTTCATGGGTAAAATATAAAAATGGAAACTGAAGCCGAGACAGAGCGCCGACAATATGTTTTATGCTCGAACGCAATCTGCAGGCCATGTGTGTTACGTTTTAGTTCGACTATTTATATTTGCTGGTTAATGGGGCATTATGGGTACTACCTTCTAAATAGCAGGACAGACTGGGTTTTACAGCCTTGAATGGCAACTAGTCTGCTGCAGAAAGAAATGACAATCTACTGTGGGAAAATCTGCCTCGGCAGTGATGTATAGAAAGATACATGATCGCCTAAGCATTTATCACGCATGGCACATAACTGACTGACTGGTAACCGCTAGGATATCACAATAGACATTGTTACCTATGATACACCACTGTCCAGCATAATGTCTTTAATGAAAAGCGAGGACTGAGCATTTACAGCTCAGATATGGAGGCAACGTTCCATTTTTTGGTCTAAACTGATTCTTGGAAAGACAGAACACGGCAGAAGGATACAAGTTGTTCCTGAAGAGATAGAATGGGCCGACCACTTTGCCAGCATCTTTAGATCGTATATATGAGTACCCCTTTGGGATCTATTATGAACTTGAAACTCAATAGACGTTCAAAATGTGGAGACTCCTTAGGAGTGCAACCGTCTCATGACATCTGGATAAAAATCTGGTCTCTGATAAAACGATGTTGGCTTTGGTTGTTGAGTTATTCTAAGTAAAAGATCCAGTTTATTTCTTCGTGGAGCAGTTGATCAGTGACCAGCTGCAAGGTTCCTCTCATATCAAACTTTGGGAAATGCGTTCCAGTTGCCTTAGCTGCCTCATTCTTCAAACAACCCCCGTTCGACACCAGGCCATGAAAACCCCTCACTATTCCTGTTATTGAATAGATATACTAAACTGAGAGGACATACCCAAATGGTTTCGGTCAGTCAACTGAAATGCAAATGCAATCCCTGACAGGGATGTTTACTGTAGCCTTAATCCACCACGACAACACTTGTGCATGTTCACACCTCCAATCAATTAAGATCAAATGTAATGAGAGATTATTATTATTATTATTATTATTATTATTATTATTATTATTATCTGTGTATGTTATGCTTTCCTGTTTTTTCATCCTGTAGAGCTGGGTCTAAACTATGGTCCTTAGGCCCTATAGGAAAATTGTCATTTAATTGATAGCACTTTTCTTACTATATGGGATGTCCCTAGTAGGGCGATCTTCTGGGCACCCTGTATGTTGATGTTACCATGGACACTGTAAGTTATTACTATTTCTTCCTTTGGTTTCTCTTGTATGAACATTGTCTGCCTGTTCCCACCCAGAGACTTAAGGTCAGAAATGGCCTCATGATATTTTCCACTGATCATTTTTGGAACCCCCATCTCCGCCTAAATAAAACATAGATTTCACATAGATAAAGACCTTCGTAATGTGTGAGCTGTACTTGTAAGTACAATCTATTTGTATTTCTTTACGGCATGAGCTACCTGGAATCCCTTCAATGAGTCTATTGAAACCTTTTCCAATCTGTCCTCGGTATAACGATAAACTACTTTCAACAGCAAGGCCTCTCATCAGGAGGCTTTGAAAAGCGTGGAGCCTCCTCTTAATTGCTGGTGTTCCCATATCCATCCTGACCTGGGGTGGTAACACTTGTTAGGGTCCAAGCTATAGGCAAATAGTTAACCCCGAAACTGAGGTAAAAAAGCATTTTGAAAGTGTAAAAATAGGTTTTAATACCAGAAATACTTTGTAAAAAAATTATTACCAGAAATAAATTTTTGAAGAAAAAGACTATTACCAGCTATACGTTTTTGAAAAATAAATATTACCAGCAGCAATATGTTTTTGAAAAAAAAAAAAAAAAAAAAAACCTATTACCAGCAATACGTTTTTGAAAATAATATTACCAGCTCTACAATTTTGAGGGCAAAAAATATTGCCAGAAATAGATTTTTGACCAAACAAAAATATTACCAGGAAAAAAAAATTGCCAGCATTAAATGACCCATTGAGGTCGTAAAACAAAAGAAACCAAATCAAATTTTTCCAATCAATTCGAGGGCTCCAATTACACCTGGAATTCTGGATGTCCTCATATGCCAATTTATTTAGATTTCCACTTCAAGATCCTTGTATTTTGATATTTTTGAAGATCTTCAAAGATATATTACAAGCTGCGGGGACTGCCATGTCAATAGGGAAGCACATTCTAGTTTTTTGGCCTTCGTCACGTTGTCTGAGCGATTACCTTTGATTGTCCTGCTTGTGCATATTGTAAAATCCCCTAAAATAGTTACAGGACTTATCCATGTAAACGGATCTCGGTAATGTTCATACCAGTTTCTCGCAGTTTCCTTCTCGTAAAAGTGCCATATTATCAATTGCAGATCTTGATCCACACTGTCATGTCGAGTTTTATATTCAGTTGGTGCTAACACTGTCCAACCTGATACAGGATGGTCAATTGTTTCTGGATATTTATCACATAATCTGAATTTTGGGCTAACACAAATTTTTAAAAACTGTACTTAGTAATTTCTAGCGAGCAAGCATAGGTCCTGTGCAGCAAGAATAAAAGCTTCGCTTTCAGCTTTTAACCCTGCACTACGTAGCCATTGTATTTTTTTTTCTACATCAGCTTGTTTGGTACGGGCAGAGTATTGACCATAAAGCTCTTTATCTTGCCATCGTTTTTATATCTGGTCGGTTGCATTTGCCTTTGCTTTATTTTTTAAGTATTTTGCAGTTGCAGTCGGTTTATTATGCTTTACTTGTATTTTTTCACTCGCTTAGAACTTCATTTTGAACTTATTGGCTTCCTTTATTACTGTATTAATTTTCTTACATGTTCTTCTTTCATGTTCCTTGACACAGATCATCATCCAGTCTTCTGTAGTTTCCAGGCATCTTTGAAGGCCAATTGTAGTTTTATAAGACCCTTCTAGTTGAACTAACCCTTTACCGTCAACAAGTCTGATCACATGCAGACAATCAACATGAGCATTAGTATTATCCATCTGGTGGCAGGTGAGAAGCTTTTCGTTTTGGCGTCCATTAGCTTAACGTCAGCTATGGGCCAGTTAAGAATGTTGAAACTGTATTGCAACACAGGAATAGCCAAGGTGATATTCTGTTTTTTGAATTCACCTCGATATTCAGGACCAGACGCACACGCCTGTAGTACAATTTTCTTACCTTCTCATTTATTTGACTATGCTGTATTCCATCTCATTCGCTAATTTCTGTGTACCTATTGGCTTCTTGTGCCAGTTCCCTAGTCTTTGGGAAAAAATCTAAATATTGAGTGTTTTTGTAGTTCTCCCTTTCTTTCTTTCTTTCTTTTTTCGGGCTATTTTTTTTTATTAATCCGTCATCATAATTCTTTCATTTCAGCACCCTGTTTGTTGTGATCCCGCCATTTATCAAGTTGTCCAATCGTTTCTCCGTTCGCTGTTTGCCTAGAGTTCATATTGTTCGCTCATCCCACATGCTGTTCACTCTAATTGGATTGTACAGTGACAAATTGGTCTCCCATAAAAAATGAGTTCAATGAAGCTCCATAAAGCCGACTCGTTTTCTTTATTTTCAAAATAGGGTCCAAAAGGAAGCAAGCCAAGAACTGACTTATGTCCGACAGGCTTAGTTTGTTTAATATCAGTTTTAATGAGTCAAAAATAACATTAGGCTAAAAGGAAAAAAATGTTATACAGTCATTCTAAATAATATAGGGGCAAAGTAATTCTTAAGATACATTTTTCTGTAAAATAAGTTTCAATTATTAGCATACGCTTAAAGTAATTCTCCAAAAATGTTATACAGTTATGGTAATTCTCAATATTATACCGTCAAAGTAATTATCAAATAATATTATATGGTCAAGGCAATACTCAACATTATACAAGCAAATTAATCTTCAATATTATACCGTCAAAGTAATTCTCGAATAATATTATACATTCAAGGTAATTCTCAATATTGTATAGTCACAGCTATTCTCAAGTAATATTATTACAGCAAAAGTAATTCTCAATATTACACTGTACGAACATTCATACTCTGGCTTCCATCTTCCAAGTCCACTCAAGAACCATCAATGAACGGTGAATCAGTTTAAAAAACAGGGAACAGGAGAGAGAAAACTGGGTCAGGAGGTCACAACGGGAAGAAGCATCATCATTTCAAATTAGAGTTAAAAAGATCAATTAGAAAAGATCCAACTCAATCCATAAGATATTTGACAGATGAAAGAGGAGTTTCAGCTATGAAAATCCAAAGAGCAGTGAAGAAAAGAAAAAAAAAAACACTTGAAAATTGTATGGGAAACATGTGGCAACTTGCTATTACAGGACAGAAAGTTAGAGTGATATAGAGGGCGAGGATCATCTTGAATAAGTTGGAAAATGATCCTGGAGTAATCTCTCTTTTCTCTCTCTCTCTCTCTCTCTCTCTCTCTCTATATATATATATATATATATATATATATATATATATATATATTCAGATCCTTAGCTAGAATTAATTAATGATAAAGATGTCATTTTCGTTTATGATGAGTTTCATCATGATTCTTCTGTTAAGCTTGGAGAGTAATTATACATTCTTATTGCTCAAAGTAGAGTCCAATTGTCTTATAAAAACCTCGGAGAATTCTAGTAAGATATCTTTAATCATTAATCTAAAAATTGGACAATTTTGCTGTTACACGCGGGATATATATATATATATAATATATATATATATATATATATATATATGAGGTAGTAAAGCCACTGGGACAAAAGGGGTTACTGAATATGGAAGAGTTAGAAACAAGAACAATTGCTAGGGAGCGAGAAAAGAGGAAGAGTAATCAGGAGGACAGTGGATAGCGATTGACATTGTATTTAAATTTTTGCAGATTGTTGGCTAGAAAGGATGGAGCTATGTTTATAAATGTGTGTGTGCGTGTGCGTGTGTGTGTGTGTGTTAGAATTGGTAAAATAAATAGGCGTACAGTTATACGCGTTGACATTTCAATTTACCTGTTGAGATTGAATGTATTGGTGACAGTGTAATTAGAAATCACTTTATAGCAAATACAACGAGACACCTGGTTGCTATGTACAAGCAACCATTGACAAGTCAACAGATTTTATCATGTCCTTCTCCTTTTTAGAAAATGGTTTGAGTCATACACTGGCAAAGATGGCATTTCGGCACTTTCCGTTTGAATGCAAACAGACCCATGAGACGAACGTTCATTTCACACTTGTGATGCCATGTTTCAACATGGCGACTAATGATCTCGTCGTACGCAAGCTTTATTTAGACCAAACTCTTGTAACAGCATAATGCAACAACAAATTTCCGGTCTGGACTTGACTGAAGCCAGTGAGTTGAACCGAGGTTGGTATTGGTCGTTGGAAGATATTGGTTTGTTGCATTAAACCACTTTGTAAACTTGGCCATAGATTCCAAATATCTCTGTCCTTACACTTTTCTTTTGCAAACAAGCGTGAATTTACATTAAGGCAACTGGAATAAAACGCGCATGTGCTGAACTGACTCATTCGTATATGTCGCCATATTTAGGCTGGCAGAGGTCATTGTTGGTTTCGTTGGAACGGAAAACCAATTGCTGAATGCTATGAATTTTAATCTAAAGTCGGTATCATTTTAGTTCGTTACTTACAAGATGCTACCACAAAGTTCGAAGACGTATACAGCTGTGCGACAAGTGATTGTCGTACGAAAAGATTTTGCTATCATAAGTGAATCAATGTTCTGGATGACAAGGAGGATAGCGTAAAGGATAGGATCGAAAGTAGATATTATACTGATTTTCTAGTAATCAAATTGAATTTGTCGCTCAGTCGGTCAGTTATGTACCATGCATGATACACGCTTAGGCGATCATGTATTTTTCGATACGAGGCAGATTTTTTTACAGTAGGCTGCCATTTCTTTCTGTGGTAGACCAGTTGCCATCCAAAACTATAGAACCCGGTCTGTCCTGCTATTTACCCAAAGCTGGGGGAGGAGACGAAAAGAGGATTCATACCTTTCCTAAGGGTATTAGCACGTAAGTGAATGTAAGGCATTCGACTGGAATTCGAACTCGGATATCCAGTCGAATCCATTACATTCACTTACATGCTAGTAACCTTGGAAAAGGTTAGTAACCCATAATAAATTACCACTTTTAATCTGTTGGATTAATTAGTATTAAAGAAGAAAAAACAAGAATAACATTCCAATGACAAATCTCAGTCAAATTTTTTCGTGAAGTAGTTAAAATGTGCCGACACCCTATCATGTCTTTATTGCATTGAATGAAGATAACACAATCAAGAAATAAAATGGCGCTTAGAGTCAACTTATTCTTGCTGAAATCGGTACTAAGCAGATACACTAGATCTCTGTCTACTTTTTCTCTCCTGTTGACGATTCTCAGTGTCATATGCATTTAGGCGAGTCCAAGTTCTATTCTGATCATCTCCACAATACCCACTTATCAAAATCTGACTGAATGATCTAACATCAAATTCTTTAAATGCCTTTTTGATCTGACTGGGAACTTTACAGCACTTCCTTATAGATTTATTTCAGAAAGGCAATGTATTGATAATGATAAATAAAGCTATCCAAATAGTTTTATATTTTTAATTAAAATAGTATAAAGATAATAATAATAATAATAATAATAATAATAATAATAATAATAATAATAATAAAATAATTTTCCAGGGCCTAATATAGCGATCACTTCAGTAGAATGATTTCCACGTGAGTCTAAAATGTCCATTAGCAAAATAGCAGCCCACGCTAATCCCGCCATAGAACTCTCATGAATGAATCACAATCTTTAATCTGGTGACATCACCTACTTTCTCCTTTTCAGACATATCAGTCAGTGATACATGCTTAGGCGATCATGTATCTTTCAATACATGACTGACGAGGCAGATTTTTCCCATTTCTTTCTACGGAAGACCAGTTGCCATTCAAGGCTATAGCAGCCGGTCTGTCCTGCTATTTATCCACAGCTGGAGTGGGGAGAAGAAGCGGATTCATCCCTTTCCCAAGGGTATTAGCACGTAAGTGAATGTAATGGATCTGATTGGAATTCGAACTCAGCTCTCAGATTTCTCAGAGTCGCTATCCATTATTCCACCCTGCTTCATTTTTCTTCAGGCTAACAGCCACTGGTCGAAGTAAAAGTGTAGCTCATTATCCGTTTAGTTTCGACCTTGCAGAAACTTCTTCACAGATGGAGAAGAGGCAAAAAATTATTTTTTTTATTTTTTTTTTTTACAGAAGAATGCTGAGAATACCATGAATTGAACATGTGAGCACCGATGAAATTTACAGAGAAAAAAAGGAAACTAATATTTAAGATCTGAAATTGACAGCTGAAATTTCTAGGGCATATAATGAGGAAAAATGACTTGGAAATTCGTTACTCTCAGGACAGACAGAAGACATGAAGCACGGAGGAAAACGACGGATAGCCTACATAGAAAGCTTGAGGATGGCGGAACAAATTTTAAGAGAGATAACAAAAAGACAATACTAGTGAAGGAATTGGTAATATTAATTATCTATTTCGCTAAAACAAAGAAAAGACTGCTGAATATCGGTCTTACTATATGGCAGTAAATTCTGGACAATTTCCTTGTCATAGATGAAGAAGGCAAAGAAGTGTGATTCTACAGAGAATATCACATGAGTAAGGACGTTTTAAGGCGTTTTAAGGAGAATGGAACAAAAGAACATTCATACTTAAAATCCGAAATAGACAATTGGAATTTCAAGGGCACATAATGAGGAAAGAAGGATTAGAGAATTTGGCGCTCACAGGACGTATAGACGGACATAGTAAAGCGGTAAATAACGTGCAAAACGAATGTGTGTAAATGGTTGGCAAAAAAGAAAACTTGGATGGATAACAAAAAGACAAACCTTACTCAAAGCTTGGAAATGTTTTAACAGAGGTCGGAAAATGTTACGCCGAGATTCGAAGGCGCATTGGGTTATTAAAAGACGAGAGGAAAACACCGTGTTGGCTCATATCGTATTTCTTTCCGAGTACTCTCGACATAGCATAATGTCATCATCAAGGTACTGTTAATTATAGAGTAAGTATTTAGTGTTCATGGTTGTGAAGGACAAAAATTGTTGTGGTCATTCGAAAATTACCATTTTGATATCAGGGACGTTGTGTCATGGCTTGGGTGACGTACACTGTTTAAGGGGAGGTAACTAAGTATGCTGTGGAAAATTACTGACTTGAGTAGTTGCTAGATAAAGGAAAAACTATTAATGACAAGTGCTAACATTTAAAGACTATCTATTGCACACATTGCTACGCCGAGATTCGAAGGCGTATTGGAATAGCGAAAGATGCTTTCCAAAAGGCGAGAAAAGTATTTAGCAACCCGAGAATTTTATTAGAAACAAAGAGAAGAAATACTGCGCAATCTCAGAACAAATGGACGAGAGACTTGAGACAACAGAAATGGTGTCATACTGATGCTGAGAGTACCAAGGACTGAACATGTGAGTAACAACGAAGCTTTGGAGAAAATGAAAGCAAAAAAGGACACTTACACATAGCACTAGAAAGAGACAGCACAAATTTCTAGGTCATATAATGAGGAAAAACGGTTTAGAAAATTTGAAACTAACAGGACATATTAAAGGCAAGAGGAACAGAGGAAGGCAGCACATAATCTACCTAACGAACGTGCCTAAATGGTTGACAGAACAGGAATTAGGAGTGGGCGAAAATGTAAACTTTAGTAACGGCTACAAAAGAACAGGAATTTGTGGAGAGCCATGATCGCCTACGTTCTAAAGGATAGAAGTAGATTATAACAGAGCTGCCTCTGACATCATGTCTTAAAGGATAACGGCCTTGATTTCATTTCAGAGAAAACCCATTGTATGTAGAAAAACCTTTTCCCGAAGACCAATGAGTTGAACACATTTTATATTTGTTTTTTTTTTCTCTCTGTTAAATCCGCCTCAACATAACACTTAAAATATATCCTACCACACTAACTTTTGGACTGCCTTTCATTATTCACAATTCTTAAATAAGACTGCCACTATTCATATGACAATATTTCTTTGCGCATCTTATGCATGAATCTTACACAAATAACTTCTTCGGTATAAAGAAAGCAATGGTAATATATTTTTTTTTTTACAGTTATGGAAATTAATATGTTTAAACATTAATTTCTAGTAATGCTATGATACTTTGAGTTAAATATGTTTTGAAATTTTCCATCAATTTTACTCTCGACGGGACAGATCATTCAAATGAAGAACGCTGTCCTGGGTATGACGATAAACTGCATCTGCGTCCTGTGTAAGACGATAAGCAACGTCCAACAGCAAGGCCTCTGATCAGGAGATTTTGATGAGCGTGGAACCACCTCCTAATTGCTGGTGTTCCTAGGTCCACCCTGACCCGGGGTGGTATCATCTATTAGGGTCCCAGCTATGGGCAAATAGTTAACCCCGAAACTGAGACTACATCCGCGTCCTGGGTATGACAATAAACTACATCTGCGTCCTGGGTAAGACGATAAACTACGCCCAACAGCAAGGCTTCTGATCAGAAGGCTTTGATGAGCGTGGGACCACCTCTATATTGCTGGTGTTCCCAGGTCCAACCAGAGCCGGGGTGGTAGCACCTGTTAGGGTCCAAGCTATGGGCAAATAGTTTACCCCGAAACAGTGGTAAAAAGCATTGTAAAAGTGCAAAAATAGATTTTAATACCATAAATATTTTGTAAATGCTATTACCAAAAAATAATATTACCGGCTATACATTTTAGGAAAAATAGTATTGTCAGGTATACGTTTTTGAAAAAATAATATTACCAGCTATACATTTTTAGCAGCTACACGTTTTTGAAAAAAATGATATTACCAGCTATACGTTTTTTGAGGAAAAAATATTAACAGAAATAGATTTTTTGACAAAACAAAAATATTACCAGGAGAAAAAAAAGTTGTTTGCATTAAATGACCCATTGAGGTTGGTATGCCGTAAAACAAACCAAACCAAACCAAACCAAATATGGCATTAATCGACGGTCGCTGCTCTCAAGGAGGCTACTATAAAAGGTGCAAGGACACCTTGAAATCCAACTCCAAAGCGTGCAATATTCCCAGTGTCACATCGGGGAGAATAATATTAAATCTTTCTGCCTTGCAAAGGCTATGCCACACTGTGGCAAGGAGATCTTAATAACGTCACCTCAACCAGAATAAGTGCGCCGATGAGCCTGCTTCACCAAAAGACCAGCCTTAGACAGGTGACGATTTCATCTGCTCTGACGTTCAGCTTCAATGTTGTTCGAGAACATGACTGATCAGACATTAACTCAACCAAACCCGCCGTCACCACTGAATTTGAATTGCGGAGTGAGAATATATATATATATATATATATATATATATATATATATATATATATATATATATAGGGAGAGAGAGAGGGCGGGGGAGGAGAGAGTGGAGAGAGGGAGAGAGAAAGAGAGGAAAATAGTGAGAAATACATATAGACTCAGAGAGAGAGAGAGAGAGAGAGGGAGGAAGAGAAAGAAAGAGCGGGAGGTACTGAGAAATACAGATAGCTTTAAAGAAAAAGAGAGAGAGATCAGTTACATCAGTAGCTCAATTCATCATCAAAATATAGCTGAAAATGTTCGACTATTACAAGAGTACACACGTTGTATAAACTCTCTCTTTCATTCTCCCTGACTCTAACACAAGCACTCACTTTCATGAGACAGCCTACAGTACGCGCCACACTCGCTCACAAGGATCACTTTTATCCCAAAGCAGTCATACATTTTCCAAATGCGTTATCTATTTATTTCGTTTATTTTGCGTTGTTTTCTTTCGACCATAACCGAACGAAATCCTTCTAACTCATCCAATATCTTCGCGATTTTTTTAAAAAAAAATGTATATACGCTTCTACTTCCATAATTTCACGTCACTCCCGACCCCAATTTCTCAACTCCCTGGTGTGCGACGTGTTTTCTAAGCTTCCGAGCCAGAATATCATCAATTCGAAACCGAGACCCCCGCGGCGACTTCCGCTGACGTCATTCCATTTTTGAAAGAAACCTCGCTCGTTGTCATCGTCGCCGGTTGTCGTCTTTTCCATAAACTCTCTTTCTCCATTTCACTACCTACCTCTCTATCACTTTGGCTAATTTAGCTTCTTCCAAGTTATTCGGTCTTTCCCGAAATGCACCTGCCACAAGGGAGAGCGAGGTACAGTCTCTTAGTTCCTCATACGAAAACTCCAGTCTCTAAATGCATACAAACAGACGCATGCGCACAGATGATTTAAGAGGACAGACGCAGATGAAGTTATACGTGAGATAACACACATATAGGATGTTGTTAAGAGAGTTGCATCAGTACATTTATGGCTTACACGCACAGAATCACTTGGTGATATAGGAAAAAAGAAAAAGCAGAACAAGAAAAACAGAACATTTTAATAATGTTATGCAATCTTAGGGATCAGAGAACATTGTAAAATAAAGAATTTCAAGTTTACAAAATTAGCACTGGAATGGTTCCACTTATTGTATTAATGTTATTATTAATGTTATTATTATGAGGAATTCTTTTAGATTCTGTCGACTTTTACATTGAAACCTCGCTTTATTTTATATTTTAATGTTTCCATCCTCTCTGTCGTACGCTAACAGCCCAGGAGTAAAATCTCCGAATGATGGCAATTCGGCCGAGTTTCGATCCCGGCTTGAAACAATCGAATGTCAAGCCGCACTGACGAGCTGTGATACAACTAAACAGGCCTGTATGTCGATGACGTTATATATATATATATATATATATATATATATATATATATATGTAAAATGAATTTAATATATTTTCTTTTTATTTCGTTAGTTTTATAGATACAATTTATTTAACTAAATGGTCGGTTTTTAATTAAACATTATTAATTACATTATCAGTATGAATGTTTGAAAAATTTCGCAGAAAAAAATGCGTTCTCCAACAGGAATGAAACATGTATGCCTATACGGAAACCTCCATTTGATCCTATGTGCTATACCATTTAGCTATAGAGAAGCGACTTTTTACCAATTTTCATATATATATATATATATATATATATATATATATATATATATATATATATATATATATATATAAATTCCCAAGAGGATAGAATTCAGGTAGAACTCAATGTCCAGGACAGAGTGAGAATATAATATGAAAGGCTCAAACACTAATATTCCATGGTTATAATTTATTAGACTGGAATCGTAATTACGATTCCAATGTAATAAATTATAACCATGGAATATTAGTGTGTAAGCTTTTTATATTGTATTATATTATACTATATTATATATATATATATATATATATATATATATATATATATATGTGTGTGTGTGTGTGTATATATGTATATATATATATATATATATATATATATATATATGAATATATATATATATATATATATATATATATATATATATATATATATATGCGCATTTCATTGAATACAACAGACAAGTTGCTTTGATTTAGTTTTTTATATTAGGTTGGTGCAAAAATAATGTCGTTTTCTCACATAGTAACATATGTAAGAAAACGACATTATTTTTGCACCAACCTAATACAATTTCTGATGCTATCTAATATTTTTTTTTTCAGATGATAAGTTATTTAAAAAATTTGGACAGTTTTTATATAATTTATCATTTGAAGAGAAAAATTATTAGATTGCATGAGAAATTGTATAAAATACTAAATAAAAGCACCTTATCTGTCGTATTCAATGAAATGGGCAGAAGAGAAGGATTGCTGCCAAAATACACAACTTATATATATATATATATATATATATATATGTGTGTGTGTATGTATGTATGTATTTATGTACAGAGAGAGAGAGAGAGAGAGAGAGAGAGAGAGAGAGAGAGAGAGAGAGAGAGAGAGAAATTGTCGTCTAAACTAGAGAAAAATGAAAATAACAATGACATCTCACTTCAACAGATATATTTACTAAAATTATACAAAAATATCTTGAAATACTAAAGAGTAAATTTATTCAATAAAATCACCATTGACTTCAACTACGACCTTCAGACGACTTCGAAATCTCCTGCAACTCTTCTTGACGATTTCCTTATTTAAGTTGTTGAATGCTGCCACAATCATTGCCTTCAGTTCATCTTTGTTCGTTTCACGCTCAACTGCGTCCCACCCATAATAAATCAAGGGGGGGGGGGTTGCAGTCCGGGGAGGTTAGGTGACCAGTTGTAAGGGTGTGATGTGGTCGCTGAAATTGTTTGACAGCTATAAATGGTTTCTGCTGTTTGTGTGACATTGTGCAGAGTCATGTTGCCAGACAAAGAGTCTTCCAGCAGCTGCCCTCTTGACCCAGGGTAGCACTACCCCCTCAAGGCAGTTGATGTAGACCCCCGTGATAAGTCTGAGTCCCTGTGGGAAGATGAATGGAAATGGATGCATAACGTCGCCATCCTTAGTGATCATTCCAAACACCTTTTTAATCATCATTAGACTCATACAACTCCTTTTGAATACTCTGCAATGTCCTCAGATTGACAGGTAATCACTGAAATGTTCCTATTAGAACTTGCAGTACGAATGCCAAGCAGTACAGTATATTGTTTCCAAATTTCTGGCGGAGTGCAGTGTGTCATGGTGCGCTTTTTCTCATAGACAGTACCCAACTGACCCTAATATACTGCGCTGTCGACAAAATCAAAAACAATCAACGCGCATGTGAGAAATGGAAAAATAAAATGGCGACATTTTACCCATCGCATCCTGTATATATACAATGGCCGCACAATTCTTGGCATGACGTTTACGTTTTGCATGAAACAGACAGTCGCCTCTGGGTGTTGACTTCAATGTACACTTTATATATATATATATATATATATATATATATATATATATATATAGCTAATTTTATTTTTTATCATATTTATGCATATTTGAATAATATGTTGTATATTCAAATTAAAATTGTTTGATTAAAATTCCAAAGTTCATATTTTTTTTCGGTTTAGTTTGAGTACTTTCGATCATTTGTGTTATTATTAATGATTATGTGTTTTCAATATGGTAGACAAGATTTTGTTGACTTGATATAGCGTATATATTACAATTCAAGTTTAATTAAAATATACGCGTATCGTATAAGAGACAAAATTTGTAAAAACGTTTCACAAAGTTCCACTGACCGAAAGAATGTATGAAATCTTTTATAGATATTCACTCAGTTATGTGCCATGCGTGATACACGCTTAGGCGATCATGTATCTTTCGATACATGACTGACAAGGCAGATTTTTCTCGCGGTAGGTTGCCATTTCTTTTTGCGGTAGACCAGTTACCATCGAAGGCTATTTTTATCTGCGGTATACCAGTTGCCATACAAGATTATAAAACCCGGTCTGTCCTGCTATTTACCCATAGCTGGTGGGAGAAGAAAATTCATACCTTTCCCAAGGGTATTAGCAAGTGAATGGTTTCGACTGGAATTCTAACGCGAATGTCGAATCCGGCCTGATACAATGGGTTTGTTATTGAAACACAAAAATATATCTATTTCTTCTTCTTTTTTCTTTTTTTTCTTCTTTTTCTTCTTCTTCCTATTCTTCTTCTTCTTCTTCTTCTTCTTCTTCCTATTCTTCTTCTTCTTCTTCTTCTTCTTCTTCTTCTTCTTCTTCTTCTATGTACAAGACGTTAGCTATCATGGCGATTCGCAACTTCCTGTTCTTTGTAACCCTTAGAAAATTTTATCTTTTTGCTACCTGTCCTATTCCTTATTCTGCCAACCGTTTACACAAAATTCACTAGGTAGATTACGCGCGTCTTTCTTCTGTCGCTTTTGCCTTCAATATGTCCTGTGAGTATCAAATTTTCTAAGCCTTCTTTCCTCATTATGCGCCATTAGAAATGTCTTTTTTGTTTTTATTTTCTCTAAACATTCGTTGTATCGTTAATACAAGCATAGAAATCGAGTAACTTTTACTTATATCTATATATTCGCATAGTTTCTTATACAGTGTAAAATGCTATGTTTTTGATAACGTTCTAAAACTGATGCTACAGCAAACGAAAACATTGAAAAAGCAATCCTTTCTTTTACATAAAAATGCAGTAAACGGTTAAAAAAATGCATAAACATATTTACTCTTCTTTAAAACATAAAAAAAAGTAAACGGTAGAAAGGAAAAAAGAATCTAAACGAAACAGTCTTTAAACAGAGCATGAATGCCGTCTTGATGGCCAAGAAGCGCACGTGTCGTATATTGTCGACGCCAACAACTTCTCCTGTGCTAATGAGTCTCTTGTGGTTTGGACGCTATTTAGATAAGTGACAGCTGTCATGTGACGTACTCCATCAAATGACGCGCATGCGCGGTCACTGAGCGACAAGCATCGTTTGGATCAGACGCGTTACTTGCGGATATGATTTAAGGAAAACGTCACTTCAACGAGATTAAAAAACGCGAATGTAAATATACATAGATGAAAACCTTTTCAATGGATGTTCTTGTGTGTTTAGATTCTCATGCACATATGTATGTATGTACACGCACACACACACACACAAACCGAAACATAAAATAAACTTATGTATTTATACAGATAAGATATTAATATTGGCACTCGCTGCCACATAGTAATAAATTGTTATAAAATCATCGTTGCATAAAGACTCGCCCATATATATATATACATATGTGTTAGGGTGTGTTCTGCTCGGCACACCATCACATGTATCTGGCACTTAGTGAGAATCGAATCAGCGTAGCTTACTAAACACTATCCTACATCGAATTTTCCGTGTGTTATAATATCCTCATAGCTCGCAGCTCCTTAACCATTACTTTATGCCGAAGTGCTCATGTGCTTTATAATAGATTAATATCAACATATATAAAACACAATGTGAGGTCATATATATTTTTCGTAAGTTCCACTTTTCTATGTCACCAGAATAGTTCCTGACATAGACATGGCTGAATATTCCCTCTTTTTTTTTACTGGTTTCTTTCTTATTTTTCGTTGATCTTTCAACCAATTTTCATCAAACTTAACAATTGCTTTATAAATGTATCCTCTTTTACATCCCTGGTAGCACATTGACAAATTGAATTTCAAAAACTCCAAAATAATTGTGGTCTGAAGTGGGTCTTCACGAGTGTCTGTTTTACCCCTTCATGTCTTCGGCTAACTTCTATTGAATATATACAGACTACTACCGTTTTATCAGTAACTGCATCAACTCATAATGTTTTTTAAAGGAAGTGTATAAATATACCTGCTCACTAAGTTAAAAACAAAATAAAACAAAAAAAATAAATAAATAAATAAAATAAAACGTCTTACATAGGATAAAGCCAAACTACAATTTCCCGGATACTTACTTGCCATCTATCGAACCATTGTGCAATCAGACAGGAATATAAGGATCATAGTAACATTATAGAGCTACTCACATATAATAATACAATGTTACTAGTAAAATCAAATGGTAAAAAATGACTTATGATTCTTGAAGAAATACACCAACAACAAAACCAACCATCAATGAAAAAAACAATGATGACTTAAGAGTCCGCATTCTTAAATGAATATAAAAAAATACGCGCCGCACCCTTGTTTATATTGAAATAATCATTGTTTTTACGACTTTAAATTAAGATTTTATTGTTTAACCACGAACAGCTTATATTTAAAAAAAATTGGGTCGTGACACCATTTCTAAAATTTTATGAAGGTCACAAATTTGTCTCTACCTACCCTGATGATGACTTAAGAATGTTGAAAGCGCGGATCATATTATTTTTATTTTTTCTTCCGAAATTAATTTTGGGTAATTCTTGACGGAATTTCCTGCTTGTTTGTGAAAGATTATTCGTTATTTTTGAAAAGACGACCAGAATACTATTTTACTATTGAAAATGACAGAAATTTTAGATTGATTAAAATTAATCAATATTAAGTATTATAATAAAAAAAAATAAAAATAAATTTAAAACTCTCCCTTCCCTCTCTAAACTCGACCATGTCTCTCACACTATTCCTCACCAGCTTCTATGTCAACTTATATAAGCTAATACTGCCTGACAAAAGTGTAAATTTTGAATTCATTTTTCGTTTCACCTTTTGAAAGTGAAGTCTGAAAATCCAGAGAAAAATAAAATTCTCTGGTGAAATAAATTATTACAAATGGAGCCTTAAAGTAGTCTGTTTTTCTTTAAATTAAATTATTCGCTCTGAGTTAACATTGAGCTCTCAGGATTTCATCCTCCTTGGGATTATCCATACGGATTACCAAGATTTTCGTTATATATATATATATATATGCTTGTGTTTGTGTGTATTTGTAAGTACCAAGTTTTTACGATAATGCAAACAAACAAGAAGAATAGAAAAAATGATGACGATAGTCGATTTTCTCATGAAGCACTTCTTCTCATATGATAGATCTTAAAGATAGACAAGAAATGCCTAATATATACTTTGACCCATCGATAGACAGACAGAGACACCTACACAAAAACAAAAAAAAAAAAAAAAAAAAAAGCATAAACAAAAAAAAAAACCGAAATAAACAAAAAAATAAAACAAAACATAACTCGTAGATTTCATCATTTTACTGTCGAAATTACTATAAGTCCTATTCTAAAAGTTTCTTCTTTCGCATGTCACCCTCGTGAGTTTCACTTTCCACTTTCTTATTTCCATGGCAACTACGATCTTCAACAATGTAAATGCCGCGTCAATCGTCACCTTTTCTCTGCTTGAAACCTGTTCTTTTATTATCCTTTCTTCTCAGTAGCGTTTTTCTCACTTTCCTTCACACTCAGTAACCCCTTTGCGTCTTAGTGGCTTAATCGCCTTGCTTGGAGTGTAATGATTTACAAAAAGAATGTAGTAACAATTAACAATTCCAGTTCTTTTTTTAAATTAAATAAAAGAATGCTTAACTCTCAGAATAACAGAGGCAAGGGCAGAAATATTCTTTATTCTCAACCCTCACAATGATTCTCGTAAAATCTCTCTCTCTCTCTCTCTCTCTTTGTGTGCTTATGCGCGCATAGAGGAGCAGCAAGAGGTAAGACGTTCATATAACATATCTCACAAGTCCACATGAGATCGTTCTTCTCATTCAGACTTGACACGTGTCTGTTGTTATGATGCTTTTGGGAACTTAGGTTGTCAGTCTCACAAATTTCTTTCCGGCTTCTGTCGTATTTGGATTTGCAAACTTTTCTTTGTTCCCACTGGAGAAAATCAACCGACCTTGTTTTAATTGTTTTACTGTAGGATTAAGAATAAGCAGGCGCGAAATCCCAGTCACACCAGATAGAAAATAATGCCATCGAGTACTTTTGTCATTTTTTTTTAAGATTTTCTTTTCTAAAATAATTTAAGATTCTGCTTTTTCTAAAAAAAAAAAAAAAAAAAAAAAAAAAAAGAAAAGAAAATGAATCCGTTACTTCTATTAAATATTTGTCAGGAAAATAAATTTGAAGTCATTTTTATCCATATTTTTAATGCAGAATCTTGTTTATACCACCAGATATATTAGAAGTATTTTATGTGTGTAAGTTTTCACCTATCTATCTATCTATCTATCTATCTATCTATCTATCTATCTATCTATCTCAATCAGTGAAAATATCTATCTATCTATCCTAATTTATAAATGTTTTTGTATTTGTTCCTTATCTATCTATCTATCTATCTATCTATCTATCTATCTATCTCAATCAGTGAAAATATCTATCTATCTATCCTAATTTATAAATGTTTTTGTATTTGTTCCTTATCTATCTATCTATCTATCTATCTATCTATCTATCTATCTCAATCAGCATCGAACGCCCTTCAAAACGTCGAACTCTTTGACTTTCACTGTTTTCATGTTGAACCCATTTATCGAGTTACTTTACAATGGCAATTTCTTTTAGATTGTCCGATATTGGTGAAATGCTGACACACATTATCTGAGACAATTCTCTGACACTGACGTAAGTTTGTTCCAGTAGTGTTTCAGATCTTGATTGTCGATTACAGATGTACGTCTTCTACTGCCTGGAACTTCGACTTGTATCCCCACTACGTAACTTCAGAAGCCAATGCCTTAGTCTCCAATCACAATTGACCCTTCATAACTTCAGAAGCCAATGCCTTAGTCTCCAATCACAAGTGGACCCTTCACTCTGTTAATGTTGGCAATAGTTTATAACCAAACTTGAACTCATTCAAAAGAAGTAAACGCATTTCTTCCTTTTTCATATTCAAGATCAGGGTTATATAATATTTAAAGTTAAATTTTGAAAGAGATTCACATAAAATTAAAAAAGCGGACACTTTATTAATTAGGAATGAGTAATAATATTTTTCTGCAACTATCAGAATATATTAGAATGCAATTAAAGGTTTCGTCTAAAATCGGACGTTATTTTCCGAACAATTTAATTTATCGATACCTTTGGGATAATGTTATTTTATCTTCGTTTTTTCTTTTATTCAGGACCATTTGAAGCATGCGTTTCATTAATACGTAATGAAAGAGTGCTGTTTGAACGTGGCAATGCATGACTCGTGCAAGTCACTTTGACCTTGATTGTACGTATTTGAAATGATGTTATTTAAGCATATTACAACTAAGGATTTATTAGTGATTCTATGTTACCTGCAGCATTTTTATTTATTTAACTTCTTTAGTTTAAGTTCTGAAATGTCAGAATATCAATATCACCGAGATTCATTTGAATGGCAAAGTTGAGATACATGAAAATTAAATGACCTTTCGTCGTTAATCGAATGAGAACAATTTGTGTGGTTAATTTTGTTTTCTTGGCGAAAATTGATTATTACGAAAGGGAAAAATTTGTTCAAAGTTCCTTGAATCTTATTGAAAGCGAAAAGCTCAAACTTCACAGCACTTCCGTTGTTATCAAAGCCATAAAGTTCTATGGAATAAGTGAAAATAATTAACTTATTTGTTCGTTTTAGGCACGGTGGAGTAGTGGATAGCGACTCGGAGTGAGAAATCAGAGAGTCGAATTCATTAGAGTATTCATACCTTGAGAAAGGCATAAATATTCATCTTTTCTCTCCCCCCACCAATTATGGGTAAATACCAGGATGGCAACTGGTCGAGAAGAAGGACAAATCTGAATTCAAAACCTGTGTTTGGGGACCTTGTGGCACGTATGTTGTGTTGTACAAATATACGAAAAAAAAAAAAAACAAACTCTTACCTGTTGGCTGGAAGTCTTGAAGCGAGGTATCCTCCCGGTATTTGTGTGATAATATAACCCCAGAAAAATGAACTATCCACTATTCCTATAGTTTCGGGGGTCCAGCTAAATTCGGGACTCTGAAATGAAAAAGCAAATGTAAGGGTCTATTAGAAACATATTTAAACCTGTAAGTATATTTATTCATAAAAAATTGAAGTTGACGCCTCCCATCATGAACGATTAACGAACGATAATACTAGAAACAAAAAATGTGTAGCAACTTGAAAATGTATCAATGAGAAGTTCCACCCGTTCGGGAATAAGCGACAATTCCTATATGACGGTTAACAATGTAAACAAAGACACCGAAGGAAATAAAAAACGAAAAAAATGATGTTTATGGAATTAAGAAAGAGAAACTTTATTTATAATATATAAAACTTTTAGATATAGACATAAATGAATTATACTTGAATTGTACAAATAGTTGGGTTAAGTGCTATAGTTTTTTTCCCAACCATTTAATATCAAATTTGTAAATTAAACAATTTTTTGTATTACAGGTGGAACGAAAATGATATCTCAGCTCTTTCCACCAGAACAATTGTTTTTTTTTTTAAATGTTTCATGCGACTACTAAGGCTCTTAATAACTCTTTAAAATCTTGGCTTACACCGCTGGATATTTAAAATGAATGATTTTGGCTCACATGAAAAGTTGCCTTGAAAAATGCAGAGACGGCTTTCTTCGCAAAACATCTGTTTGTCGAAGTTGTATATTTGCGTGGAGAAATCTTTTGCTCTGTTCTATAGATGTTGGTCGTCATGAAGACGTTGATGACTCCATCTGCTGCCGCTGGTGCTCAACAAACTTTCTTGAATTGACGGAGGAAAGGATAATGACGTCATTTTCTCTTATGGCTAAAGGTTCAGACTAATGACTCCAGCCGCATCCAAAAACAACTCCTGAAAAGGCGCGAATACGCTCTTTTATAAGCATCTCCAAACATCTCCATCTCTAAACTGGAACGAGCCAATTTGCATACGTACATGAAGACCGTATATAGGCAAAATAAACAGATCTTTCTTTTCATTTCCCGCTAGTATATAAAAATCATTACTAAAGCAGACGTTAATACATGTCTGCGATAAAAAATATCATTAAATTAGAAGACGATAAAACGTTTGCTAATACCTTGAAACTTGGATACATGTTTTTTTTTTTAATTTTTAAAATAAAATATAGCGTATCCAAAAAATAAATTTACATATGAAAAATTAACAAAATATTTTTTTTATTATTTTAATTTCCAACATATATGGACCTTCCTTCAAAATACATGTACTTTTATTTCAAAAATAATTTTACTTATTCAATGTCCTACTATTTTTTCGACTATATTCAGGAGATCTAAGTTTTAACATTCATGGCTTTTCTTATTTAATTTGAGCTTACATTATAATTTAATTTTCATTCTACACGAGAAAGCTATAAACATAGGGAAACATTTCAGGTTTTTTCCACCTCTTGGTACACTGAAATGAGATTCCTGTACATTGGGAATGTTTCATTAGCTGATTTATTTGTCATTCATATATCAGAGTAATCCTGAGGCTGATTTTTCATATATTTAGGCTCTCCCTGTTCTTTTATCCTAACAGAAATGAAGAAGATCCGGGGATCACAGTTCACTACGTATCACTCACGAACCACTTGCCTCATTCTCTTGTTTGCAGTGTGTTGTAGCATACCTACAGACGATAAATGGGTATGTCTCCATTACCATAACTACAGTAGTAAATACTGTATGTTGGTCTGCAGTCGGATATTCGTCTCCAGTTGTGCTGGTCAAACGCTCTACCTCCGGGCAGAGAGGATCCCTATACGAAGCTATGTCGAAGGGCAGAGTCTCGTCTCGGTAAAAACAGATACCCGACCCCGTTTTATACGGAGTTTACGGGGAATTTTAGGCCGAGCCTACTGGCTTGGATAACCCACATTAAATTCAGCCTTGTGCCACATCTGACCGCGCGGGGTGGTTGGCAGATATCCTGCATTCATTGTGGAATTCACTTGACTCACTTCTAGCAGTTGACTACTTCTTCCATGCGTCGCTGGCGAATCTTATATGTGTTGTTCTTGTCCTATGTATTATCGTTCATTACGAACCTTCGTGTGATTGTTCTATTCAGTAAACTAGGTTACAACAGTTAGTTTCAGCTTATGTTTGAGAACGAGGCTCTCAAATAAAGTGCAATGGAAGGTTAACAGTACAAGTACTTAAGAAATTTATAATTTTATTTTCATTATACATAATATGTGTATCAATAATGAAATATATTAAAATAAAAAAAACAAACCCCAAAACTTTTGACCTCTAGAATGGAGTTTCTTGTAGGCTGTGTTTTTTTAAATTTTTTTATTTAAATTTTTTTTTTCTGATGAATTCATCGATTACCAGGTTTCTTCATCTTTGCTGGTCGACATGTTTCTTTTTGACAGATTTTACTGTATTATTGAAGATCAACTGATCATTGTAGTATCTGTTCACGAAGAATATTTTCTCTGATTGTGGGAGAGAAAAGCAAACTAACGCAATAGACGAAAAGATTTCCAAGGCCTTTCGTAATATACTGACGCTGTTATTTTGTTTTAACTTTAAAACCCAATTGCGACCGCATCAGGTCGAAACACCGGTTCCTGTAGGATCACCAAAGTTGAGTAACACCGAGGCTTGTCAGTAGCTAGATGGATATCCGCCCGAAATAACACGTACTGTAAGCTCGGGTGTGTGGGTGGTGTAATGGAATTTTTAATCGCAGAGCCGAGTTCCAATTCCACTTGGCTTCGTTATATTAACGAGCAAGTACTCTTTTTGGGAAAAGGTATAAATCCACCTCTTTCCCAATGACTATGGGTTACTTAGTAAGACGTGCATTTCTAAATGATTATTATCTCTAAAAAAAATCATATAATTTAAAAATATTTTCTGGTTTTAAATAACCTGCAAAGATCTGACATTGAAAATGAATGAATTAATCAATCAATAATTTTAAAATCATTTAGATTTTTTTTTCTTAGATTATTTATATTCTGAATACAGATATTGGCACTGGACGAAAATTCGCGTAAGCTGGCTTTTGAGCCTAATCAGTTTTATCGATATTTATATTATAATTATTTAAAATGAATGAACAAGGAGACCACTCTGTAATCATCCATATTTAAAATGTGATGTTCGTTATATTCTCATATATTTCTGCGGTAGACCAGTTGCCATTCAATGTGCGAGTGGCGTAATGGATCGAAAGATACATGATCACCTAAGCGTGTATCACGCATGGCACATAACTGAACTGATATTCACTTACGTCCTAATACCTTTGGGAAAGATATAAATCCTCTTCTTCTTCTATCCCCCAGGTATGGATAAATAGCCTTGGATGGCAACTGGTCTACCGCAGAAAGAAATAGTAACCTACTGCAGAAAAAATCTGCCTCGTCAGTCATGTATCGAAATATTTGAATAAAAATACATGGCTTTTAATCAATTGATTCGTTTTCTACGGCTTATCAAACATTTGCAGGTTATTTAAAGCCAGAAAATATTTTTAGATTGTAAGAGATTTTCATGAGTTAATAATGGTTTAGCGATACACGTTTTAAATAATTAACCCATAGATGGGAGGAGAAGATATGGATTCATACATTTCCCAAAAGTATTTGCGCCTAAGTGAATATAACAGCAATTGGAACTCGGCTCTCTGATTAACATTTGCGAACCATTATCCATTACGCCACTCGCACATTCGAGCTTACAGCATCTGGTATTCCCAAACGGTCACCCATCCAGTTACTAAACAGGCTCGACGTTGTTCAACTTCGGTGATCCTACGGGAACAACTATTTCAACGTGACGTAACTGTAAACCTATATGTTTGGATAAGGCACATATAATTGGTACATACATTCTGAATAAAGTACTTATCATTTGAATAAGGTAAGTTCATGTTGGATAAGGTACTTATCATTTGAATAAACCAGCTGTGAGAATTGACTTTAATAAAATTTTTAAAAAATAAATTCAGTTACACAAGCTTGAGCAGAACATTTGACAGAACCCTTTATCAGTCAAATATTGTGTAAGATTGTGTTGCACCAATCAACTAAAGTACTTTATCCTACCTGAAAAGTTAAAATTTGAAATCTTTGGATATTGAACAGAAGTTTTGAAAGCAAACACGCTATAGTTTAGAACAGGATAGATAAAAAGATTGATATATGTATAAAAATTGTAGAGGTTTGTATTTTGTATATGTTGCCATTTTGACTCAAATTCAAGAAAAGTTCTCAGCTCGATATATGTCTTAAATCAGTAAACTAATGGCCAAATATGAGAATACTTTCGACAATGTTTCAAATCAAGGATAATGGACTGTAAGAGAAGTCTGTTAAATGTCACATTACGGAAGGCGTGTACTTGAATAAGTGATGCATTAATATGGAATATGCTCAGTGATAATTAGTCCGAAAGTTTTTTAGTTCGATTCTGAATTATTACCTAACGAATTTCTTAGAATTGGCTTTGTCCAAGAAATATCTATAAGACTTGTATCAGTGAGAACAATACACGGATTATATTTTTTTGACAATAACATTACATGGTCAGAAAACAGAAAAAAATTGCGAAAAAGAAAGCGTTGCAATTAGTTTTAAGTAAGTCCCAATAGACGATTCTTTCGTTTCTCATTTTCTTACATTAGCACATTAAAAAAAAAAAAAAACAAAAAAACTGCAGAAGAGCCCCAAAACAAAAAACGAACGAACACATGGCTGTCCAAATATGAAGTCCATCTCAAAATTACATCAAATAATGAGAATACTTCTGGGGTGAGTTTGGTTTGGTTTGGTTTGGTTTACGGTATATCAACCTGAATGTGTTATTTAATGCTGACAAAATTCTTATTGTTGGTAATATTGTTTTGGTTTGTTTTGTTTTACGGTATATCAACCTCAATGTGTTATTTAATGCCGACAAAATTTTTATTGCTGGTAATATTTTTTCCTTCAAAAATCTAAATCTATTTCTGGTAATATTTTTTTCAAAAAAATGTATATACTTGTTTTTTTTTTTTTTTTTTAATGTATTGCTGGTAATATATTTTTTTAAAATATTGCAGGTAATAATTTTTTCCTTCAAAGATTTATTGCTGATAATATTTTTTTACGAAGTATTTTTGCTATTAAAACCTATTTTACACTTTCATAGTGTTTTGACCCCAGTTTGGGGGTTAACTATTTGCCCATAGCTGGGATCCTAACAGGTGCTATCACTCTGGTTCAGAGTGGATCTGGGAACACCACCAATTAAGAGGTGGTTCCATGCTCCTGAAAATCTCTCCCATCAGTGGCCTTGCTATTAGACGTAGTTTATCGTCTTACCCTGGACGCTGACATAGTTTAACGTCATACCCAGGATGGCCACAATTCTGGTGTTTGATAAACTGTTAAATTGTTATGTTATTGCTTATTGAGATGACTTACAGTAAGAACTTCGACTAAAACTCCACTCGTATCCGAAGATGCCAGTCTACTAGGGCGGCTAGCTAGCCCCGTTGCAGACGTTTGCTCAGCCACATTTGTGTTCAATTATGTGTGTTGTAATTAAACCACTTTTTAAACTTGTTTCTGCTTAATGAAATGTATACTTAAAAAAGAAACTTTTATATCAGACAAACACGATATATTGATAACAGTTTGCGGGTTTATGTTAAAAGATGGCTTATTTTTTGTCTTCTAAGTGCCCTGTTTCTTCATGGCGTAGGCGATTATTGCTCTCCACAACTTCCAGCCATTTCAGCTCACTCTTTTCACCATTCCTTCAAGTTCCTGTTCTGTCATCCATTAACACGATCTTGTTAAGTAGGTTGCCCGCAGTTTCCCTTTTGCCTTATTTATTTCCTACAAGTGTTAAATTTTCCAAGCCTTCTTTCCCCATTATGTGTCCTAGAAATTTAAGCTTTTTTTTAATTCAACGTGTTCGTATAGAAATAAGTTATATCTGTCTTTAGTCAAAAGTTAGAAAAAAATCAGTCAGTTTACATTTGAAAAAAACGCAAAAATAAGTTTTTTTGGTTTATAAAAATAACTTATTTTTAGAAGCAGATATAAAATAAATAATTTTAAAATTATTAAAATTTTAATAGAAATCTATAATTTGAATCCACAAAATATTAGTTATGATCTTATTTTCTACAGCGTTCGTAGAAACCATTGTCGTCATTTGACATTTCACATTACAGTAAAATTAGTCGAGCGGAGCGGAAAAATTTGAATTATATAAGTAAGTAAAAAAATAATCTATTTCTATATATTATCTCAAAATTGCACTAAATTATTCAAACAGGTGAAAATATAATATTTGCTTAATTAATGTTATTTTGCTGAATTAATGTTTAGTATAAACATTAGAAGATGTTTCTATCATGATCGGCTATATCTACAGTAGGAAATTCATGCGGATTTAGCATAATGACAAAAAGAACGTTAGTAAATAGTTCTATTGCTGAAAATATTCTTTATATAGAAACTTTAAAGAATTAATGAGAATTCCTATTGCGACTTACGTTTTTCTGTTCGTAGGACGGATATTCTGTTACTTTTCTCGAAATCCGTACATGAAGAAGTCCCCTCTTTAAGGTATCATTCAAATTCTGTCGCCGAAAATGGTGGCATTTTTTTTTTTTTAAGCGTTTCACCCCAAGCAAGGCGGGAAGCCACTAGGACGCAAGGGGTTACAGAAAATTTAGAGCAAGATCAGATAGGAGTGATAAAAGAAAGAATGAGGGTAGTGGATAGATCAAGGCAACAGGAGATGTCGATTGACATTACACTTGAATAGTTGGGGATTATAGCTCACAGGAAAACAGGAAAATGGAAGGGAGTTCCACAGGCGAGTGGTGCGAGACATGAAGCTATTAGAGTATAAGAGACGGCTACATTTAGGAGTTTCGACAGTGAAGGGGTGAGAGCGGGATGCCAGCCTCGTAAGGCGCTGGAACTCATGACGTCTGGGAACCAGCGAATGCAGCTCCTCGGAGCAATTTATCCTTGGTTTGTTGAGCGAGCTATGGCGGATTGCGAGTTGTCTTTGAGTCAACCGAAGCCTGTTTCATTGAAATAATCCAAGTTGGAATCGTCTTCAGATGCATTTATACGTCTGAATATTCAACTGGAAGAGCCGAAAATACCGTAAGAGGCACCATCCTCAAAAACTGTATTGATAACAGTCCCACCCAAAACAATCATTTATGCTAACAACAACAAATAAACACAATGCCGATATGATTATTCATTATTGGTTGTCGAGTTGGATTTCTCTCTTGCTTATAATTTGTGTGTGTGTGTGATAGAGAGAGAGAGAGAGAGAGAGAGAGAGAGAGAGAGAGAGAGAGAGAGAGAGAGAAAGAGAGTGAGAGAGAGAGAGAGAGAGAGAGAGATCACTCGAAGGGATTTACGAAGACAGTAAAAATTCAGTTTCCTGTATACTTGCAGATATTGTAATTAACAAAATTACTTTTCGGATTTTCATAAGAAATCTCTTTTGGAAGACATCCTTTATTCTCAGACATTTTCGATTCCCGGTAATTTTCCTTCCTAAATCTTTTTTTTTTTTTTGTGTAACCATATTTAATTATTATTATTATTTATTGCCGATGCGTTCATTTATCTAATTTCTGTGATGCAAGTTTGTAATCAAAACCTATCTCCATTGACGATATTGTTTTGCAATGGTTTCAGATAATTGACATTTGACCTCTGATTAGGTGCAGAAGCCGAAATTTACAATCGCAACGAGAGAGATAATGAGCTGGAAGAATGAGATGAGAGCGGATGAGAAAAAAGATGCGCAAAGAAAAACAAATGAATGATAAAATATGAAAGAAAAGAGAAGATATGAAGAGGAAGAGACACGGATGCCTGGAAAAAGGTAATGACAAAATGAGAATTAATACATTTAGGAAATATAGGTAGAACAGAAAAATATGGGATCATATTAAACATAAGATACAATAATATCCACGTTTAAAATGTAAGGTACCTTTCGACCGACACATTTTCAAACATAATCGTCGGTAATCTAAAACGGAGTACTAACAAGAAAATTTTTTATTAATACCGTAATAAAACAGGATGGTAAGGGGGGAAAAATTGTTTTACCTCAAATCATGTAACCGTTTCCCCGAATAAGGCCAACTTAAACTTCATCTCCCGTTGTACGCAAAGGGCCGGCCTACGTATGTTGATGATAACAGACTCCAAGATGTCGAGGTGGAGTCTGTTCCTAGCCCTGTGCAATACCGAAAAGAAATGGGGAGAATACTCAGTCCTACACACAACAGAATTTAATAGATGTTCACCGATAGCAGAGGCATGAGTCTGTGAACACCCGGATGTCACAAGCTCATACCTGCGCACACAGCCCGGGACATGTTGGGCGAATCTAACCTCAAGCCTCTGGATAGTTTTGCCCACATAGTCGAGCCCGTATCGACATTTAAATTGATAAATAACTAAATTATTATGGTAGGTAGGCAAAACATCCTTACGGCAAGGGGGTAAGCTCTCCTAGTAGTAAATATGTTCCTGACTGTAACGGCATTGTAACACCGTTTAATGGATGAAGAGATCTTATCGGCGTATGTCTGACTCTCAGGACCAACCCAAGGAAGCCTGACATATATAGGACATTTGGAAGGCCCATATTTCTTAATTTCATTGAACTTCCTGATCTTACGTTCAATGACAGTTTTAATAACTAATTCGGGGTAACCGTTCTTAAGAAACAATTCCTTAATTGTTCTATCTATCTATCTATCTATCTATCTATCTATCTATAAAACAGTTTATTTTTCCAACGAAAAAATGTCCAACTAGGGTATATTTTTAAAAAATATTTAATCCCAAGCAAGATAATAATGTCACTAGTAGTAAAGTAACAGATAATATTCAAATAATATTCTAGTAACGCACGTCTAAAAAACTACATTACGTCATCATTTTTCTACAGATGCATTATTCATGAATGTAACTTATCTCTTCCGAATAAATACAAATCAACATATATACAAAATACTCATGAGACATACTTTAATGAAAAATCAAACCAAACAAAATGTTTTAAAACATCCTGCAGTGTCTCACTAATTTTTACACACTTTAACATCCATAATGTTTTCTTACACTTATTTGAATATTATCTGTTACTTCAAAACACGTGACAAGTATCTAACCAATAAGAAATAGCCAAACACAACATATCATTGATCTACGTCTGTTTGCTTTTTATCACTTATCATTTTTATCTTGATCTCTGACGAAGTTTTAATAAAAGTGAAACGTTGAATTTTTCCTACTTGTTCATTATAGCATCATATATATATATATATATATATATATATATATATATATATATATATATATATATATATTGAACAATAAAAAATATTAAAAAATTAAAATCTTCAGACACACTGGGTTTTATATTAATATTCCTTCGTTTTTATTATTATTTCATTTAAATTCCTCGACTAGTTTCGGTCAACATGGCCATCATCAGGAGAAAAATAATGTTCTGCTTGCTGGCAGCAGTGAACTGCAGAAATGAATGTCTTGATGGAGAAAACGAACTTTTGTCTGTAGTTTTCATTTGCTTTTTTACTTTTTTAATTTTTTAACATGAATTTTGGTCAGTGCTTGTGTTGGTCAAAGAGTTTCTTTTAAGTTGTTATTTAAGATAAGAGCTGGATTCATGCTATATATATATATATATATATATATATATATATACATTATTTTCATAGATGCAAATATTTAAGTAAATGCTCTGTTTATAATAAACAGTATTAAATAACATTTACCGGCCTGAATGTCCGAGAAATTTTCATAGAAAATATTCGTCCTTCGACAGGATTCGAACCTATATCCTATACGGAACCATCATATACCCTGACGTGCCTTACAAAGGATCGTTTGGCAAGGTCGAATTTACTGCTTATAAACTTCAATCTGCCATGAATCTCTCGCGTACATTCGTAACTGCTCATGGCGTATCGAATGTAAACAAATGATGTCACACATTATGAAATGGACAAAGTCCGAAAATTATTTTAAGACATTTTTATGTTTAACATTCTTTTTATAGATACAAAAATGTCTTTAAATAATTGTCGGACTTTGTCCATTTCATAACGTGTATATATATATATATATATATATATATATATATATATATATATATATATATATATAATTCGATACTTCGACATTTGTTTCTTCGTGTGTGTAGCCTTGTGCCAAACACAATAGAGTAAATAACGGTATATGAAATCTGTCGGGTTGAGTTTGGTTATCATTTGTTTCTAAGCTGTTCTTTCTTCGTATTATTTTGATTTGAGTCAATCTCACCTCCATTGACGGCGTTTAGTTCGTAGTCGCCGTCGGGTAAATACAACTTTGATTTCCGGCTTTTACGGACTGCTTTCACCGATGGGTAATTGGACGGTAATACAGTCGTCAGAATGATCAGTCTATAGCTGGTCCGGTAATTACGCTGTGTTTATGGGTTGATCACTAAGGCCAAAAGCAATGGGAGCCTTTTTAGAGTTTCCAATGAGGGTGAAGCTGGATAATTGGCAGCGTAACAAAAGGAAAAAACAAAAAAAAAACAACTTATGAAATGGCTAATGATATGTGGCAGAGGACAAAGGAAGGCGGGAACTCAGATAAAGAGGTAGGTTGTTGTAGTTAGAATAAGGAAGATATTTAACGGAGAATTAAATAGGAAGGAGAGGTCGAAAAAAGAAAATGGGAAAGAAAGAGAAAAGATAAAGAGAGAAAGAAAGAAAAGCAGAAAGAGAAGTAAACAGGGAAAAGTAGTAGAAAAAGAAATGGAAGTAATATAAAACAAAAAAAGAAGAAACGTATTCGTTTTTCGGTCTAAAGGTAAGACTAATTGATAATGTGAGAAAGAAAGGGGGAAGTAAAGATAGAGAGATATATCGACAAAAAAAGATGTCTACATGGAAAAGAAAGTAAACACCAAGAAAAAAAAAACAGTAGCGTGGTTTGACCTCAGAATATCATCGTAGAATACGTTATGCATCAATGTTAAACGCAGTTCAGCGAAAATAAAGCATGACCAGGTCACGTGGATTTAAGTATACGTGGAATTAATTAAAGATTTGGATGTGTAAAACTCCTACATGTTTTTCAATCGGTCGGATGGATTCAACATTAAAACAAAAATTCTGGCATTCATCAGCCGGAACTGAACCGTTAATGAGAGCAGAAATGCAAATCAACTTTCATTTCGTTTCTAACAACCGTAATGTGTAAATGTATGACAGTACCAGAACAAAAATGGCGAACAAAAGATGAAAGTTGTAGAGAGTCATGGGATTCCACACCCTGAATAGTCATGGAACATAATTAAGAACCAAATTTCAAAGCCATGCGCATTGCAATTATTTTGGGTATTTTTAATGATATATCTGAAACACACTTGAAATGATTCTTATAATTTTATTAAATTTTAACATATTTTTCTTATATTATTATTTAAGAATTGATATAAAGGCGTTTTGGAATAGTGAAATATGCCTTCTAAAAGCTAAGCAAAGTATTAAAAACAAGAAAATCTCGTTAGAAACACAGAAAAGAATACTGAATTATGCAATACCAGTCCTATATGGCAGTGAATATTGGACTATTTCTTCATAAACGAAGCGGAGACTTCATCCAGCAAAGATGTGGTTCTAAATAAAGGTGCTGAGAATACCATGGAAGGAATATGTGAACAACGAGAAAGTTTTAAAGAAAATGGAAACAAAAATACACTTAGAATCAGAAAGAGACAGATGAATTTCCTGGGATGCTAATGAGGAAGAGGGATTGGAGAACTTGACACTTACAGGAAATATTATTGTCAAGTGTTGCATATTGACAACAGAATGAGAACACGTCTGCATCGCTTGACAGGTAAAAAACAACTCGCTGAAAACCTTTCTCCTATCTATCTTTCTCACGCTAGCTCAGCCAATCAAAATCAACTTCCTCGTTATGGCTTACATCTGACCCCAAATGTCAACCTTCGGAAGTCGGAGCAGAGATACACTTCCCTAAAAAATAATAGTCTGCTAAACTATTACTTAACACAAAAAGGACAGAAAGAAACAGCGAACAACTGACCTGACGAGATTATGTAAATGTTTGACAGAACAATGAATGAGAACGATAGTAAAAAGAGAAATATTGTTAAGAGTTATAAAGGATAAGAAGTTGTGGAGAGACATGATCACCCACGTCCTGAAAGAACATGATACATAAAAGAAGAAGCTTTTTTAGTAAAAATATATAAACAAAGAGAGACGAGAAGAGAAGGGTAGTGATATGATGGAGAGAGAGAGAGAGAGAGAGAGAGAGTCAAAAGGAAACTGGTTATGTGTACTAAATACAATTTTGTTTTAATCACCTGACATTGTGCTGACTTTGGTATTTTAAATAATTTTCACCGTGAAACATTCCGGGTTTATTTTAGAACTTGAAATATTCCCACAGGCATAACTATTTCAGAGGACAGTACACGGGAAGACAAAAAGAATCAAGGAAACAAGTAGAAAGAAAAAGGAAGAGTGAAATAGGTAAAAGGATAAAATGAGAGAGAGAGAAAGAGAGAGAGAGAGAGAGAGAGATAGGGGGAGTGATAAATAAATAAAGAAAATGAGCGAGAAAGAAGAGAAGGAAATGGTCTGATAGAGGGAAAGATAAAAATGTATAGAAAAGAGATTTATCATTCGATCACAAGTCCCGTAACCCATTGGAGTCATGGGGGCACCACATGTGCCACAGCCGCAGTAGACAGTGGGTGTGACTTGGGCAAGTTAACCTGACGCAGTTTCTCCAGGCTGGTTTGAATACTTTTCATGGAAATAACACGAGAGACCAGCGAGAGGCTTGAGACATTTCGTCGGTGAAAAAAGGGAGTTGTCGGGTGGGAAATAATTCATCATCCCCAAGGACGTGGAGACGTTTTTGGAGTCTATCGAGATTGGAAAGAGAATTCTGGGTAACTCCTGCCCATATATGGCAGCAGTACTGGTGGTAATAAAACAATGTTCGGTGCATAATAACAAAGTTCAAGCTTATATGGCTCATAAATATATATTATTATATTTTTTTCCTCATCTGTTAGCACTAACGTCTCGTGTACGGTGCAACCGCCAGTTTTTCCTCCTCCTAGGCTGGTCCCACCCAAGCCTATAGAACACAGTCTGATCTGCTATTTAACCATAGCTAGCGGGAGAAAAGATGGATTCATACCTTTCTCAAGGTTATTAGCAGGTAAGTGAATTTTTGTGATGTCAGCGAATACTCGTTGTCACTTTCGTAATGCTCGTTGTAGTAGAGACTTTGTAATCGCAGATGCAGCTATAGTAACGCCATTGAACAATAATAGTGTCAGATGCCTTCGAATATCACTTGTACTAATAGTACTTGCTCGATAATACTTGCCCATATTGATCCGAATAGAGAATAGGGAAGAAAATAGAGAATAGCGGTCCGTATAGTAATAGAGGATAGAGTAGAAATAGCGATCCGCATAGTAAGAGAAGATAGACTTGAAATAAAGATCGTTAGTCGTTAGCTATATCATACATATATTCGTTTCCTCTTTGGTCACGTGGTCTACTTAATTCAATAATGGGATCGCCTGAGTTTGCTCACTGGCGATCTATCTTCAAACTCAAGTGTCGGCAAGGACACTTTATTCCTATATAACATGAATATAATGAAGTCGACTGGAATACGAACTCGGCTCTCAATCGGAGCCACACGCCATTATTCCACCAGGCCTCCATATTTATCATTATAATATGTTTTTTAATCGGAATAGCATGCTCGTCTTGCTTGTTATATTCACAAAGTTTCAGCCGTTCTACTCTCCGACCATCTTCACATGTCTGTCGTCGTACCCAGAAATTTCGAGCCCAACTCTTTAGTCAGTCCACGAGCATATATAGTTTTCATTACGCTTGCCATGCTTCGGGGTATTTCCTAAGAGTTAATGGAAGGTATGGATCCATTTCTTCTCCCTCCTTGGATGGGAACTGGTCTAGGAGAAGGACAACTCTGAATTCAAACGGGTCTATGAGAAAGGAAACACTGAATTCTAAATTGTGTGTCACTCTGGCGTACTATGCAGCAAAAGAAAGGATCGTTTCGATTGACACGATGATCCAGACTACTGTAGACTCCTTCAATAGACACTAGCCTAATTTATTACTGTGCTGCTTGTCCGTTTCTGCCACTGAACTAAGACTATGTAACTTTACGTCTATACCAGTAAGAAGGCTTGAACTCACCACTGTCAGAGAAACCGATATGTCGCCGGAGGATGCAATGGCTGAAACGTTATGAACATAACAACTAACGTTACCATGTTGGTTCGATAGCAGAGAAACGAATCATTTTTCAATCTTCTGGAAAAACGAAGAAAAACGAAAAGAGATGAATAATTACTGTCGACACACGAAGAGAAATAAAGAAAGACATGACCCGAAACTGATGAAAGAATATATATATATATATATATATATATATACATATATATATATATATATATATATATATATATATATATATATATATATATATATATATATAAAACAACGAAGGTAAAAAAGAAAATTAGACAAACTCAAAATAACAAAAGACAATTTGGTGGATGGCAATGGCAGAGATTTCATGAGATGACCATGAATGTATGTTAGACAAAACGAAGAATCGAGAAACGGTTTAATGTTTTTTTTTTTTCTTTTCCGGACTAATCAAAGAGCCAAACTGCTTCCATTAAAGAACGAATTCCAAGATAGGTAATTTCCCGCGTTTTCGTCTTTTCCGCTTGACGAGGCGAAGTTTAAAATGGGTTTCTTCCGCGCATGTGCACACCTAGACACCATGCTTGACCACAGTATCACCATTTAACAAATTCCTTTTCAGAGCTATTATCGTTGTTACTTTATCTATCAATCAACCACTCAATAAATAAATAAATCTATCTATCTATCTATCTATCTATCTATCTATCTATCTATCTATCTATCTATCTATCTATCTATCGCAGTCTGTTCATTACCTATCTCAGTCTGTTCATATCTATCTATCTATCTATCTATCTATCTATCTATCTATCTATCTATCTATCTATCTATCTATCACAGTCTGTTCATTATCTATCTCAATCTGTTCATATCTATCTATCTATCTATCTATCTATCTATCTATCTATCTATCTATCACAGTCTGTTCATTATCTATCTTAATCTGTTCATATCTATCTATCTATCTATCTATCTATCTATCTATCTATCTATCTATCACAGTCTGTTCATTATCTATTTCAATCTGTTCATATCTATCTATCTATCTATCTATCTATCTATCGCAGTCTGTTCATTACCTATCTCAGTCTGTTCATATCTATCTATCTATCTATCTATCTATCACAGTCTTTTCATTATCTATCTCAATCTGTTCATATCTATCTATCTATCTATCTATCTATCTATCTATCTATCTATCTATCTATCTATCTATCTATCTATTATGCCTGTGCAGTATGGTAGTGTTTGATGAGCAGTTTACCCCTTTTGTTACATGTTCATTATCTTTTCTGCCAGCGACGTGATATTTTTTCGGGATATATGACAACGCGAAAAGCAAAAGGACGCATGGCTTTATTTCTTTCTCATGGTCAGTTCATAAGTACTAAATAAACAAAACCGAAACTTGTACTTTGAGCCGATTAATTATTTTTTACAATGATGTTCACAATATACAAGGCCCCATAGTCACACGTGGTAGAGAGTTACAGAATGAAAGTCATAGTTTATGGAGGTATATGGGGACGATAACGATAAACCCTAAACTTGAACAGGTTAAGATTGTAGGAATTGGGGAAGCATCCTGTTGGTTCAACAAAGCAGCGGTTCGTGGGAAGAAGCTGCACGAGTGGAACTGGCATCTCAATAATGGAATACGAAAGGAATGAGGGTGGTTCGCTACAATGTGCGTGGAATGGCGAGTCTTAGCCGGGAAGGTTAGAACCAGTGGAACTAGAGCAGCGAGAGGCTTGTGACGTTTCGTCGGAGAGAAAGTTGTAGGGTGGGAAATGATTTGTCACCCACAGAAAGACAGAGACGCTTTTGAACTCTACCGAGATAGAAATATATGGCAGCAGTGTTGGTGGTAATAAGACAGTGATCGATGTATAATAACAGAGTTAAATCTCATACGATTCATAAATATACATTTTGTTTCCAGACCGTTGGTACAACTAACGTTTCATGCACGGTGCAATCGTCAGGTGCCGATTGAGAAAATGTGAGTAACGACGAAGTTTTACAGAAAATGGAGACAAAGGATACTTATACGTAGTATCAGGAAGAGAAAGTTGAAATTTCAAGGACACATAATGAGGAAAGGGGGCTTGGAAAATTTGTTACTCACAGGACAGATTGATAGCAAGATAGGGAAAAACAACGCATAACCTACTTATCGAGCTTGAGTAAATGGTTGGCAGTTCAGAGTTTGGGCGACATAACAAGAAGTATTTATTAAGAGCTACAAAAGACAGGAAATTGTAGAGAGCCATAATCGCTAACGTCCTAAATGGACACGGCACCTAGAAGTAGAAGAATCTTTAAAATGAACTCGTACGCAAAAGTTCTTATTATTTCTGCACACTTTAAAAAAAATGTTTTTGTTGTTTTTTTCTTTTTCTCATGTTATTGCTGATGGGATTTTAAACGCCAGCGAACAAATGTATGTTTATATTACTTACCTATCAATCATGACACACCTACACAAATCTATTCTTAAGATATTGAATGAATAATGCAGAAGATTGGTTTGTGTGTGCTGCTTACCACTCGTCACATCTGTTTCTATGGATAAGCTTTATTCTAACTGAATCTACGGCTGATGGAAAACCAACGTTAAGTGTAATAATGTAAACAGTGAAGGGAAGCCTTGATAATGCCAAATAGAAGAGACTTTTTGTCCCCAATGACAGGATAAAAAGCAAATCGATAACCATACGTTGACGTAACGCACGGTGAGTTTCAATCGGTGACCAAGCGACAAGTGAATTGATCTGTTAGTTCTTTTGTCGCTTTGTTCAGCTTCGCCATTGCCTTCGTCGGTTTATTGTTATTTCTTTGTTTTTCAATCACCAGAAACGATAAAGGAATATTGATTTGATAATCCTTTCTGTTTACAATTTGATTGCCAGTGTAACGATATCATTTTCTTCTTTTTCTTCTTCTTCTTCTTCGTTGTGACGTATCCTATCAAGGGGCAGGTGATCAAGGCTTCCTATGTTTTGTAGCTCTAAGCTATGTTTCTTCCCTTAATGTCCATCTTTGTCCCATTTGTGTACCATTTACTCAACTTCATTGGGTTGTGAACTCAATTCTTTCCACGGCCCTTTTTTTACCTTCAATATCTTGTGAGTGTCAGACTCTCCAAGCCCCATTCTTCATTATATGTCCCCAAGATGTCAACGGTCATTTTTATCCAAAATTACATTGTTCTCTTCGTTCCTTTTTCTCTTTGAAACTTGTTGCTTAGATGTTCCATCTATGGAATTTTCAGTTGCTTTCTTTTACCTTTCCTTCTTGATCTTTTCTTGATCCTTTTTCTTTCTTTCTTTCTTTCTCATAAATTTCTTTTCTTCCTTTCTTGTTTTATCGGACATCTCCTTTCTTTCTTTTTAGGATGATGATGATCATAATATTCTTTTCTTCCTCTCATTATCGTTCATCATCTTACCTTAATCTCTTTAATTTCTTTCTTTCTTTCTTTCTTTCTTTCTCATAATTTTATTTCCTTTATCGTACCCCTTCTTTCCTTAATATCTTTTTCTTTTCTTCTTTCTTTGCAATACATTTGCAATCCATTTTTTGTATCCATTTCTTACGAAGATGCAAACGATACAAATGACAGTTAAATATTCTCGGACAGCAATTTCGACCAGTACATTCAGTTTCCAATTGTCCTTGCATTCATTACTTAGGAACGTGTTCGTAAGTTGAAATATCGCATATGAAGGATACAGACAACTTGGGGTCACACTTTTACGTTGCGTAGATGTTGAACGATGAAGCAGAATATTCATTTTATCGTCGACATTTTTGAAAATTAGAAAATCAAAATCAAAGAGATAGCCATTTTTAGAAGCAGATTTTCCGAACTCCTAGCACACACACACACACACACACACACACACACACACACACACACACACACACATATATATATATATATATATATATAAAGAAAAACAGACCACTTTAAAGTATCATTACAATAGTTTATTTCACCAAAATCCGTTTAAAGGACTCCGGATCATCAGGTAACACTTCCAACATCGAAATGAAAGGAAAAATGAGATTAAAAATTGATGGATAGTGTAATATTTGGGTAGAGGGTTGTAGTTAAAGAGACAAGGTAGAGTATAGGGAGGGGTTAATTTCATATCTCTCTTAAGCGTGCGTTATATTGGGGTAGGAGGAGTTACGGGACCATGACCTATTTAGATGGTTAACTTAACGGAAATGATATATAGAGATAGGAGGGTAGTGGGGTGAAAGGGAAGGAAAAATGGAAAAGAGGGAGGAGACAGAAGACAGTAATACAGATATATACAATTGAGTGTTACGACAAGGAGAGAGGGGGAGAGGGAAGTAAATCGAAAGAGGCTGTAATTGTGTTATAACAAATTTATGTAAAAGAGATTTCAATGCTTGATAGAAATTTAGATGTTTAAAAATTGATGATTGTTATCAATTTAAATATTTAATTTTTTAAGTAAATAGTTTAGGGACTTAATATAAGTTAACTACTATTTTTATTAGTACATTTATAGAGAACATATTAAAGAAATATTTTTAATTATTATAGTTTATTTACCCGACCAATTGTACTTTCTTAATAATATTGTAAAAAAAGTTTTCGGTAAATCTTTATTAGTTTTACTTTTAATCTAATTTATGAATACAATTTTTCTTTCTTATTATATGGGTAAATTTAGTTAGGGTCTAGGTTTCATTATTGAATAATATTTGAGGGTAATATTAAAGATTTTGTTTTCTTCTTATATCTCACAAACATATTCATGCAAATCCCATATATACATACGTTTATTTATATGTGCAAATACATACATAGATATACGTGTAACAATATACACAATTGTTCATCTATCTTCATACATAATTTATCTATACATACATTTACCAATCATTACCTATATTTTAATATTTGAAATTTATTTAGATTTTAGATTGATTTCATAGTTAAAATTTAACTTTAGGTGACTTCTGAAATGCTTCATTATTAAAAGAATTTCGTTAATATTATTATTACTATTAATAGATAAAGAGTGGTATATTTAAACTTAAATTAATTTATCAATTTTGAAATGAAACTCTCTCTCCACAAGATAAATATACACTCTCATAATTCTAATTATAGAACATTAAAAGAAAAAGTGATATTAAATACTAAAAATAAATTTAAAACACCATTAGAATGACCCATGTACTTCCAATAAAAAAAAATATATATATTTTATACACGTTCACACACACATATACATCTATATATATATATATACATACATATCCACATCCATCTATCTATATCTCTATCTATATATACATATATACACCCATATACATATATACATATATATACATATACATACATACATATATATATATATATATATATATATATATATATATATATATATATATATTATGAAAATATAGTTTTAAGGTATGCTATATTCATGGGTAAAAATGCGCAATATCAGGGAAAATGAATTATATGCTATTATATATATATATATATATATATATATATATATATATATATATATATATATATATATATATACTTAATTAGCTTCACAATTTATAGACTAGTCTATTATTAACAAATACAGACTTAGGTGTACATGAACCCGCGTATGCGCGTCTGTGTGTACATATGTATCCATACTTATGCCTTTATACGCGCACGAATAGATGTGGAGATATGGATGTACACACGCGTATAATTACAAACATATGCTATAAATTCTAAATATAAATAACTTAATATGTATATGTATGCATGTGTGTATATGTGTCTGTGTGTGTGTTTTTATGCATGTGTGAGCATATGTATGTATAAATATTTAACATTTAAGCATTAACATCATACATACATACACACATATATACACACATACACGCACAAATATATATATATATATATATATATATAATATTTATTGTGTAAGCACTAATACCAATTATTTATATAAAAACGTGAATAAACGAAATACAAATTCCCTAGCTAAATAAATAAATAAATAAAACGAAAAAATTAATAAAATGCTCATAAATAATGATCAATAAAGATAGGTCACGTGTCTAGAGCCGGATCAAAACCAGACTTATTCTGCTGCAGATAAAAGAAAACACGAAGAAATAGGCAACATGATCACGACGCACATCCGTGGAGACCTGGCGTACGCGATCGCGCGCATGGCGCACGCGCAAACACAAAGAATACAGAAGAAAATTTACACCAGTGGTAAATGTGCAGAAAAAGTAAAAAATTGAAACAATATAAGCAATGAATTGCTGATTCCTCACTGAAGAACAGACAGACAAGTTCATTCACGAAAGTCTGGAATCTGGCTGCTGAAGGTAACATCAAACAGCTAAATGACAAATTTACACACATCTATTCCCCCCCCCACACACACAGAGGGTGCGATGGATAAATTGTCGTCTAAATCATGCAAAAATAAAAAATAACACAGACATATCATTTTAACAGATATATTTACCAAAATTACACAAAGATTTCTTAAAATATTAAAGACTAAATTTATTCAATAAAAATCGTCATTGGATCCAGACAACTTCGGAATCTCCTGCAACTTTTTTGAACGGTCTCCTTGTTGAATTTGGTGAATATTACCATAATCCTTCGTCTTTGGTGTTACAAGGAGTTTTGGTGGGCTGCCGCTCAACTGCGCTCCACAATCAAGGGGGTTGCAGTCTGGGGAGTTAAGTGGCTAGATGTAAGGAGTGATGTGGTCGCAGAAATTGTCTGACAGCCATAACTGTGTTCTCCTGCTTGTGTGGCATGGTGCAGAGTCCTGTTGCCAGATATAGCCCTCTTGACACAGGGCAGCACTACCTCCTCAAATCCCTTGATGTAGGCCTCCGTTTTGTGTCTAAGGCCTCGAGGGAAGATGAATGGAGGTATAACGTCGCCATCAATAATGATCATTCCAAACACCTTCGTAATCACCATTAGATTTATCCAACTCTTTTCGAATAGTCTGCATTGACCTACGATTTACAGCGAACCCTCTGAGATGTTTCCAGCGATACAGCATGTCATTTCCAAATTTCTAGCGGAGTGAATTGCATCAAAGCGCTTGTTTTCTTTGGAATAATCCCTACCAATTAATTACATATTAGTATCTTACACACACACACACACAAACACAAACACAAACACACACACACACACACACACACACACACACACATATATATATATATATATATATATATAAGTAGACAGTGAGGTGAATGATGATAATACGCATTTTTGGAAGCTGTTTGACACGATAATTTTTTCAATACCACTCATATCTATCTATCTATCTATCTATCTATCTATCTATCTATCTATCTATCTATCTATCTATCTAAGCTGTTCATATCTATCTTAAGCTGTTCATATGTATGTATGTATGTATGTATGTATGTATCTATCTATCTATCTATCTATCAAAGCTGTTCATATCTATCTTAAGCTGTTCATATCTGTCTATCTATCTATCATAAGCTGTTCATATCTATCTATTTATCTATATAAAAGGCAGGGTGTGTGTGTGTGTGTGTGTGTGTGTGTGTAACGAATGCACGGCTGCAATTTTCGACGGATTTGCACCAAAATTTACATGCACATGCTACAAGTTAGCGGGAAGGCCAAGACCGACTTAGCATTTCCCAACTCACATCGATAGTGGAAATAATCGATTTTGTCATGCTTCTACGGCTGTTTTCATGTAGCTTGCAGCCATTTTCTACTGGCCAGAGTGAGAACCTATAGCTGGCTGCCACGGATAGGCAGGAAGATTCTATTGGCCAGCGTGACAGCCAACAGTTGACTGACACGAATGTTAACTAGCATGCAAAAAAAATTGACAGCTTCATTCGTCACAAGTGGGAAAAATTTAAATCTGCATGGCTTCCTTAAACTGAACGTTGATTCTGATTCCGCAGAACTGGGTTGGGTGTGAAAAAGTATTTGTTGTCAACATTCTTTTTTCATTCGGTTTTTTCAGTTACGAGTACTTTTTTTAAAGCTGATTGTTTTGTGTTCATTTTGTTTAGTTCTTTTTTCGTAACAGATTTAATGTTTAGTATAGAGCTTAGAAAAAATTCGCAGTGTGAGTTAGGCAAGAAGTAAGGCATGTAGCAACATCAGCACGGCAAAGGAAGGACAAAAATATTTTAAGTCAAGTGATAGCGATTGCTGTATGAGTCGTACGATTTTTGAATCAAGCAAGGTTAACGCCAGGTCATGCTGCTAGTATATATATGAGACTGGGTATGGGAATGACCCAGTTTCACGGCACAATGAGTTAACATTGCATTTCCTTTGTCTACATTGTATATACCTATAGATTCACTGTCTCCCATATTGATCATCCTTCCACTATAAGTATAGCTAACATTAGTCAATATATATTACTCAGAATAGATATATACATGTATATGTGTGTGTGTGTGTGTCTGTGAACTTATAGTTCTGTCTTGCTGCGACCTTTTTCAAGAAAGTCAATTGTTTTCACTTTGATTCTCTTACGTTCCCAAACTTTTTAAATGACACAAGTGGTTATGAAAAAGTTTCTAGCAACAATGGATTCATGGAGAAAATAAGATAAAGCGACGAGAAAGTAAAAAGAAAAAGAGAAAAAGGGAAGGAGAGAAAAGACAGCAGATTAAAGCGAAAACGAGAATCATAAAGGAATAAAAAAAAAAAATTGCAAAAAGAGAAAACGATGACAATGAAAGTGGCGGGGAGGTGGGATATTAAAAATGTAAAAAGAATGTAAAAAAAAGAAAGAAAATATATCAATTAAGAAGGAAAGAAAAAACGAATATTAAAAGAAAATAAAAGCAAGAAAAAGAAAGAAGGAAAGAAAGACAAAGAAAAAGAAAGGAATAAAGAAAGAAAGAAAGAGAGGAATAAAGAAAGAAGGAACTGAATGAATAAATAAATGGATAAAGAAAGAAAGAAAGGAATAAAGAAAGAAATAATGAAATGAATGAATAAAGAAAGGGATAAAGAAAGAAAGGATTGAATAAAGAAAGGAATAAAGAAAGAAAAAAGAAATGAATTAATGAATAAATAAATAAATAAATAAATGAATAAAGAACGGTATCTAGAAAGAAAGAAACATAGAGAGAGAGAGAGAGAGAGAGAGAGAGGAAGAGAGAGGGAGAGAGAGAGGGAGAGAGAGGGAGGGAGAGAGAAAGAGAGATGGGGAAATTAATAAAAGGAGCACAATAGATATCAGTGAACAGCATATTAAAGATGAATGATAGAAAAAAGAAGGAAATATTAAAGAATGATGGACAGAAAAATCGAGAAGGAAATATCAAAATTATGCGAGTGAAATGCAAAAGAAAAATAAAGATTAAATCGGAAGACATACATCATTGTGTAGATGGAGTGATGAGAAGTGATTTTGGAAAGAGATACGAGAGGAAGAAGAAGAGAATTCTGGGATGAAGGCTAATCACATCTTAAGGTGAAAGGACAAATGATTGGAAGAAAATAGAAAAAAAACAAAAAAAAACAAAAAAAAACGAACAACATTCAGACTGAATGATGTTACCAATTAATACCAAATAAAAACAAACAAAAAATAGTAACAAAGAGAAAGTAAGCGAAGAAAGACAGAAATAAAATGTAAAAATTTAGAAAATGTCGAAGGAAATGAAGGAAAATACAAGCGTATATGAATATCAGATGTTTTACTTTGGTGAGGTTTTTGGTCGGAGACAGTGTTTATTCTTTTTCTCCATCTTGACCTTTGCATGGCCTTTCCTATTCTCGACAGGAACTTGCAGCTTGTACACCGACATATACACGCATAACAACTCCACGAGTTCCTGATAATGTGGTGTAGTTGGGAAACTGGTTTGATTCCCAGTTAGAACTCAACGCTAGAAAATATCGCCAAATAATGCTTTCTTAAAGTTTCTAGGCGGGATAGAATCCAAAAGCGCCTCTGAGTCCTTGTGGGTATCAAATTATTTTCCTCCCTCCAGCGTCTTTCTAGCCCGTCATTGCTCTATCGTTACTTCTCTGGAAAGTGCTCGGACGAATTACATTACCTAGTTCCACCAGTTGTAACCTTCACGGCTAGGCCCCGCCATGCCACTCATCTTGTGGCAAACTAACCACACATTGACACTAACTTGACATTGAAGACGAGAGAGAAAGAAGAAAGTAGAGAGTAACCTATCTAACTACATTGATAATCATTCGCAACCTAGTCTACTTCTCATTGAAAACTCCAGAATTGAGGCCTTGAGCCAGAATAATATCTGTAAACCTCTACAGTGCGATAGACTTAGAGTCGATTGAAGAACAACAAGTTAAGCAAAGCTAAAATCTAAAGAAAGTATTAAAAATGCATCAAATGGAATCACAGGTCTTCTCAGCTATGGAATCATTGAAATGGTTTTCTCAATTATAAAACCCTTTTTAACGGTCCCTAAAATTAGTTATTAACGGTCAGTCTTTTGAGACCTGGCGGTCAAAGCAGTCACCCCCAAGGGGTCAATTCTCGAACCAACCCTCTTTTTATATTACATAAATGAGAGCTGGTCTAAGAATATAATACTCAGATCTCATTTGTGAACATCTCTGGCGATGATACGACGATATACAGATGCAAATCTAAAACTCTTGGTGATCAAAGTTTAACAGCTGATCTCTCATTCGATCCAACACTAACTTCATAATACGGGGGAAAGACTGGCTGGTTACATTCAATAACTCTAAAACTAAACCTGTTACATATTATCATTACCGGTCGGACGACAAATGGGTGGTCTCTCGAGGAGGCCCCGGTATAATGAGAGAGTATTGGTATTAAAACTCACAGCTGCCCTAAAGTGGAACTCGCACATAAATCGCAAAAGATGCAGGAATAATGGTCGATTTATTGGAGAATGTTTTATTACATATGAAAAGTTCAAAATGATTAAATAAGTGATAATCAGGATGAGAAATATCAGGTGAATATGGAGGATGAGGTAGAATTTCCTAATTCAGGCTATACAACTTTTAGACAGTTAATTGGGAAGCGTGCGGTCATGCAGCAAAATTTGAGCAGTCCTTATTCATAAGTCTAGGATGATTTTGTTTTCAATTTTTCTTGCATACATTCAATTTCTCCACAAATGAGGTTGCTGTTATTGCTTCCTCTTGAGGCAAGAATGAATAATAACCCCTTTGAAAGACCATCATATAATGACCATAAACGTTTTAGGGTGCAGTGGAGGTTTTGGACATTGTATTGGTGAATCACTTGCACCTAACCACTGGCCTACTCTCTCCCCGTTGTCAAAGAGTATCCATTTCTCATCGCATGTAATAATTCTATGCTAAAATGGTTCTTTTTTTCCTATTTTGTACTCATACAATATGATTGCTTAAAATTGTTTCATTGTAATCGTTTTCATTGTGCTTATGAGTAACAATATACTATTTAAATTATTCAGACTATTGTCCTCATCTTAAGGTGGTTGGAATGTCGAACTTAACCCTTTATTTCGCTCACTATTGTAGACTGTTCTAGTTCCACGTGCCATGTTTAATGGATGTCAGTTATCAGTTATCTCCTGTTATTTCCCCTCTCCAAGTTCTCCACTACCTTAACCGGGTATTGAACTCACACTCTTCGGGTCCTGTTACTGGATCTAGCCAATGACTTTATCCTTGAGGACACATGGCACAATGGCGACAAAGATGTGGACAATAGTCCGAATAATGTAAATAGTGTACATAAGACCTCATCTCAGAAATATAGACAGATACTGAAAGGCCGAAACGTAGTGATAAATATGGCAACAAAGATGAGGACAATAGTCCCAATAATGTAAATAGTGTACATGATACATCATCTCAGAAATATAGACAGATACTGAGTAACAATATATTGAAAGAAAAATGATCTGGAAAGAAAGATTATCTGGAAAGAAAAGTGTAAGGAATATTTCAAGGTTTCTTTATATACTAAGAAGGTTACTTTGTTAGACGACCGGATGAACAACCAACCAAAAAATTGTTCATTTCATATGGGACCTAATACATACATATCAAGTCAAATTTATTTGATATTAAATTAGATATCATTTACATAACACCCAACCTGCGCTGCACATATTGGTTGCATATAATTGTGGTCGCAAAGATTACTGTATATTTTACTTACGCGGACTTCTGTAGTGTTTGTTCCTGCATCCGTGTCGGTGTCATTGTTTACCATCATCACGATAGCAACGCCCATGTTACATCGGATGCCAAATGATATAAGAAATCCGAGACTGCTGAGAATGGCAATCAAGTATCGTTGTTTGTACTCGAAGCAGATGCACTTGGGGGCAGGAACAGGAGGCAGCGGCCCAGGCATCGGTATAGTCTTCCGTGGCCCTGGGGGTGCCTCATCCTCACCGTAGGTCTCGTCCAGTTCGTCATAGTTGACAAGATTCTTTTGGTCTTGTCCTTTTTTGATAAGTCTGAAAAGATGAAAAGAGCAAATTCAATTTTAAATTTAATGGAAATATGAAAGGGAAGCTTTGATACTATAAAGTATTGCATTTCACACAATTGGCTAAAATTTTGTGATTTTCACAGCTGATATACCGTAATTCCCCATGTATAATACGATTTTTTTCTAAAAATAATAAGCAAAATCAGGGGTGCGTATTATGCACAGCCACAAAAAATCCTTTAAAATGCCGTAAAATGAAATAAGAATTATCATAAAACAAAATTCGAATAATATTATTTTATGTTTAAAACCATTTTTTAAAAAATAAGAGTAGGAAAAGCTGGGCGTTATAAAATTGGAGAGGTACAATTTATAGGATTTGATTAGAAAGGGTGCGTATTATGCGTGAGTAGAAGCATTTTCCCACACTTTCAGCACAATTTTAGGTGTGCGTATTATGGATGAAAACATATTACACATGGGGAATTACGTTAAGCAATAATATTTTAAAAGTCATGACAGAGGAATAAAGAAATAAAAACTAATTAAAAAGTGAAAAGCTTCGAACAGAATAGACACGTTACGTTAAATAATAATATAATAATAATAATAAAAGTACATACATATATATATATATATATATATATATATATATATATATATATATATATATATAGTATTATTATTAACTAGCTTAATTGGGCGGCATTTAAGCTAGCTCCTGTGGAGGGCTCTTGATTGGGCCTTCAGCATAATAGGTCGGTAGATGTGATAGGCAACAATAAACTACAGAAGAACTCAAATTTGATCGGGGGCATTTAAGTATAGAATTAATATTTAAGCTTACCTTTTAAAAGTTCAACGATAATTCTTCTGCCGCCACTCAATTTGAAGACAATTTGATGTACGTAGTGCCTTACTTTCCGTACAAACAATTATTTTTATTTCATGGGTGACTTAATTTCGATTATTCCCAAATTTATTTCCAAGTTATAAAAAAATTCGTAGCAAAAAATCACGTAAAACATAAACGCCGAAAACAATCGCAGTAATGAAAATTTGGGAATCGAAAATTTCAGGATTGCGGATCCGGATTCGGTCCGGAATGTCTTTAATTTGCTCACGAAGTCAGTCTGATTCCCAAATGGTATGATATGTTGGGCTATGGCCGCTAGGAGAACAGCTGAAAAGGCGTGACACAGTGACACACTAACAGTGTGATTTATTATATAGATTATTAATCCAATGCAAAACTAAATAAAAATTATTTCCTAAAAAAAGGGGGATACGAATAAAAAGTATTCAGTCAATAGAAAGACGAGTTTATTGCTTGAAGACAACAATAATTACTTTTCCTATTAAATTTTATGTCATATATATATATATATATATATATATATATATATATATATATATATGTCATATATATATATATATATATATATATATATATATATATATATATATATATCTGTTTATATCTCTGTGATGAAGTATTATGATTACTTATATTATTTACATTATTCAGACTGTTATCTTCATTGACATATTTATAACGTTTCGGTTGTTGTACGCTCCCGCCTTCTTCAGGTGATTAGAATTTAGAACTTGAACCCTTTATTTCGTCCCCGGGGTAGATTAATCTAGTTCCACGCGGACACATGTCCTAGTGGATGAAGACTTTGGTTAGATCCAGTGACTAGACCAAAGAGTTGTGAGCAGTGGTGAACCTAAAATTTTGAGATTTGAGTTAAAGGGAAATAACTGAGATATCCGAAAGAGGCATGGCTCGTGGAACTAGAACAATCTACCCCGGTAGACGAAATAAAGGGTTCGGTTCGAAATTCCAATCAGCTGAAGTAGACCGGAGCGTACGAAGGTCGAAACGTTGTGAATATGGCAATGAAAACGTGGATAACGGTTCGAACAATGTAAATGATGCAAG
>OZ010573.1:123961833-124019333 GCA_963932145.1 Acanthosepion lycidas
TCAACATTGCATAGTCTATTTCAAGCAGTTCTGTACGCGGCTATCATCAGCCCCTAAGTGTCTGTCTTGGAGCATTGTTTTAATTTTATTTTCAATGTCATTCCTCCTCTGGTAGACGCCTTGTTAATGAGAATAAGTTTGTGTTAGGGACTGGTGGAGGCATAAGGTATCTTATCCTGGGGGGAGCGATCTGTGGTTGGAGTTTATTTATGGCTAGGACCTTTCGTTGATTGTAGTTTAATATCAGTTCCAACTATTTGGCATTACTTATACGACCCCCAAGTATGTTTTTTCTGGGATTCTTCACAGTAAATAGTTTTGCACTACAGGTGTCCAATATTATCAATAAGCGATGAGAGATTTAAACTTAAACCCGTTAACATTAATGTAAATTAGTTGAACTATAGCCCAATGCTCCATAAATATTATTATTAGTTTTATTTTTAAAAGAGCATTTACTTAAATAGTTGTGTCTACATAAATAACGTATAACAATAAAATATATTAAATAAATTGTCGGACTTAGTCCATTTCGTAGTATGTGACATCATTTGTTTACGTTAAGATACGCTTCGAGCAGATATGGACGTTCGAGGGAAATCCTGAGAAATTTGTAGTTTAAAAGCAGTACAATCGATCTTGCTAACCAGACGCTCCTTCGTAGCTAAACTGGTATAGCACGTCAGACGTTTATACCGTAACTTCCCCAAACACACACACACACACACACACACACACACACACACACACACACACACACACACACACACACACACACGCGCACACACTGCTGTTTGTGTATCAAAATAAATAGGAAAATACACTCGGCAATGAATAAATAATCTATCTTACTTCCTGTTTGGTTATCTCCCGTTATTCTATTTATTCACCCCCCCCCCCCACACACTCTCATTTTTAGTCCTATTTCCCCCTGTTCGCTTTAAGCTATCAGCCAGTTATCTTCCCTATTTTTGTTTTCAATTGGCCTCACCTTCTCTCTGGTTTGTTTCCTCAGCCAATTCTGGGCTGCAAATCCGACTCAATCACCCATTAAAAGAGGATTTTTTTTCTCTTAACGAGGACAGACGTGCTTGATGAGGAAGGTGGTAGCATTGGTGACACTCGAATTAGACGGTCGGCGTTTAGGTGTATGCTTTTGTGTGCGGAGGTAGAATTTATTATATGAGTGCGTAGCGTTTCCCTATTAACAAGCCTCCATAAGTCGTTTATATGAAAGTGTCTATGCTTTTTGCATTACTCTGTTTTGATCATTAGTTTTCGCTGGCTTACTTCGTCTAACTTACGCATGCGCGCATATATTTTTGTCCACATAGGAGCGTTTGTATGCTTTTAGATAATTACTAATACTAGAAATACCCGTAAAAAAATTCACTGTTTTCCTATTTTAATTTACTGATGAATCATAATTCTTACGTTAATAAATGAAATAAGCTTCTTACGAATTCCACGTCTATAAAATAATCGTAGAAACTCTCCTATTGTTTCGGTAAATATTTGAGCTTAATACTTTGAAGTAAATATTGAAATAATAATCGTAAATTTGAATGCAGTTCATTATTTAAAGAAGTAAGAGGGTGCAAATGGAAAGATTAAGAATTGACAAGGTTTTCATTTCTCTGAAGCAGATGTTAAATGTATGAGAGCGTTAATGACACTTCTTCTATTAATATTATGCATGCATTTTTTTCTGATTACGACCAGACAGAATTTTTTCCTCGGAATCAATCAATATATATATATATATATATATATATATATATATATATATATATATATATATCATAGCATATAATTTTCACGCAAATATTTATACACAGATATGTAACGAGGGAAGATTTAATTTTATTTTTAGTATAAATATACGTGTATGGACATATGTGTACCTTTAAATGCAGTGTCAGTCGTCATCTTCTGTATCTTTGAATCCTACTCATTTAATGATACCTCGTCCGCAATATTTTCTTAGTTTTCTTCATTCTCAGTAACCTCTTGCGTCTTAGTGACTTTATCGCCTTGTTGGGAACAAATAAGTAAAAAATATATAATATAGATTATAGTAATACTGCATGAATTTAAGCGTACTACTTGGTTGGCATCTCAATCCCATCCTTTCACTGTCTCTTCTACTCCAACAGCTTCTTATCTCATACTTCCCGTCTGTGCAACTCCCTTCTTCTTACTTGCTTTCCTTGATAGCTATAATATTCAAATGTAACCTCAATCGACGCCTTCTGATGCCTTGATCTTGATCCCCGTCCTTCTTTTTATCCTTTCCTCAAACACGCCTCTTTACTTTTGCTCTCCCTCTCTGTAACCCCTTTGCGTGCTAGTGGCACTGCCGTCTTGCTAGGGGTGATATACTTAAAAAATATTAATAATTTAGTTGATTCATAGATAGTCTCGAGATGTGGTACATGAAATAAACATTGAAGTAAAGGACTGTAAAAAAAAAACAAAAGTACTTTTTATTCATCCTAATAATAATAATAATAATAATAATAATAATAATAATAATAATGGAGGGAATGCCACTAGCACACAAAGGGGTTACAGAGAATGAGAGCAAGAGTAAAGAAGTGTGTTTGAGAAAAGGATAAATAAAAGACTGGGGAACCTAATCAAGGTATCAAAAATGTGGCACATGGGAACATCAACAATCCCTGTTGTAGTTGGAGCCCTCGGATCGATTAGAAAAGATTTAAGCAGACTCATTGAAAGGATTCCTGGAAGCCCATGCCTTAAAGAAATACAAAAAATGTGTTCTCACGAGTACAGACAACACCGTACGAGTACACACCAGAAATCAAATGAATAATAATAATAATAATAATAATAATAATAATAATAATAATAGTGCAGTCAACTCTCCTCTAAAATTTACTTAATTTACGCATTCAAAGGCCATAGATGGCCTTTGAATGTGTATATTAAGTAAATTTTAGAGGAGAGTTCACTAAAAAATGTAAAACATACTTTCATTTCAACTTGCTTAGACACCTTAGCATTATTCCCTATATATACAATAATAAATGCCTTATTTAATGCAAATATGAATTAGGAGCATTTTAATTATTGCCTTCTTGTTAACAAATCGAGAAGAGAATTTCAAATTGAAATCTTTTTATATGAAAATATATATTATCTCGAGAACATTCAATATTGCAGTGCCTTGGGAGTTTTTCATGTGAATATGTTTAAAGCGATCAGACTAGACAGAGTCTTTATAGATTCCTTTATTTAATAAAGTGCCATAAGTAATACACGCTTAGGCGATCTTGTCTCTTTCGATTCATGGCTGATAAGGCAGAAGATATTCCCGAAGTATACTGCCGTTTCTTTCTGGGATAGACTGTTGTGAATCAAGGATACAGGGTCCAATCTGTCCTAGTTTTCAATTCATACATGCTGAGAAGCGAGGTGGAGAAGAAATAGATTTATACCATTCCACATGGCAATTGCGCGTAAGTGTATGTAATGAACCTAACTGGAATTCGAACACAACTCTCCGATTTCTCATTTCAAGCATCTGTCCATTGCACCACACCATACCGCACATCCGCTTTGAGGATTGGGGACGTTTAAAACTGAAGGGAATACTAAAATTCTCCCAATATAAAGCTCGAGAGACACTCAAGTTAGAGATTTAATATTAAAGCAGTAATGAATGGAAGTTGTGTTATATGAATGGACGGCGATGGGTAAGAAGTGGAGATTATGACGATAAAAAGGATATATAACGATTGACCCTTGACTTGAAGAGTGTTCAGGAAAGCACCCACACAGGAGCTTGTTCCAAACATTAACAGTTCTCAGGAAACGTGGAAGTTTCTTTTTATGCTTGAGGGTGATTCGGCTCCGTGGAAGTAGCATGGCGTGTTCTGGCTGTAAATGTCTCAGTTGGTGGAACTAAAGAATGGAGCGCTGATCTGAACATTTGCCATAGAAATATGGACAGTGTAGCGTTAACGTTCAACATTATGTCTCTGGAAAAGAGGCTACGAGATAGAAAATTAAGTCTTTAAGTCTTGGACTCTAGCAAGTCTGGAAAGTAAAGGATTGGCCAGCTCCAGACTGGATATGGCAGCAATACACAATTTTTGTTTTAATCGCACACGAAGGACGTATTCGTGGTAGTCGTTTGTAATATTAGGTAGCATTACAGATGGAGGTGGGGTAGGGAAGAACAGAAGAGAGAGGAAGGGTGTGCAAGCAATATACGACTTAATCGAGCGAGAACGAGAAGGAAGAGAAAGAGGAGAAATAGAGTAAGAGAAGAGAGAGGCGGAGGAGAAAGATGAAAATATGGCGGAAATTGGAAGATCAAAAATCCCGTGAAAGTGAAGGAGAAACGTATAAATAGAATGGAGAATGTGATAAAAATTAATGTCAGCGCGTAAAACGTCTTCGGTGGAAGAAACTATAAAATTCTTAGGTTTAGATATAATCCTTTGGATTTGTAGTGAAATAAATTGTCTTGAAGTATTCCACCAAAATATGCGCAAATATATTTCTTTTTTTTTTTTTTTGCTTTATGCCTCTAAAGAATTCTTGAGTTTTAAACATATACCATTATCCATTTCTTGTTTCTTGGCAGCTATAAATAATTCTTTATTGTTTATTTTCTTTCATTTTTTGTTTTTTTACCACTTTCTTTCTTTCTTTCTTTCTTTCTTTCTTTCTTTCTCAAACATGCATTAGCTTTCAGACACACCTCACAATAATATTTAGAGAAACATATAGAGTGTGCGATGGGTAAACTGTCGCCATTTTATATTTTTAATTTCGTGCATGTGCGTTGTTTGTGTTTTATTTTGTCGACTGCACAGTATAATAGGATCAGTTGTACAGCAGCTGTGGGTTAAAAGAGCCCCATAACGCAATTCACCCGGTCAGAAAAATGGAAACGCAATGTTCTACTGTTTGGCATTTGTTCGAGAAGCTCCAATACGACTATTTCAGTGTGTTTGTGCGTCAATCTGAGGACAGTTCAGAGAAAGAGTTGGATGATTCTAACGGTGATTACGAAGGTTGGGCAGCTCGGAAAATACTCTCTAATAGTTATGATAAGAAAAGAACTCACTTTATGTTGGCGATGGCCTCAGACTCAGCAGGGAGGCCTACAACAAGTGCCTTGAGAAGGAAGTGCTGCTCTGGGTCAAGTGGGTGGCTGTCGGATGAATCTATGTTTGGCAACAAGACTCTGCACCATGCCACACAAACAGAAGGATCCAGTCATGGCTGTCAGACAATTTCTGCGACCGTATCACCCCTTACATCTGGCCACCTAAATCCATAGACTGCAAACTCTTTGATTATTATGTGTAGGGTGCAGTTGAAGATGAATTGAAGGCATGGATTATGGCAGCATTCACCAACTTAAACAAGGAAACCGTTTAGAAATGTTGCAAGCGATTCTTAAGACGTCTATGAGCCGTGGTTGAAGCCAACGGCGATTTTATTGAATAAATCTACTCTTTAGTATTTCAAGATATCTTTGTGTAATGTTGGTAAATTGAGATGTTATTATTATGTTTATTTCGCGTAATTTAAACGATAATTTATCCATCGAACCCTGAAAAGTTGCATGGGAATGTAAAAGAATGAAAAATATATAAGACAATTTGAAGGAAAAAAAATACTTCTACTTAACTACAAAATGAAGGTTGTTATTTTTTTAAATCATGTCACCCCATGCAAGGCAGTGGAGTCACTAAGTCACAGGAGAATAAGAAAACAAAGGAAAAGCATTATTAAGGAGCGGGAACAATAGAAGAGTAATGAAGAGTACAGTATATAACGATTGACATTACATTTAAACTTTTGAAGATCAAGGTTGACTGTATAGCATAGAGCAGGAAGAGAGTTCCACAAGAACTGCGAGAAAAAGAAAACTATTAGCAAAAAACTTACAGTTATATCTAACCAATTTAACTGTGAAATAATGGGACCTTACCGCCAATCTAGTACTGCGCTTAAATACATAAAGTCTAAGTATCAATAACGAATGGGTCCTCCGAACAATTACCATGAAACCAAACTGTTGACGCACCAAATTGTATCCCCTCAGACAGAAACAGTATGTAAGGTCTGCTTATCATAGTTGGTGTGCTTCCTGGGTGTCGAGCGAATTGAAATGTGCGTGTGAGAAGGGGTTTGCATTAGGGATTGGATAGCCGCCCGAGCAGATAGGTGCGCTGGAAAACGAACAGCCGGTTGTTATTATATATCAAGTAGCGTGTCTTTCTCAGAGAATTCCCAAAATGATATCCGAAAATTACTTGTTATACTCCCGATCTGTCTCTCCACAATACTGTGTTCCAAAAAATTAGTCAGGATTAATATATTTCTATATCTTATATATAAAGTACAGTGTATGTGTCTTTGTGCGTGTGTTTCTCCAAGCAACTTCTCCGCTCTCACTGATCCGATTTCAATAATTCATAGCTCATGCAAAAGCCCTAGAAAAGTTAGGCTCAGCTAACGATTCTCGTTGAGCTCAGACACAGGGTTGCAAGGTTAAATATATATATATTAATATATTATACTAACCGTTATCGTTGCTTTCATTGTTCAAGGGGACTAACTCTTATTTTATTTCGTATCCAAATTGCCGTGATCGTTTTATAATAAACTAACTCAAAAGCTGTCCTATCTTTAAGCTAGCTCCTGTGGAGGAATCTTGGTTTGGCCATGATCATAAGAGCTAGGGGTAGTAGATGTGATAGACTTCAATAAACTACAGAATAACTCACAATTGATCGCTACAATTAAGTTATGAATCAATATTTAAGCTTAAGTTCAACGATAATTTTTCTGCTACCATTTAATTTAAAGACGGTTTGACGTACGTAGATCCTTATTTTCCGTATAATTATTGTTATTTCATGGCTGACAGAACAGGGGGACAGTTTAAAAGATATTATGAATATAGTATAAAGATGAGAAAATAGAATTAGTTATAAATACATTTGAAGAGTTTGAGAAACATAATCGCTAATTAAGTAAAACCTATATTATGGAATCTATATGAATACAAGCGAAATTGGAGCCCAATTATCCAAAGAATTCTGGGGTGAAAAAAACCGCAACTCTATAATAATTTATATGCTGAAAGCTCAATATTTGTATTATATATTATCTGCTTCTAGGTGATATCACTCTTCAGGTTTAATTAATTTTAATATTGATTTAAAAAAAAGTATATTTCATTAATTAACTGTCCTTCATTAGTGTTCTTTTATTCAAGGATTATTTTGATTTCCATATCAAAATAGTTTTGTTTATGAATATAGTACAGAAAATTGCATTTTACTTGGCCTACAACAAGTTGGCATCTATTTGTAAAACTTTCCTTAACTATAACAAGCCAATTTATGAATGAAATGTTCATTTAAAATTTTTAAGTAGTGAATATATCTTTACGAAGCGATAGCGACCGGGTGAAGTTTGCTAATTAAACTAGAACACATATCAATTCAACATTTAATCTCCTTCAAAATAGTCTTCTGGAGCTGCACACTTTATACAAATTTGTTTCGATTAATGGAAACATTTCTGGAACATTTTGGTGGGGGATAACGGGCAGCTACTTGATCTCATTCTCTTGGACTTCCTCGGCGCCTTGAAATGTTGTTCTTTCAAGTGGGATATGATTTTTGGATTAAGAAAAAAAGGAACAAATCACAAGAAGCGAGATCTGTGGAATATGGTGCTTGTCGGGCCTGGGAAATGATGTGTTTGGTCTAAATGTGCAGCACAAGCCACGGTCACTGGTGGAATCACATTATACACTTGCCTTCCAAGTACTATTATAAACAACGGAAGTGGGTGAGAACGTTATAACTTAGTGCGCATGCGCAATAGAGTTCAAAGTCATTCTGTACCAAGCGGCTTCACTCTGCGTATTTTAGTTCTGTTACCATAGCGACAAACTTGATACTTTTTGATCAGGTTTCATATTAATACAATCATATTTTAGTTATTTCACTGTATACTAATTCTGCTTCTTTGTTTCGTAACCTTGAAGTAAGGGCGCCTTTTTAATAAAAGCAAAAAAGAAAAAAAAGTAACGAACAAAATAATAGAATTCTAAAAAAAACAAAAATCCAAGAAATTTACAAAAGTCAAGGCAAACGCAAACAAAAGGGGGGAGATTATTTCCGATTTTGCGCATTTGTTCTTTTTCAAGATGGTCTCAGATCCGACCATGTGTAGGTAATCGACATCAATCTTCCGGTTCAGTGATCTTTTGCGAGGAAAATCACTTCTAACGGTAATGTATGGCGCCAGAGTATCACTTCCTGTTGAGAACCTACGACCCAAAAAACGCGCAAATGGAATGTCTTCTTTAGTTAAGCAAAAAAGACCCGACGCAGAGAGACAAATACAAGCGTAAAAAAGAAAAGACTTTTTTTTTGCGGTAAGGTCGACCGTAAGGACCACAGTAAGGTTAACTCAAGGTAGAGGGTTACATTAAGGTGTATTTTATGGATAGAAAGGGAAGATAACTGTTAACTCTAGACTTGAACAGGTTGAGATTGTCATGATCTAAGAAAATCAATAAGATTATATATATATATATATATATATATATATATATATATATATATATATATTAGGTTGGTGCAAAAATAATGACGTAATAATGTCGTTTATTGACGGATTTTTAACGTCAAAAAACGACATTATTACGTGATTATTTTTGCACCAACCTTATATATATATATATATATATATATATATATATATATATATATATATGGTGAAGTAAAATACCTCCCACAAATACCTCTCACATATTGGTAAGACTAGATGAAGGCACCATTGCCATTAATATCTTACCTTTATGCGGAGGTATTTCTGTGATGTATATGTGGGAACTATTTCTGCCGCACCCTATATATATATATATATATATATATATATATATATATTTATAAAGGTAAGATGAGAACGAATAGAGTACAATTCCAACGTTCATAACATTTAATTCAAAAAAGTGCTCAGTACAAAGTACAGCAATATTTTTTACTTTAGGATATTACATCGAAAAAATGTCGGAAAAATCTACACAATTGCAGTCGTGTTTCGATGCGAATCAATGCATCTCATTAGGCAATTGTAAATTACAATCGCCTGATGAGATGCGTTGTATGCGTATCGAAACACGACTGCAATTGGGTAGCGATTTTGACATGTTTTCGATGGAATATCCTAAGATAAATTATATATATATATATATATATATATATATATATATATATATATATATATATATTGGCAGTATGTTTTCATTGAGTTATGTTTTAATGAATAATTTAGAAAAGTTTTGTCTACTTATTTTCAGTTGGACCTTTTCATATTCACGGACAAGATTTTTGGTGCCATTATTGTCATAATTGAAGGAAGGGAGAAAATTACCATCTTGTTGCATATTATTTAATTTGGAGTAGTTTCGACATTATCACAATGTCGTCATCAGGGTGTTTATTTATTTCAAGACAAATATTGTAGTGTCCATCATTTTCAAAGACAAAATTGCTATGTTCATCTGAAAATTAATTTGTTTTTACTTCTGAAGTGAAGAACGCTGAGTTGATTACTATTGGCTTGAGTAACACTTCAGGGGAGGTAACTAAGTTATCGTGTTGTCGAGAGGTTTTTAAGAAATAAGTTTTACAACTATTAGTACAAACCTCGATATTTTAAACTATTACAAACATTCTAAAACATTTGTGCAGTAATTGTAATTACATTTTATTAGGGTTTGGTTTAAAATCTTACTTATTATAAAACGTAGATTGTGTGTGTGTGTGTGTGTGTGTGTCTGTACGTTTATATATTGGATCGGATTTCCTACATTTTTCAACCGATTTCAACAAAACTTCATAGGACTGCGTAAAATTACCTTGCGGTGGTTCTGACAGCGCTCAAAATTGGAAAAACACAATTGTTTTTGCACGAAATCAATTTGAAAACACGATAAAACAAGATTCTGTGGCCAGAATGAAAGGGGGACAACTCATATCGAGTTATACGTATTATAAAACCCACGTTGTTTGTGTGTGTGTGTTCGTTTATATATGGGATCGGATTTCCTACATTTTTCAACCGATTTTAACAAAACTTCACTTTTTTTTGGCAGGTAGTGTTTCTTATTGTCTTGCACACTTTTTTCTTTATTTTACATTCAGAATGCTTTAAAAATTCCATTTACAAGACAATTGTTTATAATAAAATTCTATCAATCGGTAGACTCATAACGATTGAAAACAATGTTTTTGTTTTAGTTTGGGTTTGACAAATTCGTAAAACCAAAAAAAAAAAAAAAAAAAAACTAATTAAGACATGCGTGTCCGTCAAACTTAAACAATAATCTTTGTTAATTTTATTTTTCAGTCTTTATGATACTTGATCTATCTCTTACTGTTACATCCCCGGGCAACGCCAGGCTCTCCTGCTAGTTGTTGATATAGATAGCTTTAGTAATTTTTAGTTAATATTTATTATTTTCATGAGAGTATAGATGTATTTTAAACAAGTATGTTTTTGAATTGCCAATGAGGAAAGGTGTGCTGCTGTAAATGTTTTGAAATGTTGGATGCATCATTCAAAAAAAGACTCGGTTGCCGAGAGAATTGAGAAAAAATCTTATCGAAAATACATCTGTACTTTTTCATGAAAATAATAAAATACATCTATACTTTTGCACATATCTGAGAACAGGGAACTATGTACGAATGGACCTTTGAATCAATGACATATACATTTATTTATTTTTTGGCGAGTTATTTGTATTTCCACTTTCTTAACGTTTTTTTAATGAAATCATTTCCTATAAACAGAGAAGAATTAATATACAATGCCTATATGGTCACCTTGAAATCTCTCTCTCCTCTGTCTGTCTGTCTGTCTCTCTCTCGCTATATATATATATATACATATAGATTTGTGTACCTATGTTTGTGTATATATATTTGTGTACATGCAAAAAAGGCTAAAAAATAACAGAAGGCTTATTAATAAAAACAAAGAAAACAACACTTAATAATATTAACTTTGAACATGGACACAATATATTGACCGTGTTTTGAAAAATTAAAACATTTTATAGAACATACATACAACAAACTATTTCTTATTTAACAGTTAAAATATTTAATCCTTGAAAATGGCTAAATGTATAGCCGAAAGCGCTCAGCTAAAAAGAACATTCGGGCAGTTTTTCTATTTACTATACGAAAAGAAAAAAATTATTAGATCGCATGAGAAATTGTATAAAAAACTAAATAAAAGCACCTTGTCTGTCGTATTCCATGAAATATATATATATATATATATATATATATATATATATATATATATATATATATATATATATATCGCACATATGTCATTCATCGTAAGTTATAGAAATTCTAATGTGTAGGTTTTTTCTAATTCAGAATCAAAACACGCATTTTAAAAACGTTTACACATGCTGTCAAATATAACGGAGTATCTGGAAATTATTTTCTTTTAAGTCTTATTTGAAAATTCTTTTATATATGAGTTTTTAAATATAATTGTTCATTTGTCTATTATTTGTTTCATTGTAAGTAACACTCCATATTCCAAAGAATAAATTAAATTAAATAAATGGATAACTTTTTTTAACATTCGGCATTCTCTTTCCACAATGTCGCATGTCTATCGCTATTTCCATGGCATATGTTCAAACAAGCTCTATTCTTTAATGATTCTTCGAGTCAACCTTATTCTCGTCGTATCCCATTTATAAGAAGGAAGTTTCACACAGTGTGCTTCCTCCCGTGAACCGTTTGCGAAACGCACTTCCGGCTGGATGCTTCCCGAACACAAGTCTATAGTCAATCATTATCTCTCCTCAGTTTCCTCATAATATTCGCGTAATTAATAATTTTTCAGTTGATTTCACACATCTCATTCGCATTCTACCTTGAGCGGCTCTTTATTTTGAACACTAGTAAGACCAAAAGAAAAATCAGCTTCGTTATTTTATGATGAAATGCACAATTTAGCTGAAAGGCAGCATAATGTCAAAGAAAACAAGATAAATAGTTTTGATGATCGATTAATAATTCTATGAATTCATACAAGTAAATTATTTTGTGTAAAAGTGCTGGAAATATTTCTCTCTACGTTATATATTCACGTCTATATGTGTACATATGTCTCCTTGTGGGCTTAAAGAAGCCCAGGCATTCTTGCAAACATTTTCTGATATAAAAACCACATTTATATTTTCTTTTCGGTGGCAGGTCAGCGCCATTTGTTAGGCAACTGATTAGGTTAAGATGGCGCTACCGGCATTCAGGGATTTTTGGTTATCGTCAAACAACTGCCATTCCACTTCCTAGGGCCGGGATTCATTTGACACAGACCAACACACTCATTACACGACAATTTCGAAATGCTAGCCTCGCGATCAATAAAGGAAACTTTACATCTTATTTTTTAAGCTTTTCTCTTTCAGCCAATACATGTTTTTCTCTCTTGGTGTCATCAATTCTGCTAGACTTTTTGATTGGTCACTTTTGCGTTGATTACGTATACAGGGTTGTATAACTTGAGACATGTTTCGGAATTGATTTTCAAGGAAAATATCTTCTTTCCGGAATCTAGTGAAATTTTATGCTGAAGCTAATAGCTTCCAATTGTGCATCCAATGTTTTGAAATTGGACAAGTTTCTTATTAATTCTTTTCTGTTGATTCTAATCTATTTACTTTTAGAAAGTAATGTGTTCAGTTTACGGATAGCAAACTTATACAATTTCAAACCGTCACATGCACAACCGGAATCTCTTAGTTTCGGTTTAAAATTTGTCACTGGTATGATGATATAACAGATTTTATAATAAAAAAATTGTCATATATACCAGTTGCTTTTATTATAAAATCTGTAATATATATAAATGGACAAAGTCCGACAACTATTTTACAACTATTTCTTTTTATAGATACAAATATTTAAGTAAATGCTCTGTTTATAATAAACAGTATTAAACAACATTCACCGGCCTGAATGTCTGAGAAATTTTCACGGAAAATATTCGTCCTCTGAAAGGATCATGTCTGCTCATGGCATATCAAATGTAAACAAATGACGTCACACATTATGAAATGCACTAAGTCCGACAATTATTTTAAGATATTTTTATGTTTAACATTCTTTTTATAGATACAAATATTTAAATAAATGCTCTGTTTATAATAAAAAAAAGTATTAAACAACATTTACTGGCCTGAATGTCCAAGAAATTTTCACAGAAAATGTTTATTATGCTTATATGGACGTTTGTCCTTGTTTTTGAATGAGGAATTCGCCTTCAAAGATTGTAAAACTATAGTGGATACACCATATAAACATATTGTTAGCCACAGACAGACTGTTTCGCAGGTCTTCATTGTGGTTGCCTCTAGCTAGGATCGAAACCCACCCGAATTGGTATTAGTCCGGGATTCTACCACTAAGCCATTGTCGCACGGCAAAGATGAAGGTCATTTTAAGCGTATTTATTTTTAGATAAACGTACAGTGACTGAGAGAACACGATTCGATTTACCGAAGAGTCTTGCATCATTAGCAGTAATAGTGACTATTTACAAACCCACACTTCCTCCCCAGAAATAATTTTTTCATATATTAGCATCTACAGACTGTTTCGCTGTATCACAGCTCATCAGCGTGGCTAGACGTGCTCTAGCTAATATCGAAACGCCACTGAATTGGCGTCAGTCGGGATGCTACCACTAAGCCGTTGGCGCACGGCAGGGATGAAGGTGAATTTGAGCATATTTATTTTTAGATAAATACACAGTGACTGAGAGAACTCGATTCAGTTTACCGAAGAGTATATATATATATATATATATATATATATATATATATATATATATATATATATATATGTGTGTGTGTGTGTGTGTGTGTGTGTGTGTGTGTGTGTGTGTGAGGGACAATTCACCAATTCATTTTCACCACTATCGTTACAGATATATATCCTTATTTCATAGGAAATGGATTAAATCTGGCAAACATTATAAATTAATGTTCATGTTAGAATTCGAATACAGAGCAGATATGATAGATCGAGAAAGATCAGCGAAAGGGTCTGGTTTAAAAGCGTTAATTTCAGCTGTACTTAATCTGAAGTGCTCTCTGGCAGAACGGTCATAGTAAGCCAGACTTAATGGTGGTTCTTCATAGGATTCAGTTTTGGTTCCTGCCGGAGAAACCATATTTTCTCCGAAATGTCTCTAAAAATGTAATTAATATTATTTAATTAAAGAACAGAGCATTTACTTAAATAAGTGAATCCATAAACCCCCACCAAAAAAACGCATGAACAGAAAAAAAATTACACACACACACACACACACACATATATATATATAAATTATATATATCTATATAGATTATATATATATATTATATGTATATATATGGATATATATATATATATATAAATTATATATATAAATTATATATATATATATATATATATATATATATATATATCTATATATATATATATATATATATATATGGATATATACATACATATATATATATATAAATTATATATATATATATATATATATGGATATATACATACATATATATATATATAAATTATATATATATATAAATTATGTATGTATGTATGTGTATATATATATATATATATATATATATATATATATATATATATATAATATTGTTTTAAGGTAGAATATATTTATCGGTAATGGTCTTATCTATCAGGGATAAAGCGTACGCAAATCTATAAATGGCCACTGAGGTCAACATCAATAGGTCACGGTCTGTTTCATGCTTGAACACTATCTTCAGACCATTATTAGATTTACATACTCTCTCACTCTCTCTCTCTCTCTCTCTCTCTCTCTCTCTATATATATATATATATATATATATATATATATATATATATATATATATATGAATAAAGACAAATCTCAGACTATTATATTGTTTTGATGGACTTTATCAAGGCCAATATATGGATTTTATTTTGTAACAAATATTTCTAAACAGAAGTAAAAATATTTTTGGTTTTCCGTTTTTTTAATTGAAGAACGCTCATAAATTTTCTTCAGGCTCACCATATTTTTGCTACTATTTTGAAATACTTGTTGCAAAATAATTCATTTGACTTGATAAAGTCCCTGAGTAGGTAAAGAAAAGATTACCTTTTATTTTTATTCATTTGTCTTTTTTACAGAAATATTTTAAATTTTATTTATATATGAATTTTTATACCCAATTTATATATATATAATAATTATTTCTCTCTGTATATCCTTGCTTGAACCGACTTCTAATGCTCTGGATTGAACGGCTTGGGGGTAGTAGTCGTAACTCGAGGAGGCACAGTCCTATGGATAAAGAGAAACTCAGATGAGTTCCACCACGGAATTTGTAATCGAGCGGCGCTATATCGAGTCTAATTCGTTACCTCTTCGTCACCGAGGCCCATTGGTAAAGTTGGTATGGCGTTTGCCTCCTATCGTAACTCTTCGTGTTTCTATTCTCGGTAGTGGATGCGCTATGCTTATATATATATATATATATATATATATATATATATATATATATATATATATATATATATGTGTGTGTATAGAGCAAGATAGAGAGAAACTCTGTGTGTGAGAGAGAGAACGTCATTACTCATTTAACTTAATGTAAGCTAAAATAAAATATTTCATTATTTAAACAAATATATGTCATATATCTTATAGTGTTTTTAAATTAAAATAAAAAAACGCACACGCATGCACACACACACATACGCACACATACCCATATAAAAACACACAAAAACAGATATGACAGAACGCTGAAAAGTTACTGGTCTGATTTACTTACTTCAATTGACCAAACTTTATCTGAAGTATCTGCTTCACTTGCAAGACCTGCGATAAATGACAACCGACAACAATTACTTGTTTTGTCTACCGCCACCCTAAGCTGATTAAATCTTTAAATCAACCTAAGCCGATGAATTTAACGAAGTATTTTAGTCATTTGGTCTGTGTGTTTTAAATAATTAATGGGCAGGCAAGCAGGTAAGTCTCTCTGTTCTTGAGTGCATTCATATATATTTATGTATGTATTACCGACTGAATAAAATCATATGCTTACATATATGCGAAAGAAAGCAAGAATGTTAGAATAATATTGCATCTGTAAACTCGTTTCTTTAAGTATATATATATATATATATATATATATATATATATATATATGTGTGTGTGTGTGTGTGTGTGTGTGTGTATGTGTGTGTGTGTGTGTGTAGGTGAAGGTTCTGCACAAAGTCTTCACCACTATAATCAAATTATCTGTTCTAGTATCTGGCTTGCCGGTTCCTAGGAACTGAGTTGCTTGACCCTCATACGTCGACGGGGGGTCCACTATATATATATATATATATATATATATATATATATATATATATATATATATATATATATATCAGGGTGGGTGATGGATATTTGCTTGGCTTCTTTGAAACCATGGTAATAATCTGAACGGAGTTTTACGGCCATATCGCGTTGAGACACCAAAGTTAAGCAAAGTCGAGTCTGGTCACTACCTAGATGGGTCACTGCTTGGGAATACTGGGTGATGAAAGCTTGGATGTGCGGGTGGTGTAATGGGTAACTGCTTGAAAGTGGAAATCGGGATGCTGGGTTCCAATTGCAGTCCAGATCATTATTTTCACTTACCCATCGGAGTTATCTCCTCCTATATTTTTAAACAACCACGTGGAGAAGCTATCATTTTACTATATATACTTGGCGAATTTCTCGTCTGGTTCTCTTTTTTCACTTTTTTTTTTCAGCGGACATTACAACAATGTAATCTCTCGGGAAGATTTCGTTATCCCCTTTGTGCGGGGAGCTATGCGTTTCCTTCGAGAAAGGCCATGATACATATACATATACACACACACAGACACACGCACGTACGTACGAACATTCACTCACGCATTTCTTGGCACACAAACTTTACACAATTATGTTACACATTATTTTTTTTTGTAATTTGTATTCGTTTGTTTGTTAATACACACACACACACACACACACACATATATATATATATATATATATAATGGTCTTTGTTGTTTTATTTTACATTTCTTTTGGGTGGAGTCATCTTGAGCCCGCCATATTTGTAGTGGGCCCTATTTCAGGAGATACACGTGTTCACGTACAACGTGTACAAACACACGCCCCGCTATAAACCCTTGTGAAATATATTAATTTACCTCTTCTCCCAACAGCTATTAGTTAATTAGTAGGACTACGGGTAAATAATTATTAGCTCCAAAATAATTTATTCCAATCTTAAAAAGAAACTATATACCTTTAAATAACCTGAAAAAGGTTGATAAGCCGTAAAAAAACAAATCAGTCAAGCTGAACAGGGATTGAATTACTGGTTTGTATGCAAGAGAATAGTCTATCGACGTAGCAGAAACGCCTCAACAAAGCTGTATCTATACAACAAATACATGATTTTTTTCCGAGAATCAATCGTTTCACAATTAGATTGCTATTAATCAACTGTTCTTAGAAAAACTTTGAATATGTACTTATATAGTGTAATCCAGTAACTTGGACCGATTTTAAATGTGAATTAAGTTTAACCGTCTAATGATTTTTTTCTTTTTCTTTCAGATTTAACAACTTAAGTCTTTGGCAATTTCAACCATGGAAAGATTAACAATCAAACAACGTGTTAAAATTTCAAGAGTGAAATTGGAAAAATTGTTCGTAAATTCAAACAAACTGGATCGGTGGCAAATGTGAAAACACCATTGCGTGCTCGTTTTCGCCGTTCAGCTGAAAACATTGCTGCAATGCATGAGAATGTGTCCGAAAATCCAAACACCTCTATTCGTCATCACGCGCAAGAACTGAACCTATCCACAACAACGTTACATCGTTTTCAATTGCACTCTCGGTTGGTCGACTATGTTGATCAAAAAAATCGTGAAGATAAAATACATCCGCGTCCTGGGTATGACGATAAACTGTACCCTCCTCCTGGGTATGACGATAAACTACACCCGCGTTCTAAATTTGACGATAAACTACACCCGCGTCCTGGGTATGACGATAAACTACGTCCAACAGCAAGGACTCTGATAAAGACCTCTTAATTGCTGGTTTTTCCAGATCCACCTTGACTCAGGGTTCGTAGCACCTATTAGATTCCCAGCTATAGGCAAATAGTTAACCCCCAAACTGCGGTCAAAACACTATGAAACTTCAAAAATAGGTTTTAATACGAGAAATACTTTGTAAAAAATTATTACCAGCAATAAATTTTTGAAGAAAAATTATTACCAGTAATACATTTTTGAATAATAAATATTACCAGCTATACTTTTTTGAAAAAAAAATATTATCAACAATAAAAATCTTGTCGGCATTAAATAACCCATCGAGTTTGATATGCCGTAAAACAAACCAAACCAAATCTAGTCTTCAACATTTTTCCTTTCTTCTCAACCAAGGTATCTAAAAGCTTCGTAAAATTACTTCGTTTGATTATTTTCTTAGTGTCAGTTGCCTTCTACAACTAATCATCATTGAAAACCTGCTGCCCTAACAGAATTGCCTGAAGATACCAGGAGACTGCAAAGTAAATTAGGCAATCTGTCCAGAGATGAGTTCAAATACCTCTCTTGTAAAAGGTGTTATAATAACTTGGACTGATTTTAAATATGAAATAAGTTTAAGTGTCTAATGATTGTTTTCTTTTTCTTTCAGATTTGGTGGACATTAGGGCAATATTATTTTTCACACATAATCACCATGACTTAAATAACATGTCACAACAGAGAAATAAATAAATCTTCACCTATAACAATGATTTATTTACTTCTGATTTTGATCCGTCTTAATGAAACACCCTTATATATAATCCGTCTTAATGAAACCCCCTTTATTTACGATAATGTATGGCTTTTCAGTCCTTTGTCTCTTTATAATAATGTTTACAGAATTCAAGGCCGAAGAGCCACTCAAGGAAGATGGTTACTTGACTTATTGTATGAGCGTAAGTAAGGGCAGGAAGTGAAGTTCTTGGGGGCAATGCAGGAAAGATAATGGTTAACTCTAGACTTGAAGAGTTCAAGTTTGTAGTGATTGGGAAAATTCTGCCGCAAGGGGGTCCCTTCTTCTTGGGAAAAACAAGTTTTACTATTGGAATACGAAGGAAATGTGGATGATTCACTTTTGTGTAGGTGGCATGGACGGTTCCAGCTGTAAAAGCCTTGTTGCAAAAGCTATTTCGCAGTTTTACAATACTGATTTGCTATCAGATGTAATTAGAACATCAGTCTCTTTGGCCTTATCCATATTTCCAGAAGCATCTGGCCTGCCACAGTGGGGCCTGCTACAAAAGTCCTTTTATTTTTTTTTCTCTTGGTCTGACTGGTTTCTTTGCTCTTTTACCATCAAATGTAGCGTTTCCATAAACTACACCCGCATCCTGGGTATGACGATAAAATACACCCACATCCTGTGAATATTTGCAGGACTTTATCACTTAAAAAAAAAAAAAAGAAATTCTGTGACACTTCTTAGCTTTCTAAGTGTGCTCAAGTATCAGTCTATGTGTGTGTATATAATGTAATATTGTCTAAATATTTTTCGTATTCGTTCACATTACCTTTTAATCGTATCACCCCCACCAAACAAGGCAATAAAGACACTAATACGCAAGGGCTACAAAATGTTAGAGAATATAACAAAAATATTATTCTAAGGAGAAAGAACACTAAAAGAACAAGAATTAAGAAGACAGAAGATAAAGAGAGAGACTGTATTCAAATTTAAAAAAGTCAAGGTTCATTGGGAAGCAATAAGTTGGAAGAGAGTTCCACAGGCGAGAAGTCCGTAGAAGAAACTGTTTGCATAGAACTTACAGTTACATCTAGCCATTTCGATTTTAAAATGATGAGTACTTGCCGCCAATCAAGTATTGCGCCTAAATTCATAAAGTCTAGCTACTATAGAGGATATTACATGGAATTTTGAAGTCGTCTGTTTTTCTTCATTTTACACGGGCTTTAATTTAATAGCGGGCTTCACTTTCAAATAAAACTATCTACAATAAAACGGATACTGATTACGGGTTTACTGATAGCGATGCTCCTGCTGATATTTCTGTCGGCAGTGGGAGCTGCCATTGTAGCAGTGAAGCTTGTCAAATGATAAGGGGTTAAAAAAAATTATAATTTATCAGCGTCCACCACTAGAAAATAGACGAAAACCAGGTGACCTTATTTATAATTGTCTGACTCAGCAACTTTCCAATATCTTTCTTTCTGATTCTTTCGCTATATCTCTCTTCCCTCTTCAAATCTCGTTCTATCTGAATTCTGTGTTCTTTTCCTTACCTGTTTTTCTCTGTGTTACTTCCTCTCTTGCTATGTATCTCTCAATTATTCATATCTATCTATCTATCTATCTATCTATCTATCTATCTATCTATCTATCTATCTATCGTCTATTTATAAAGTAATCCCAGTCTATCAATCTATCTTCGACTATTTATAAAGGTATCTCAGTCTACCTTTCTATCTACTTTTGTCAATTTATAAAAGCATCACAGTCTATCTATCTATCTTCGACTATTTATAAAGACATCTATCTTCGCTTATTTATAAAGGTATCTATCTATCTATCTATTAGGTTGGTGCAAAAATAATGCCGCTTTTTGACATTAAAAATAAACGACATTATTTTGCACCAACCTAATATCTATCTATCTATCTATCTATCTATCTCATTTTCTTTCGGTCTCTCTCTCTCTCTCTCTCTCTCTCTCTCTCTCTCTCTATATATATATATATATATATATATATATATATATATATATATATATATATATATACACACTTCTCTGCCTATATCTCGGTTCCTATCCATATACATTTCTATCCGTCTGTCCGGTTTTCTATCTCTTTCTCTCGCTATTTCTCTCGCTCTTTTTGTGTATCCCCCTCTCTCTCACATTCAAGCCATTTTTCCGACTCTCTTTGTCTCCCCTCACTTTCACTAAACGTCTCTGCCATCGAACATCTTTCTCTAATCTTTATGCTTATTCAGTTATTCGTCTTTCCTGGCGTTTTTTCACCTCTCCTTGCCGCGGACTCGTACGCTCCTTAATCTACTTCCCTTGTCACCCAGTTCGGGGACCCTTTGCCCTGTGGAAGTGTTCGATAGGCGGGCAATATGGAAGAGAAGCTCGCGATAATATGATAAAGCCGACCAAAAGTTCCATTGATTTTAATCTGTAATCTGCTTATTTCGCTACCTGCCAGTAAATCTCACAGTTCTGGTCAGGCACATCCCACCAATTAGCCGCGGTGACTCCAAACCACAACCAACACTTTTTCATCTCGTCATTATTCTCACATTTACTTTCTTCTTTTCCCCCAGTCTTCATTTCTTTTTTACTAAATGTTCATCAAATACAAGGCCCTAGAAATACTCAAGGTAGCATGTTACTTTGTTGCATCGACGTAAAATGTGAGTAGTGTGTATTATCTATCTATCTATCTATCTATCTATGGAGAGAAAATTTTAAATTTAGTTCATCATCAAACAATAATAATAATTCAAAATCAATTGAATTATCTAACCGCTGTCAATTGGATAATTTTTCAGTGAAAAAGCTTATTTTTCAAGTTTTGCAGATTAAGCTCATCAGGAGGTTCGATAATTCAATCGATTTTAAATTAATGCATATATATATATATATATATATATATATATATATATATATATATATATATATATATATGTTCTGTTTATACGTTATTTTTGTGGATACAACTTATTTAAGTAAATGCTGTTTTTTTTTTTTTAGTTAAACAGTAATTACGATATGTGTCCTCCGACAGGAATTGAACCTGTATCCTAAAGTGAACCGTCATTTAGCATGACGTGCTGTTAACCGATTCAGTGGACTTCCGGTTTAGCAAAGCTCAAATTACTGCTTATAAACACAAACATTCGATGACCTTTTTCGATAATTCATTTCTGCTCCCAAATGTAACCTAGCGTAAATAATGATAACATGTTATGGATTAAATTCGACAGATATTAAATATATTTTCTGTTTAAACGTTATTTTTGTAGATACAATTTATTTGAGTAAATGCTCTGTTTTTTTTTTGTTTTTTTTTATTAAACAGTATTAAATACATTTACCGGCCCGAATCGGTTAACAGCATGTTAGGATAAATGGGTGTTTTATTCATAATACAGGTTATATTCATATATATATATATATATATATATATATATATATATATATATATATATATATATATATATATATATATATCTAAGTATAGGATTGGTGTATACGGAATAAATTCCAATAACCAACAAATAATATTCTTAAAAGAGTGCTCAATACAGAGTAGAGCAAATATATAATTACTATTTTTAAAAGAATATAAATGCTACTAACTATTAAATATAATATATGCATTAAATGTATATACTATTAAATATAATATATTAAATATAAATAATAAATAAATATAATAAATATATATATAATATATATTGAATATAAATACTATTAAATATAATATATACATTAAATGTAAATGCTATTAAATATAATATATATATTAAATATAGATAATAGATAAATATAATAAATATATATATAATATATGCATTAATTATAAATACTATTAAATATAAATACTATTCTTAAAAGAGTGCTCAATACAGAGTAGAGCAAATATAATCAAATTATTATATTTGATTATATATATATATATATATATATATATATATTTTTTTTTTTCTGTAGTTCACTACTAGCAGCAAGCAGAAATATTTTTCCTCCCGATGATGGCCATTTCGGCCGAAACTAGTCGAGGAATCTAAATGAAATAATAATAAAAAAAACGAAAGAATATTAATCTACAACCTGTGGCACCATTTAACGAGGCAGAAAGAGAAAAGGAGAGAGAGGAAGAAAGGGAGAGGCTAAGAACCGAATCGTGAGTGTTAAGCAAGAACACACACACAGCTAAGAGACAATGGATAAAAGGATATTTTGATAAGTAACAAATGGCGAAAGAGTGTCATTACAATGACAGGGAAATTCTGAGTAAAAAGAAAAGGAGGGAAGGAAGGAATCAGATATGTTTTGGCATCGGCCGTGTTATCTAAAGATATGAAAACAAACTATTGGTACGGAAGACATCTTATTATCGGCTACAGACCGACTGGCCAGAGAGAGAAAGAAAAATTCAAATGAAAATGTTGTTTCGTTAAGTGACGAAAAACAGCAACTAAAAAGACTCGGACAGATATGAAAAATTAAAAAAAAAACACCCACGAGCATCCTTGGCCTGCGATAATAAAATTTTGTTATCAGGAATTGTGCCGAAAGAAAATAAATGTTTTTTTTTTCTTTCTTCGAGGCGACAGACCGACTGAGGCTTTGGAGATATCCTTTTTTGAGACCATGTCGGGAGGACCACACATTCTGATAATTAGCGATAAAATACTTGAAGTAAACCACGTGTAGAACAAGATTTATGACCGCCATTGTCATATTGTCCCGTTCGCGGCTGGAGAAATGATAAACCATTAAGGGGAAGAAAAGGGAAAGAAGAAAGAGATAATTTTTTTTTAAGCAAGATATTTTTTTTTCCTGAGGCAGGGCCGCAGGTTCGTCCACGCCCGACTGGGACATCATTGGTCGAGTGGTGATCACGTGATGCACGAGGGAGGCTGTTGCCGCCCATCTGGAGGATGAGTAAGAGAGGTTGCCACGAAGATGTGGGGAGGGCAGTTCACGCCCCTCTGAGGTATGATGAGAAGGTGGGAGTGAGGAAAGGTTCCCAAAAATGGAAAAAGGTGGAAATTCCTAACCAGAGAGGTGGATATGTATTTAGAATTATCGAGGAACCCCCCCACCAGCGCCGACAAACCCACCCCGGTTTTGGTCGGCGCCCATATAAACGAAGCCACAACGAGCAATTCAGAGAGTCGAGTTCCAGCAGTCTTCGGTTAAGGCAAGCCTCGCAAATAGCTGACCAAGATTCCCGCACATTTTCCGTACCCATCTATTCAAACCAAGAACAATTATTTTGAAGAGCGACTTAGATCCAGATCACCGAAATAAGTTTTTCTTTTGACTTTCGTCCAAAGACCCACCGAAACACCAATTTCTTAGAGAGCAGACGACTTGAAGTGTTAAAACTTGCCTAGCGGAAAACGACGTGCCACAATCCATAGAACGGGTCGGGAGATAGATGCAGTCCTATGTATCGAACAACTAGACATAAAGTTTGTTACCTTTTTCTTTGATACTTCGAACTTTTGAGTTTTCATTTTGTTGCCTTTTATGCGTATTTTTGTGGTATCACCCCCGTTGGACTCGGTTTGCAGTACGGCCCCGATGACTGATTGATTTCCTCTGCCTAGATCAAATCACAACGTGGGTAGGCAGACTGGGAATCAAAGTAGGACGTCACCGTTGGTGCCGTGGTAGACTGGGATACAACGACACGGTTGGCGCTACGACCAGGGGACGACGTCAAAACTGGTGCCGTGACCAGGATAGGACCCTGGAACAGCCACGTCACAACTGGTGCCGTGACCACAGGATAGGACCCTGGAACAGCCACGTCACAACTGGTGCCGTGACCAGGATAGGACCCTGGAACAGCCACGTCACAACCCAGTGTGTCTGAAGATTTTAATTTTTTAATTTTTTTTATTGTTCAAAAAATATATATATATATATATATATATATATATATATATTATATTATATTTTTATGTTTATATTTGATTAAATATATATGTATAGATATGCGTACACATACATATATAGAATTAGATGCATATAAAATGTGTGTACATTAATAGAATTTTGATTGATTGATTGTGTTTTAATTCTTATCAACCATTCTACAGGCTATTTAAAGCCAGAAAATATTTCAGACTGTAATGAACTTGCGATAATAATGATTTACTGATAAAAATCCTAATATTTAACCCGTAGATGGGGAGAGAATAGGGGAATTTATACCCTTTCCCAAGTAAGTGAATAGGACGAACTTGACTTGAATTACAAGCATCGTCCATTTGAGTATTCGCACATTAATGCTTACAGCACCTGGTATTCTCAAGCTGTCACCCATCTATTTATCCACCAAGTTCGATGATGCTTAACGTCGATGATCATACGAGAACCAGTGTTAATATGGTTTAGAAGTGCTTGTATAAACTTCACGAAGAGAAATTAAAATTCATACAAATCTTAATTTACATAAGGGCAAGAAGTTGTGGAGAGCCATGATCGTCAACATCCCGAAGGGACATGTCACATAGAAGAAGTAGTTTGCATATGAGACCTTCAGTGATAAAAATGGTCGCATGAATCTATTTGCATATGAATGAGACTATTTAGGACACGTTCCAAGCTTTTGTTTTCGAAGACATGTCATTTTTTTTGTTTGTCTCCATTTCATGTCTGAACAAGGAATAATTTGAACTCCAAGAATTCACCACAAAAACAAAGAATCCAGTTGGGTTTTTATTTCGTTGTTATTGTTTTTATTATATTTGCAGCAGACATCATTTGTTGATGTTTGGGCCCGGGTCACGTATCACCAGCAGGAACAAACAAAGAGAATCATGACTGAAAACTAGAAGGGAACCAGGAAAAGCAGTTAAACGGAAGTAGCACTTAATAGCATAAATGAATAGTTCCCCTCTATTCGAATGGCCTTTACGTTTCTTGACTCCATTAGCGACAACACGTTTTGCCATCAGTTTCTTGATAGGTTTTCCCGTACCATCCATTTCCCTCTTTTTTTTAATTAAGTTCTTATCATTACTGTTAACTAGCTTAGCTTAATTCATCGCATAAGGATAGATAAAATAAAATGAGTAGAAAGTGTTTATTGAACAAATTTCTCTAAAATACATACATATATATAGTTATCTACAGACAGACAGTTTCGCTGTATCACAGCTGTTCAGTGTAGCTTGAAGACGATGGCTTCGGGATAGAAACCCGTCCGATTTGTTATCAGTCAGAAATTCTACGCCTAGACTATCGTTACACAGCAGCGAAAAATTAAATTTGAACGTTTTCTATGCGAAGGACGTTATTGGCCCGTATGACTCAATCCAATATATATATATATATATATATATATATATATATATATATATATATATATATATATATATATATATATATATATATGTGTGTGTGTGTGTGTGTGAGTATAGCAATATATATATACAGGTTGTCTATAAAGTCTATGTGCAATTTAAAATTCTTAAGTATTTTAAATCGTACACAGACTTTATGGAGACCCTGTATATATATATATATATATATATATATATATATATATATATATATATATATATATATAATGAGCGAACACTGAAGTCAATACTCAGAGGCGACAGGCTGTTTCACGATTGCGTCTAGCATGAGACAGCCTGTCGCCTCTGAGTGTTGACTTCAATATTCACTTTTATATTTATATTTACAAACGCTCTGTCTCTGATATCAAGCACTTTATCCCATAAATATAGTACACCTTAAAACTTTTTAATACATATATATATATATATATATATATATATATATATATATATATATATATATATATATACTTTCGAAAGTGTCTGAAAACCAATACTGTGTGTTAACCCAAGCATTGTGAGTGAAACTGGGCAGACGGAAACGTTTGGAAGTGGTCGATGCTTGTGCTAGTACGAGGTCGCAAATCCTCGTCACCGAGGGCAGACCACGTCGAGCGGGCTGGCCTTGTTAATATAATTGGTCACACTACATCACGTCATCTCACAGAGACTGTAACTAATGTCAACATATGTAGACTCTGTTTTGAGCAGGCGTCTGCAATAAAGATTTTCTAGCCGATCTGTCCACACACACACACACACACACACACACACACACACACATATATATATATATATATATATATATATATATATATATATCAATGGCAACTCAAGGTCATAAATGTTTGTCGAGTTCAATACAATCTTTATCAAAATATACTAGTTGGTAAAAATTAGATGATTCCTTTAGTCTAACTAAAATATATAATTCTTAAAAATCTCTAAGCAGATATTTTTTTATTAACGTATGTGTTAAATCTCGAGTGTGTATTTGTATATATGTCTATGCGTTAGTGCGTTTATGTATTTTTTCGTGAATTTTTAGGTTAATTTATTGTAATTTTTTGTGTCAGTAATTGAGGTTGCTTACTGATACCATATTTCTTCAACATTTCCATTCACAACCCTCACCCTGACCCTTCAATCGACGCTTTGATTTTCGCCCCCCACTTGAGGTCTGCTTAAATTTAATTTGCCCTTTTCAGTTAATGCATTGTGATAAAAAAGCTTCTAATGTACGGAATAAAGTATTTAAAAGGGGCATTTGAAAGCAATAAGTTGAAATAAAAATAATAAAAAATGTGTTCTTTGAAAAACAAGGCATACAATTCATTAGAGATTTTTTTTAAATTATTTATATGAATACATTGTCTAATAAGATATATTTCGTTCGGGCAATATTTAGAATTTTGGATTCAACTGAAGTCGATAATGTTAACGACGCACTATGAAGGATTTTTGTTGCTTTGAAATAGATATACTTGAATGTAGACTCACTCGGGCTAAGCCCGACCGTCGGGGTCACCATTGACACACACACACACACACACACATGTATCTATATATATATATATATATATATATATATATATATATATATATATATACTCCCTTTGTAAAGAAAGCACATTTCTTCATATCGATTATTTTTCTTGAAAGGCTATATGTGCTCAGTTTTGTATCTGAAACGTAAAGCAAGCAATTTCTAAAGAATTCATGAGATTTTTTATTACTTCAAACGTTATCATAATGGATTATCCTATATAAAGATATATTATAATGGATTATCCTATATAAAGATATATTATAATGGATACTCCTATAAAAGATATATTATAATGGATTATCCTATATAAAGATATATTATAATGGATACTCCTATTAAAGATATATTATAATGGATTATCCTATATAAAGATATATTATAATGGATTATCCTATACAAAGATATAGTATAAATTCCTATATAAAAATATATTATAATGGATACTCCTATATAAAGATATATTATGATAGATACTCCTATATAGAACATATTATAATGGATTCTCCTATATAAAGATATATTATAGTATAACTTCCTATATAAAGATATATTATAATGGCAACTCGTATATAAAGTAAGCAATAGTAATTCATATTCTTTCTTGATTTAGTCAGCTTAAGAAAGACAAAATGTGTCCTTAGTATATAAAACGGCTGCAAATTGTGAAAGGAAATCAAAAAACAGTTGAAAATTATGAGAAGTGGAAATAGAAAACGATTCCGAGGAAAACCAACTGCTGTTCCTCTGACAATACAAATGAAAATTTTCTGTCGAAGCCATTAATTTCCTGGTGCGAATCATATTGGAAATGGAATGGATTCAGGTTCTCAAAGTAGATCGTTATCTGATATGGTCATAATCTTCGTCTTCCATATGTCGTTTCGTTTCAGGAAATCATAACTATGGAAACCTATCTGTCTTTTCTTATATACTTATGTAACATTTGTACTTTTACTATCTGCTTCTGTCCTTGTTCTGATGCTCAAAACCGTCAACTAGATCATTTGTTGTTTTCCTCTGTCTCCCTGTGATCATTATATTCTCCGAGTCTTCTTTCTTCATTACGTGTTCCAGAAATATCAGCGGTTTCTTTCTGAGTGTTAACAGCAATTAACTTGTAATTACTATTCTTAAAATGTTACCGTTTTTCCCATGATCTGCCCATGGTACCCCCGCCGTTAGTCTATAGAACCACTTCTCAGTTGCTCAGCAATCATTGACATACCCACCTTCTGTACAGTTTCCTCTCTGTTGGCATTCATTAGGACATAGTCCTTGTGTTATTGCCCCTGGTAGTTGAGGAATTTCCCCATCTTTTGGTTTTTGCCAGAAAGAAACCTTACTTAGTATTTCAGTCATGCAGTCTTCTTTTAAATTGTCCAAAGCAGCCAGACTCCATAATACATTGCCAGTTAGCTGCAAGATGACAATTTTTTTTAAATCGGATAAACACTAAAAAGAAAGCATTATATCTAAATTAAATACAGCAAATTTAACATCCAGTTTATAAACAAAGTTTATAAACAAATACCAGGATATTATTGTTTGGTCCTTTAGCACTTTGCTTAGCTTCTGAAAAGCATCTTTCGCTATTCCTATGCAACTTTTCATTTATGTCAGACTTTCTGTAATCTGTCACTATACTAACCAGATATTTAAATTTCATTACCTGTTGGATTTTTATGACTCAGACACATAACTCCTACCCTGGGTCGTCTATTTTAGTGACAGCCATATATTCTATCTTCTTATAGTTAATCGTTAGTGTTTTCTGCTCGCTCTCTTCAACTGTCTTGTGTAATAATTCTTTCAGGATTACTTTTCAACATGTCATAAACTTGTTTCGGGCCGGTGTATGTGTTGAGAGATAAACACGGATGTCTCCACAAGAAACATGGCAGACTCGGGATATGAGTCCACGTAAATAAATAAAGGAAACGACAAGAACCAAAATATATGTACAAACAAATAATAATGTATTAACAACAAAGGTATACAAACAACAAGGACAAGGGTCTCAAATGAATGGTCCAAAGTATGTATAGTGTGTGAATGTGCATACGTACGTGTATGTACATTATTTACATTATTCGGACTATTGTCCCCATCTTTGTCACCATATCTATCACAACGTTTCGGCCGTTGTACGCTCCGGCCTTCGTCAGGTGGTTGGATTTTCGAACTGATCCCTTTATTTCGCTCACTGGGTTAGACTGTTCTAGTTCCACGTGCCTTGTTTGATGGATATCAGTTATCAGTTATCTCCTGCGAATTTCACTCTGAAAGTTCTCCACTGCCTTAACTGGGTATTGAACTCACACTCTTTGGGTCCTGTCACTGGATCTAACCAACGCCTTTATTCACTGTGCCATGTGTCCTTGAGGACATCTGGGTATGAATTTCTGGGTATTATAAACCTAATGTCTTCAGCAACCATTTTTAACAGTGCTCATATTGGAATTTCGCTGTTATCGTTGCATGTTTTTACCAGAGCTCATATTGCAACTTTGTTGTTACCATTGCTTTTCTCTGGCACTCCTTATTACTGGTTCCCATATTGTATTCATTTCTATGCTTGGTCGGCTCAGGAGATTTTTGTGGCCTAGCATATGTGCTGATTCCTTAAGTTTACGTATTGTCCAATGATGTTTTGTCTATGATTTCAACCTGATCCCATAGAGGCGGTGATCTCCCTTTTCTCTCCATATGTGGTCAGCCGCGCCTGATTTTTCTACTTCCCCTAGTGTTACAGCTTTCTGGTGTTCTTGAAGCCTTACCTTGAGGGGGCGGCCTGTCTCTCCTTTATATTCCTTTCCGCAGCTGCACGGGATAGCGTATGCACAGTCTTTAGTCATGTTCTCCTCTATGGGGGAAGTCTTAATCGGGAGAGATATCTGCGAAGTGTCGTCAAGCTTTTGAAGGTTGTCCGCAGATCCTTTGTATTTTCTTTGATGACCCCTTCACATGAGGTAGGCAGACTGTTTTCTGAGTGTTGTTGTCCTCCTCCTCTTGTACCCGCCTATCCCAGTTTTTTTCGCGGTTATAATTATATATCTGGAGGAAAGTTGAATATATAGGGAGGATTAAGTTTTGGTTTATATTTTACATTTCTGGTGTCGGATGTGTCTAGACGTACAGCTTAGGTGCTTTCATTCAGTTTCGTAACGCTTTTGCTTTGTTTTTTATCACTGTTACTTTGTTTCTTTTTAATCGTGTTTTAGCATCAATTTCTTTTGTAGTTTCTCTTCCCTTTAAAACTGCTCTAGTTGCAGGTTTTCTCCATAGTATTCCCAACGTGCGTCTATAGAACAACATCTCGAGTCACTTCATGTCATTTCTTTATCTGTGAGAAAACTGTCCAGCCTCCATTAACATATAGAAGATTATTTTACTATCCCTTAACACTTTGCTTACTTTCTGAAAAGCATCTTTCTCTATTCCGATGTGCCTCTCACATTTATGTCTTTCTATCATCTGCTACTATCTGGATTTGCGCTACCTGTCGGATTTTTACGACCAATAGACGTACATTGTCCGTCTGTTTTGCTAAAATTGTGTATCTAAGTTATAAAGCATCAATAATGCATCAACATTACACTATGAGGAAATGCAATAACATTAAATAAATACGCATTCATTATAAGCATGCGCAGTAACGAACAGTTCTTTCCAGCCTTTATTCGTGATGTTGGTCCTCACTGGGTATTCTTTGGATATTTTAGTTGTACCAATGTGGGATTCGTTGAATTAAGATCGAAATGATTTTATTGTTTGTAATAGTTTGCCAGAATTACATACTTTGAGAAAATAGGAATAGAAATGGAAGATGAAAGCCCTGTGCGCCTGTGTCTGGAGATGAGACATCAGCTGAAGCGGAAATCAGTTGCATCAATCATTCTCAAGTTGTAGCTGAAGGAATATGTTTTCAAGAACAATTTTGGTAGAATTTCCTTCTGTTTGTACATTCATCATCAGGACAAATTAGACAATCTCCGCTTGTCAAATGAAGGGGAGAGATGTGAATGGGTCGGGTCAATGCGAAAGAGTTCCGTTTCAAACTCATCATCCATGAACCAGTTTGAGCAGGTAATAAAGCAATAATTAATCTTTTCTCTCTCTCTCTCCCCACTCTCTCTCCCCACTCTCTCTCCCCACTCTCTCTCTCTCTCCATTCTCTCTCTCTCTCTCTCACACACATCCACATATGAGTTGTATCAGTAAATAACCTGATTTTCTATGAGAATATATCAGAATGTAGTGTTTATATAATGCACAGGCTTCGGAATTAATACTCGTCCTTGGATTAAGTGCATTACCAAAGAAAATGTCTCTGTTAAATACAGTTCTTGTGTAAGATATTTTTTACATTATTAGATGTACTTTAACGATGTTATATATATATATATATATATATATATATATATATATATATATATATATATATATATATATATATATATATATACGGATAGAGGCTCGGATTGAGGAATTCGAGAGGCGAGTTCGAATTCCATTCGAATCAACTGCATTCACTTACCCTTAGGAAAGCTATGAATCCTCTTCTGCCCCCAGCTATGAATAAATAGCAAGACAGACTGGGTTCTATAGACTTGTGTGGAAACCGGTCTAAAAGAAGGACAACTTGGAAATCAAAATCTGCGGAGGGTTGTTTGGGGACCTTGTGGCACGTAGTGCACAAGGTCTCCGTATTTGGCTCTTCAAAAAGTGTGGTTGGTCCTGCACAAAGCTTTGACCACTATAATCAAATGATCTATGCAAGAGTTTCTAGGAACTGAGTTGTTGACCCTAATAGTTCGGAATCGACGGGAGAATCCAGTAGTATATATATATATATATATATATATATATATATATATATATATATATATAATATATATATGTGTGTATGTATACACTCTCTCTTACTCTCTCTCTCTTTCACACACACACACACACACACACACACACATATATATATATATATATATTATTCAAAAGAATCATCAAGGTTTAATTTTTTATAGTATTTTTCGAAGTTTTGTTCAAGTACTTTCCACCATCGCAGTCATTTTCAAGAACCAATGTGTGGTAGTTGTAATTCCTATGTCTTTACCGTGGCATTCTTTGGAAAGCTGGAAATTTGAGAGTCGACAGTGACGTCATAAGAAACGGTTATTCAGGATTTATTAGACTTAATGCTTAAAAAGTACCAAAACAAAACGATAAAAACATGAACATTTTATCCACAGTTTCGAGGACAATACTCAACACCTTATTCGAAAATTGGAAAATTCAATAAAAAATTAAACATACACACTTTGTTGATTCTTTAAAATCAAACTTGTTTGGATGAAACCCTACTGCCTAAACATACCCGAATGTTCAGTTTTAACGTGGTTTTTGTTATACAACCTCTAACGAATTGAATGCTCTTGTATGTTAACCCTGGAGATTTCCTATTGTGTGCAGTGCCACATCTTCAGCACGCCAGGTGTTGCTACATCGGTATCCATACCAAATCCGTTTTGTGGAGTGAAGTTTCTAGTCCCATACTCAAAAGGTGTTGAATTCCGTGTCGTTGTTTTTCTAGATCGGTAGCTGGTCAAGGCAAGAGAGTTTAGTCTTGCCTTCTATTCCCTAGCTAGAGGTAAGGAGATGGATTCATACTTTTCCATTTGAATTTGTGCGTAAACAAAGGCAGCGATTTCAGTTGGAATTTAAACTCGACGTACCAATCCCAGTTACAGCGCCAGTAACAGCTACGCTACGCGCATAACGAACTGAATAGGAAGAAAAAAAGATCATATATCGAATAACTGGAAAATAGTAGCCTCATCTCTGTCATTTTTATTATTTTTATTATTATATTTCCGACATTACGTCCTTCGTAAAGAAAGCTGCGAAAACGTTCTGTGCGAACCTTAAAGACCGCCGGATGCAATATACACACGAAGAAAAAGAAGAACGTACTAATTGAAGCGTTAGGAGAAAAATATACAAAGATATTCATCCAATTACGTTCAGAGAATGATGAAAAATGTTTCATCATAGTATTTCAATTAATATTTATTAGCACTTTAATGTTTTCAGTCCGTAACGCCAACACAAAAAGATCAATTGACTGTCCTGAGCATAGATGACGTACTACATAATTAATGCGGGAATAATCTGGAAAAATAACAAAGGGATAATCAGTATCAAGTGAGTAAGTCAGGGACCGTTAGTTTTTTTTTTGTGACTGCTTCTGAAATAAAAGAGTTGACATGTGTTCACATGCGCCAGATGTTACAAACAATATGGCGTGTCGACGCGGTCACAGTAAAATATCATAAAATGGCTAACCGATACTCTGATAGGATATTTGATAATTTACAAAGCCTCAATGAATAATGCTTTATAGAGCAGGATAACATTTACTACACTTTGATCCCACTTTCAAACGAAGGGAGAATGTGACACGAGGTCGTTTATAATGTGGGGTGCCTATATGCGTACATATGGACCAAGGACAAAATTGCACGGTCACCGCGGCCACTGTTACGCTGGCGTTGATATACTCCCCCTTTTTACTACAATATGGACGGTGCTGCCACCAATTTGGAATTCCGGGCACCAGGCTTCATTTTTTGTGAACCTAGTCTTCCTCTAGTGACGTGATGTGATACAAAATCTTAATGTGGGTGCCGATACGAATATACATGATATTCCACGGGGAAACAATATCTACCAACCTCGCCTCTTTGGTGCAATGAGGGAGGTACTGCTGTAGTAGTGGAATCGCCGGATCAGGCATCCCTCTATGCTTATTTGTATGAACTGTAAAGGACAGAGACAATGCGTGAGGGGGAGAACAGATCCATACACTGAGGTATTTGAAGCTTTTAGAATTCATATCGCAACAAAGAGCAACAACAGATATTGAAAAAATGTGTTAACCCGAAATGAAGATTCTGTGATAAATATCCAGAAAAAAATTGACCATCTTGCATCAGGAAGCATGATGATAACACTCACTGTATATAAACCTCGGCATGTGGGCCAATATTTGCAGTTGAAAATATGAAACCTTCACGGGGATGAAACTGTAAGAAATTGAGATGAACATTACCTCGATCTGGTTACACAGATAGGATCTGTAACAAGTTTATGGGATTTTACAATGCACATAGACAAAACAACCAATGCTAAAGAACAGAGTGTGCTTTCTAATTGAAATAGCACTCTCTGCAGATTGTGATGTAATTTTGAAGATCTTCAAAGAATTATCAAAAGACAAGGATTTTGAAGTGGAAATCTCAAAAATGTGGCACATAAGGATATCAATAATTCCAGTTGTAGTTGGAGCACTCGGATTGATTGAAAAAACTTCCGATAAACTAATTGAAACGAATCCTGGTAGTCAATGCCTTAAAGAAATGAAAAAAAAAATATACTCAAAAGCACAGATCACACATTACGAAGAGCTTTATCTATGTAAAATGTGTATGATCTTCGGTTTTTTTTATAAAAATGATCAGTGGAAAATGTCATGAAGCCATTTCTGACCTTAGGTCTCTGGTTGGGACCCGGGAGGAAATATGTGTACAACAGAAATCAAAGGAAATAATAATAATAATAATAATAATAATAATAATAATAATAATAATAATAATAATAAAATTCAAAGACACCTATCAAAACAAGTAAAAATTACAAGAATATAAAAATTTAATTTGAAGATCAGCAGAACTTTTGCAAACAGTACTCATTAGATAATTGAATTGAAACTGGAAACAATATATATATATATATATATATATATATATATATATATATATATATATATATATATAATTTATTATTATTATTATTATTATTATTATTATTATTATTATTACTACTATTTCCTTTGATTTCTGTTGTACACGTATTTCCTTCTGGATACCAACCAGTGGCCTAAGGTCAGAAATGGCTTCATATATATATATACGGCAGCCAGGCTTTGAGGAAATTGCTGCTGCTCCCAGGTCCAACTTGACCCGGGGTGGTAGGACCTGTTAGGGTCCCAGCTATGGGAAAAGAGTGAACATCCACACTGGACTCAAAACATGAAAATATAGAAATACATTTTTATAGCAAAAGAATGAAAAAATTACCAGCAATACATTATTGGAAAATATTGCCAGCAATACATTTCTGGAAAAAAATATGGATGCTCACAATAAAATAAAATTCCGGCATTAAATGACCCATTAGGTGTTGATATGCCATTAAACAAACAAACCAAATTCTTTCTATCTATCTATCTACATAATAAATATACATATACCTACGTTCGAAAGTTTCGTTGTTATACCAAATCATCTGAGTTGGTATAAAAACGAAATTTTAAGTTACACTTCGAACGTAGGTAAATATATATTTGTTAATATATAATTCTTAACTCTGTCTAACCACATTGAGCACTGTTTTGTTTACACCTTGAAGTAAATTGAGTAAATATTTATTCGCTTACCTGTGTATGCACGCTAACACACGTATATACGGTTGCTAATATCTAGTCATTTCATTATCCCCGTCAATATATATATATATATATATATATATATATATATATATAAAGACCATATAAATTAAAGACAAGAGGAAAAGCTTTTTTATACCAACAATGTGTGTCTGCATGTATGTATCTCTGTATGTATATGAATCGATGTATTTTATTTAATTTATGCACCCAGAGACAGACACACACAACGACGTACTTATAATCATTCTACGAAAATATTTGGAAACATTTACACAGCGATCTTGGTCAGGCGTCATGTATGCGTAACACAAGCGAATATCAACGAAATTTTAACATTATACCAAGGCATTACTTGCCTATCTTTGTCCAATGAAAAAGCAGAATGGTTGCTAAGGTTACTATGAGATCAGTTGCAATTTCCTCTCGCTTCTCATTCAAACCCACCTCTCATCTCCTTGTAAACACGCCGGTGACTTTCCCGGGGAAATGTTTTATTGATCAGGTGGAATACATAAGTTAAAAGGAAAGACAAAAAGAGAAAAACCCGAGACTTTTTCTCGCTACAATTAATCTCCTATAGTTGTGATCAGCTTTAAACACTTTAGTCTCATATGGATTCGGATTCTCGAATCTCTTTAAGCTGCAATATTTTTTTCAGAAGCACCCTTTTGTTGCCATGAATATCAATGGATCATAAAAATGAAAAAAATAGAATTTAGAGATATGCTCCAACTTTCAAGAGACAACAAAAATATTTTGATAAGAGACAGAAAATATATATATATATATATATATATATATATATATATATATATATATATATATATATATACGGATAGCGAGAATGAGAGAGCGTTAGGTATATATATATATATATATATATATATATATATATATATATATATATATATATATAGGGAGATGGAGATAGAGATGATATTAAACGATTGTCACGGACGAAATAAAGATTAAAAAAAAATGAAATTATATTTTTTTAAATATTCAAGATGAAATGTTTTGATTCTTACATATATTTAGAAGATTATCGTTTATACCGATGTTGGTTTATTATAACGTTACAACCGATGTGTTTTTTAGCCTTCCTCAAATGTTTGTTTATCTGGTCAGTACAGACTTATTAATTTTTTTAAATAAATTTGTTCTGGCGCCCCAGCTATTCATCTTGAGGTTCTCGACAAAATCCAAAGAAGGATCTGCAGTGTAATCGATCCTGATCTGGCATCTCGACTCCAGTCACTTTCGCACAGATGTAATGTGGCAAATATTTTCATGGGAACTATACTGTCGAGCATTTTCCCCTGGTGACCCGACTACATAATTTTTGGCTTGCTACTAGACTAGGTATATAGGCAGCGGTATATATATATATATATATATATATATATATATATATATATATATATATATATATGGAGTAGTGCTGTCATATATGGTCTGGAGGCCCTTCTGTTTGCCTCGGGGTTCAGAGGCGGATATTCAATATAATTGGCCCTGTTCTGGCATCTCGTCTACAGTCACTTTCTCACAGAGGTGCTGTCGACTCTCTCTGTCTTTTTTCACAAATACTTTCATGGTAATTGCTCCGAGGTGCTGCATTCGCTGGTTCCCAGACTTCATGAATTCAAGCGCCCTACGAGGCTGGCATCCCGCTCTCACCCTTTCACTGTCGAAACTACTAAATGTAGCCGTCTCTTCTACTCCAACAGCTTCATGTCTCGCACCACTCGCCTGTGGAACTCCCTTCCCTATTCCAGTTTCCCTGAGTTCTCTAATCTCCAACTATTCAAATGTAATGTCAATCGACATCTCCAGTTGCCTTGATCTATCCACTATCCTTCTCCTCATCTTTTCCTCTATCACTCCAATCTGATCTTGCTCCAAATCCTCTGTAACCCCTTGCATCCTAGTGGCTTCCCGCCTTGCTTGGGGTGAAAAGCTTAAAAAACAATAATATATATATATATATATATATATATATATATATAAGGAGAAATACAGAAATATTGAAATATTAGAAAAGAGAATAACTCGTAAAACCGGAGAAAGGCTGAAAGGGCGTCAGATGTAATACATTGAGTGCTTAATACGGAAGAAAATAGAAAAAAAAGGGAAGTTTGTTTTTAAGGGGGGGGCGCATAGAAGCAAAGTTATCTAAAGTGCGCGTGGGAGAAAGAGATTGGAAGAAGAGAGTAAAGAAATCTGTAGAATGGAGGAATGTAGAAAAAGTGTTCAGAAGTAACCGATAGCATGACTGATATGAAAAGATATAAAAAAAAGAGAGTATTGTCAAAGGTAGCGGGAACAATGAGAGATGGGCATATAAAGGGAAAAGAAGGAAAAAAAGAAAGGAAAAGAAAAAGAAAGAGATAAAGAAAGAGATAAAAGTATGTGAGAGAAAGGGAGTGTTAAATAGAAAGTAAAGAGAAAGAGAAATCGTGTATGCCATGAGTTAATGAAAAGAGATTCCACGTCCCGTCGTCGCCTTATTAATGTGTGCAGAGCGGTGTTCATTCAATATTGAAATTGCAACCGAGGCTTTGATGGCGATTGCTAACACTGACTCGGCCTGCATTTACCCTGCCGCACACATAAAATTACTTTGCGTTTCACTTATTGTTTCTGATAGCTTTGCCAACACTCATAATATTACCTTAGTTTGTATGTACTGGTCTTATGTTGCCTGGACTGTCGATCAATCAGCAAAACTGAAAACAAAATTCTCAAATCTTGTACATTCCGCCAGTCCTCCGTCGACATACAGTAAATAATACATTTTTCTCTTCCACTGATATAAACGCTTAAAGAACAATCCTGTTCGCATCATTAACATTGTTAGCTCATTAAAACGAAGAAAAATAAATATTAGCATACGCCATGTTTCTACAACGCTAAGGAACAAACTTTTGGTTGACGAGATTAGGCAAGAACTAACCTGTACATCGAAGTGATTCTATGAGCACTACAACTCCAGACAGGATTTATTATTGTCGGACACAATCTTAACAATGAAAGATACGCAGATGATATTGTGTTGATGGTAGAGACAACGTAATTCTAGACAACGTAAAAAAGGAAGCGAGAAGAAAATCATCAATTGTAAGAAGACAGGATATATGGTCATTAACAAAAGGGTCAGCTCAAGACGCGAGTTACGACTTCGGGACGTCAGAATAACGCAAAGACAGAAACTATCTGGAGAGTGTTACCACGATGTATAATGTGAGAGAAATCACATTGGAATAGAGTAAAATGCCTTCCAAAATCTAAACAAAGTATTAACAAACAAGAAAATCTCTGTCTATATTTCTGAGATGAGGTATTATGTACAATATTTACATTATTCGAACTATTGTCCTCATCTTTGTCGCCACAGTGGATGAAGTCGTTAGTTAGATCCAGTGACAGAACCCAAAGAGTGTGAGTTCAATACCTGGTTAAGTCGGTGGAGAATTTGGAGAGGGGGTAACTGATAACTGATATCTATTAGACATGGCACGTGGAACTAGAAAAGTATACCCAAGCGATCGAAATAAAGGGTTCAGTTCGACATTCTGAAGAAGGCCGGAGCGTACAACGGCCGAAACGTTGTAATAAATATGGCGACAAAGATAAGGACAATAGTCCGTATAATGTAAATAGTGTACATAATACCCGATCTCAGAAATATAGGCAGATACTGAAAGGCCAAAACATTGTAATAAATATGGCAACAAAGATGAGGACAACAGTCCGAATAATGTAAATAGTGTACATAATACCTCATCTCAGAAATATAGACAGATACTGAAAGGCCGAGACGTTGTAATAAATATGGCGACAAAGATGAGGACAATAGTCAGAATAATGTAAATAGTGTATATAATATCTCATCTCAGAAATATAGACAGATACTGAAAGGCCAAAACATTGTAATAAATATGATGACAACAATGAGGACAATAGTCCGAATAAGGTAAATAGTGTACATAATACCTCATCTCAGAAATATAGACAGATACTGAAGGGCCGAAACGTTGTAATAAATATGGCAACAAAGATGAGGACAATAGTCCGAATAAGGTAAATAGTCAAGAAAATCTCGTTACAAAGAAAACAAAAAGAGGAATTGCAAGACAATATCAATCCTCCAATTTGGTAGTAAATGTTGGACAATTTCCTCACAGATAAAGACAATTTAGACAATAGAAATATGGTACTACATAAATAATACCATATACAGAACGGATGAGAAACGAGAAAGTTTTAAGGAAAATGGAAACAAAAAAGACATTTGTTTTTAGAATTAGAAGAGTTCTTAAACATAAAATGAGAAAAGAAAGCTTGGAGCATTTGACATGAAAGACAGAAGGAAATATCAAATGACCTACATAATGAGCTTGTGTAAATGTGTTATATACCGTACCTATGAATACTAATGGATATATCCCAATCCTCATAAATACGTTGGACACTATTGTAAGTGGTGGAGGTGCTGTCTAAGTAGTCCACTATTATCAGTGGTTTACTTACTTCACGCCGCTGGCGGGTGTTGTATTTTGTTGATGTTTTAAAGATTACCATTTCACTTCCAACCTCCGTTTTGGTTATTTCTCATTCTGTAACCTTTTCTAGGTTACAACAAAATGGCTGGCAGAACAATGACTATATAGTGAAAGGATCAAATTTGTTTAGAGCTACTAAGACGAGGAAGTTGTGGAGAGCTATGATCTCTCATACTCTGAAGGGGTACGTCACATAAAAGAAGCAGTATATCCATAAGAGGATCTGGGACCAATTACTTAGCAAAGATTCATTTTCACTCATCGCTGATACAATTTAGCCCGTCACACCATGACCTACCTTTGTTTCAGGTACGATTCTTTTTTTAGCTAAAGCTTTTAACGGTAACACCATAAACTACACACAAACCAAGAAACATGGTCATACTGCCTGAAAGTAACAACTGATGTTACTCTCTGACGTTCCCCAAATCCCAAGTGGTCGTAGAAAGCAGATTTCGAGAGAAATAGGTAAATGATGGGAGAATTCATACAACCAGTTAGTGTGAATTACATAGAAAACAATTTATAACAAACGAAAAATAATAAGAATGGAATCTACAAGTGTGATTGGTGTATAAAATATCAGTCGCTTAAATGTAGACTTGTATGAATCTATTTTTCAGGACTATGAAATATGTCCTGATTGTGAAGGCAGCATTTGGAGAGACGTTAACACGACGTCCTTCTATAATGACGCACCAAAAAAACGAATTCAGTACTCTTTGTTTATAACGCAATTTTCATGTTTCTTAATACTTGCCTTAGCTTTTGGAAGACACCTTTCTCTATCCCAATGGGTCTTCTTATTTCGGGATGGCATTTTTCATCTGTTAAAACACATCCCAGAAAATTCAAATTTTTGAAATTTTGGTGTCTTCAATTCGTCTTTCTCATCTTGGGCTTTTACTAACAACCATACATTCTGTTTTAGTACGTTTTCAAACATTCATTTATCACCTTGAATCATGTATACTAATGCTATTTACTGAGCTTAACTTTTTCGCTAGAAGACTACAAATATGGCGTATTCAACGAGAATCAAACAATAAAATATATATAACGTGTGTAACAGCAAAATTGTCCAATTGTGTAAAAAAAAAAAAGAAAAAAAGAAAGCAAAATAGTCCTTTTGTCAGATTAAACCCTTAGAAATGATTAAAGATATCTTACTGGAATTCACTGAGGTTTTTATAACACTATTGAACTCTACTTTGAAGAATAAGAATTTATAATTACTCTCCAAGTTTTACAGAAAAATCGTTATGAAATCGATCATAACGAAAATGACATGTGCATCATTAATTAATCATAGCTAAGGATCGGAAGCACATAAAGGATTGAAGTTCAAATATATATATATATATATATATATATATATATATATATATATATATATATATCAGCTGTTAATATACCACATAATATCCTTGAGGGCTTAGCCTTGGAGCGGGTAGAATGGAGATCAACGTGTTTTAGTGGACTCAGCAGTTTTCATTATGCTTGTCTGAATCATCTTCAAGAAGCTACAGCAAGATATAAAAGGTGTTCCAATCTAACAGCGGTCTCATATCGCAATCTTCACTTATGCTCTATACGTTTGTAAATCGCTAGCGGGTCTTAAGTGCCACTTAAGATTATCGCACAAAATTTCATAACTGAATCAACTAAGCTGTCAGATCCTTATACGTCGAAATCGACGGGAGAGTCCAATATATATATATATATATATATATATATATATATATATATATATATATGTATATATGATAATTTTCCAACTTATTCAAGATAATATACGCTCTCTCTAACCTTCTAACTTTCTGTCCTGGAGTAACAATGTTTCACAGGTATCACGTACGATTTCATTTTCAAGTCTTTTGTCATTTCTCTTTGGACTGTCATAGCTGAGACTTCTCTCTCACGTGCAAAGGTTTTATGGGCTGAGTTGGATCTTTTCTAATTGATCTATTTAGCTCTAAGTTGAAATGATGATCCCTCTTCCTGTTGTGACCTCCTGATCCAGTCTTCCTCTCTACTGTTCCCGCTTCTTTAAACTTATTCACCGTTCTCCTGGTGGTTCTTGAATGGAATTTGAACATAGAAGCCAGATTATGAATGTTGGTACCACTGCTGAAGACATGAATGATCTTTTCCTCTTATCATTGCTCATTTGGAAAGAGAGTGGGGCTGAAACAAAACGATTTTATCCTGTTTTCTTTCTTGCTGAATAACTCAAATGGTGTTAAGATGGCCAATCGTCTTATCTGAAAACCTGGAAAAAAGAAACTCAGTTTCGTAGTTTGTTTTTTTTAAATATTAAACATTTTGTTGGATAGACAATTATGCTCTTTCACGTTTTGGACAATTTTTCTATTACGCCCGGCATATTAATCATTTAACTCAGTAAAGCCACTATCACAGAAGGGGTTACTGAGTGTAAAAGAATATGACGAGAAACATTGTTAATGAACGAGAACAATGAAGGGTAATCGAGAAGACCTTGTATTTACATTTTTGAAGATCAAAACTGACTGGAAAGTAAAGAGTCGGAAAGAGTTCAACAAGGGAGATGTACGAGAAAAGAAAATAAGAGCACAGAATTTACGGTTACATCCGGCCATTTCAACTGTAAATTGGTGAGAGCTTAATTCCATAAATTCTGGGTACCATAGAGGAAAGTTGACCAGAACATTTATCAAGACAGCATTTGTCGAAAAGATATAGACAAGCTATATTACGGCGATGGGAAAGTGACTGAAGCTGAGATGCCATGTCAAGACCATTAACATTGTAGATTCTTCTTCAAGAATCTCTAAATTAATAGCAAGAAGCACAAGACTAGATGCGGTAGCAATATTCAAAGCATGGACAAATAGTAAACTTATAAATATGTTAGATATATTCTGATGAAAAAAAGTCTAGCACGACTCAGTGTACGAACTTTCCTAGCAGCAGACATAGCAATTGATTCAATATAATTTTTCTACTTGATGTCAGCAGAAAATATTAGTTCGAGAAAGCGAAATGGATCTCTCTCCTGGAGGTTAGCATCAGTCATAGTTATGAAACGCGAAAAAGGTTCTCTCAGACGATCACATGCTGTTAAAATAGCTCCCACTGATTATTATTATTCCTGGTAGCATCTCCCATCTCTCTTACGATAGCCATGCTGTAAAGATTAAATAAATGCGATGGGAAGACAGCACATCGTCTTACGTTTCTTTTTATTTTTATCTACTTAATTTTCTATTCATATACAGGTGGGTCTCTTCCAGTATAAGTTCTGGATTATTCTAACATCCTTTCCAAATAAATCAAGTGCAGGAAGAGATAATGTAAACGTGTGAAAAAAAGAAAAGAAAAAATACCTAACCAAATAATAATATTAAATCTATTTACTTTTAAATAAATCGAAGTTGTTATTTAAAACTAGTGACATCAAGTGTTTTGATTGGTTCGTTTTTTTTATGTCTCAAGAACACTTTGCAGGTTATTTAAAGCCAGAAAATATTCGTTAGATAGTAAGATTTTTAAAAATATTCTAATGATTTTCTGATACAAGTTTTACTAATGAACCTATAGTTGGGGAAGAATAGGTAAATTTATATCTTTCCCAATGTTATTTTCGCGTAAGTGAATACAACGACCCCAACTGGAATTAAAATTCGGCTCTCCGATTTATAATTCATGCTAGGCGCAATCGTCTATCCGGCTGACGATTGCGCCTAGCATGAAACACCCTGTCGCCTTTGAGAATTGGAACTTGGCTCTCCGATTAAAAATTCCGAGCGAGTAACCATTACACCATCTGCATATCCAAGTTTATAGCACCTGGTATTCGCAAGAGGTCACCCATCTAGCTACTGACCAGGCACGGCGATGCTTAATTTCCGTGACCGTACTGAACCGGTGTTTAAACGTGATATTGCTGTAAAAACGTGAGGATGTGCATATATTAGGTTGCTGCAAAAATAATGACGTAATAATATCGTTTTTTGACGTATTTTTTAACGTCAAAAAACGACATTATTACGTCATTATTTTTTGCACCAACATAATACTTTCTTTTCCCCTCTCTCTCATATACTTTCTATCTCCCTCTCTCTCATATACTTTCTCTCTCCATCTCTTTCATATACTTTCTCCCCTCCTCTCTCTCATATACTTTATCTCCCCCTCTCTCTCATATAATTTCTCTCTCCCTCTCTCTCATATACTTTCTCTCTCCCTCTCTCTCATATACTTTCTCTCTCCATCTATTTCATATACTTTCTCCCCTCCTCTCTCTCATATACTTTCTTTCTCCCCCTCTCTCTCATATACTTTCTCTCCCCGCTTCCTCTCTCTCACTGTCTATTTATATATGTCTATCTAGATATCGTTCTGATAAGTAACTCGTTTAAGTAGTAATACTTTTTTATACTGACATCGCTTAGCTTGATTTCCGTATACCTGAAAACTTTAAATGTCCGGTTTCGATCGAAGTCAGTTTTCTGTTAATGACAATTCTCTGTCGATTGTTTCCGGTTTTTCTTCAACTTCACATGGTATTTACTAATAGACCGATTTGTGTTTAAAATTCGAAGAGTTCAAAGCGATTACGCGGCCTTGTGGGTGATGAATTATTTTCCAACCTTTACCACAGACGAAACGTTACTAGCTACTCTATCGATATTTTCCAGGGTAAATATTCAGACAAGCATTTATCCTGGAAATGTAGAAAAACAATTATCATTTTGTTAATGATTATTCAACGCTGAGAGATCTAGGTGTTCATGCCTGTTTGCCTAGTGAGCTGCTGCTTCAAGATAAAACGAAATTATATATTGGTCTAATTTTATTTTCCAGGAATTCGTAACTCGATGCGTCCGTGCATAAGTAAAGTCTTGAGGAAAAAGACGCACCTCGTCAGGTTCTACTAAAAGAAGCGAATGGCTGCATCGTCGTTGTTATCACTTTAATTCGGTGTTCCTGATTCAGGAGAGATGCGAATGATCTTATTATTTTCTTCGCTGCAGAGCCGCAAAGTCATCTAATGCACTGACGGTCGTTCCTAATGAAATCATATCTGCACACGGGGATCTAAGATAAATGTCTCTTAGCAAAGCCGTAACGAGATTTATCGTCGCTTGTTTTAGCATTCCGAGCACAAGTGGTTGTAAATGATGGCATCTTATGCGTTATTTCTGTTTTAGCTTTTTAAATACAAGAGTAAAAACCTTTCTTTAAGCGATAAGTCGGGTCGAATAACGTATAGAAAAAGATAAATGGCAGTACCTGCATCGAATGAGAAGCTAATTATTTTCAGTGAAGCAGTAAATCATTTATAGATTAAAAAAAATGATCTGAAAAGAAATGTAATGAGGCCTGTTAAAGAGTTATCGTTCCTTTTATCATGTTCGTGGTTAGATATGTTTTTCCTCAAACGATTTTATTGGTTAAGTTCGCATTTTTCTTAAACAGAAAGTCGGGAAAGTCACATTTACAAAGTTAATTCGTCATCTAACATATTTATGGGAGGCACAGTGTAGTAATGGATAGTGGCTCAGATTGAGGAATCGGAGTGATGAGTTCGAATTCCAGTCAAATCCACTGCATTCACTTACGCGCTAATACCCTTGGTAAAGGTATGAACCCTCTTACCCTCCAGTTATGGGTAAATAGCAGGACAGACCGAGTTTTATAGCCTTGGATGGCAACTGGTCTACCGCAGAAAGAAAGAGCAACCTATTCAGGAAAAAAAATCTGCTACATCAGTCATGTATCGAAAGATACATGATCGTCTAAGCATGTATCAAGCACGGTACATAAATGATTGAATATATTTAAAAATCAATACGTAAGCAGACAAATGTGTGCTCATCAGCATATTTTGGCATCTGTGTAGATTCATATAAATGCAACTGGAAATATTTAGAAAGAAAAGAATAAAGCGAAAAAGAAGTAGAGAGGCACTCTAGGTAGAGCATTACTGAATGCGATTGAAGGAAGGGCGTAAAGAGAGAAGGGAGAGGAGAATACTATGGGCATATGTTGGATAGATATCGGTTGATCCTAGACTTGGAGTGTTTCAACTGCTAAATGAAACTGGTGATTCATCCCCCAACTATCGGTTAAATAGAAAGGTTTGTAGCTAGAAAAATAATTGTTATTCTAAAAAAAAACATTGATAATGCAATATTCACATGCAAAAAAAAGAAGAAATATTCTTACAATCCAAATTATATTTCAGCTTTATATAACAAAGGGTTCATAAACCGTAAAACGAAACAAATCAAACAATAAATTTACAAAACGAGGGTAACACAAATATTAGTGTTTGAGCGCTTTTTTTCTTCTCTTTCAACTCTTTCCTTACACTTCCGGCTGTTGTTAAAACTGCTGCTGATTCAGATGTTCATTCACATTCTCTTCTCTATAAGCATCAATACAGTTGTTGCAGTATTGCAGATGCCCCCCAAAAGAAGGGGAAAATAGAAGTAGAGATGAAGTGAAAACAATGGCGAAAAGACGAGGGTGTGCCCAAAAAAAAAAAATGAATATTCGATCTTTTAATAGTCATCTAAAAATACTGATCTGTTAAAACCCCTCTGGAATCAACCTTATGGTTGAAGTAGTTGCGGCAACAAAAGTCGATGTTGGGTTGAAATTCGGTTACCATTTGACTCCCATTTACATAGTCTATTCATGCACTGGATCTATTTGGGAAGGATGTTAGAATAATTCCGAACTTATACTAGAAGAGACCCACCTGCATACGAAAATTAAGTAGATAAAAAATAGAAAGAGACCTAAGAAGATGTGGTTGTCTTCCCATCGCATTTATTTAACCTTTACAACGAGGGTATCGTAAGAGAGATGTAGATGATACCAGGAATAATAATTAGTGGGAGCTATTTTAACAGCATGAGATATGCGGATTATACGGAAAGATATTGGTACCAACATTCGTAATGTGGCTTCTGCCTCATTCAAGAAACATCAAGAGAACGGTGAATGAGTTTAAAAAGAGGGAACGGTAGAAAGGAAAACTGGACCAGGAGGTCAAAACAGGAAGAGGGAATCGTTGTTTCAACTCAGAGCTAAATAGATCAATTAGAAAACATCCAACTCAATTCATAAGACGCTTGGCACGTTAGAGAAGAGTTTCAGCTATGACAGTCCAAAGAGCATTGAAAAAAGACTTGAAAATGAAATCGTGCGTGAAACCTGTGAGACAGCTTGTTACTTCAGGACGGAAAGGTAGAAAGTTAAAGAGGACGACAATCATCTTGAATAAGTTGAAAATCATCCTTGAATAACACCCCCCCCCCACACACACACACATATATATATATATATATATATATATATATATATATATATATATATATATATATATGTGTGTGTGTGTGTGTGTGCATGTGTGTGTGCATGTGTGTATACAAACACACACACATATATATATATATATGAAGTTTATTTCAATCCTTCATGAGCTTACGATCCTTAGCTATGATTAATTAATGATGAACATGTCATTTTCGTTTATGATCGATTTCATCAGTATACTTTTGTTAAGCTTGGAGAGTAATTATATATTCTTACTGCTCAAAGGAGACTCCGATAGTGTTATAAAACCTCGGAGATTTCCAGTAAGATATCTTTAATCATTTCTAAGATACAACGGTTCAAAACTTAATCTAACATTTGGATAATTTTGCTGTTACACGACTTGGAAAGTTTTGCTGTTACACCCTGCATATTATACGATGCTATACTGTGGTATATATTGATATTGTACAGACTCTATACTGTACTATATTATAATGCATTATAGAACAATACTGTACATATTTTGAGTGATTCGTTTTCTACTGCTTATCAACAAATTGCAGGTTATTTAAAGCCAGATTTACTATTTTAGATGGTAAAATGTTTTGTGGAGATAATAATGGTTTAGTGATACAAGTCTTAATAAGTAAACCATAGCTGCAGAGAGAAGAGGTGGGTTCATGCCTTTTCTAAGAGTATTTGCATGTAAGTGAATATAACGAATCCCATAGGAATTGGAACTCGGCTCTCAGATTAACAATTCCATTATCCATTGCACCATTCGCACATCCAAGCTTACAGCGCTTACTATTCCCAAGCGGTAACTCATCTAGGTACTGACCAGGCTCGACGTTGCTTAACTTCGGTAACCGTAGCGGAACCGCTGCTCCAACGTGATGTAAAATTGGAGCAGGAATTCTGAGCTTAACCCAACTGTATAGTAATTTGGTATTTCCCCCCTCCCATGAAGTCGCCTTGTGACAGAAGGTCGGTTTAATGTGGGGAGCCCGAGCGCGTACAACAGTTCATTGAGAGGGTGCGGCCTCAGGCAGCTGTTCCCCCAGGGCCGGCACTCTCAGTATAATTTTTCTCAGTTGGGACTCTCTCCTTTGACGGAACCGCCTTTGAGCGCAATCTGCCCAAAGAGAGAGATGTAACTGAGAGATGATAAATATGGTGATACAAACTACTCGAGAGTAATTTTAATTAAATCACCTCCAAGAGGTCAATTTGGGACACAATGTCGGTTTAATGTGGGGAGCCGAGCGCGTAAACCGGGCTAGGAACAAAAATTTATAGAGGCCCCGTAACTGTCGGTTGCGCTGGCCTCGGTGCTTGCGCCAATCCCTCTCTCTAGTCCAATGAGAGAGTGCGGCCTCGGGCAGCTGTTCCGCAGGGCCGGCACCTCTCAGTATAATTTTCCTAAGTTGGGACTCTCTCCTTTGACGGAGCCGCCTCTGAGCGCACTCTACCCAAAGACAGGGACGCAAATGAGAGATGATAGATAGGATGTTACAAACTACCCGAGAGGAATTTGTATTTACTCAACTCCGCACGAGATCAGGTTGTGACATAAGGCTGGTTTAATGTGGGCAGCCCGAGCGCGTACACCCGGGCTAGGAACAAAAATTGCCCAAACCCCCGCAACCGTCGTTTACGCTGGCCTCGTTGCGTGCCCCAATCCCTCTCTCTAGTGCAATGAGAGGGCGCGGCCTTGACAGCTGATCCCCAGGGCCGGCACTTCTCAGTATAATTTTCCTCAGTTGAGACTCTGTCCTTTGACAGAGTCGCCCCTAAAGACAGAGACGCAACTGAGAGATGATAAATAGGAAGTTACAAACCAATCGAGAGAGCAATTTACACAATAGGAGCTCAATATCTGAGTTATACATTATCTAATTCTAGGCGATATCACTTTTCAGGTTTAACTAATTTGCATATTGATTTTCAAAAGGTATATTTATTAATTAACTGTCCTTTATTACTATTTCAAGGGTTGTTTTTATTTTCATATCAAAAATAGTTCTGTTTAGGAATAATATTTTATATAGTACAGAAAAGTTTGAAATTTGCATTTGACTTGGCCTTCAACAAGTTGGCATCTATTCGTAAATCTTTCCTTAACTATAACAAGCCTGCGCCAACAGCCGACCAATTAATTTCTTCTGTCTTTACAATCATATTCTTTGAACAAATATATTGAACCTCCAAAACCCTTTCAACATTTCATAAATAGTGAAAATTTATCACATAGAAAATCAACTAATTTTACCTAGAAAAATGATCAGATAGTTAACAAATAAAAGCGTTTCCACAATAGATTGTATGGAAAAGGGAGACATACATTCACATGTACACAAAATAGCCTATTGTTACATACGATAAGATACACATTAAGAGAACACTTGTGCTTTTTCTGCCAAATATTTAATTCAAGGATGGAAAGCCAGGAATACACACGCATATAGAAAGGATATTGATTAAAATTCATGCCGTCTTTCGAATGAAAACGAATAAAAATAGACTGGTGTGCATTTTCGCTTTCAGTGTCTTTCCTTTGCAGGTATAGCTGCGCATCAACACACCGACTTCGATTTTGATCCGACAGGTTGAAGTTGAAACAAGCTGACGAAGAGGTCGGTATGTTTTCAGTGTTTTTCTTTTACTTTCCCTCCGCCCATACAATTAGTTATTATATATTAAACTTAGCTGTGGAGGACCCAGTAATGATCGAACTGAATAGTCAGTAGTAACGATCTACGAGATTAAATTACATCATAGATTTATCGATCAGTTTATTCCTCCTCCTTTAGTCCTGACGAATCCGCTGATGAGTGTGGGGGCCATCTCTCTCTTTCTTTAAAAAAAAAAACAAAAAAAACGTTGTTACATTTTTCGCTTGAATTTGAATCCGATAAATCAAAACGCGGAGTCATATAGGTAGATTGAACATCTTACCACTGAAAACAGCAAAATTATATATATATATATATATATATATATATATATATATATATATATATATATATATATATATATATATATTATAAATTGTTACATTTATGGGTACATACAAAATGTCTCTCGGGTAGTTTGTAACATCCTATTTATTATTATTTACATTATTCGGACTATTGTCCTTGTTTTTGTCGCCATATTTATTACAACGTTTCGGCCATTGTACGCTCCGGCCTTCTTCAGGAGGTTGGAATGTCTTTGTCGCCATATTTATTACAACGTTTCGGCCGTTGTACGATCCGGCCTTCTTCAGGTGGTTGGAATGTCGAACTGACAATCCAACCACCTGAAAAGGCCAGAAATATAGACAGATACTGAAGGGCCGAAACGTTGTAATAAATATGGCGACAAAGACGAGGACAATAGTCCGAATAATGTAAATAATGTACATAATACCTCATCTCAGAAATATAGACATCCTGTTTATCATCTATCAGTTGCGTCTCTGTCTTTGGGCAGAGTGCGCTAAGAGGCGGCTCCGTCAAAGGAGAGAGTCGTAACTGAGGAAAATTAAACTAAGAGGTGATCGTCCCTGCAGAGCAGCTGCCCGAGGCCGCGCTCTCTCATTGCACTAGAGAGAGTGATCGGTGATCGCACCGAGGCCAGCGCAACCGACAGTGTACGCGCTCGGGCTCCCCACATTAAACCGACCTTGTGTCACAAAACGACTTTGTGGGAGGTGGGTAATCTCAGAATTCGTGGGAGAATTGTGCTCCAATTTTACATCACATTGAAGCAGCGGTTCCGGTACGATTACCGAAGTTAAGCAAGCTACTGCGACGAAAATGTGTATTTTTTTCGACGTCCAAAGACATCTCGTCAGGCGGCTAACAACGGCGGTAATAAACGATGTTATTTAAAAATACATATTATGAAACATCACTTCTTTTCAAATTTTGGAAAATTTTCCATAGAAGGCAAAGAAACAAATATATATATATATATATATATATATATATATATATATATATATATATATATATATATATATATATATAAAATTATTCATTCCATGAAAGGAAAAGAGAGAACAAAACAAATTAATGTAAAAATAGGAAAGAAAATAAGAAATCAATATAAAGAAAAATATAAAGAAAAAGAAAGAAGAAAAAAAAGGGAAAGAAATCAACCCAGCTAAAAAGAGAAGGGAAAGAAAAGAAAGGAAAAGGAAGGAGAGGAGTATATCCAAATTTTACAGATACAACTGTTTATAATAAATATATATATATATATTGCTTTACTCTTCTATTGAAGTCTTTTTAAATTATTGTTATAAACGTTCGAATTTTTATTCTTTTCGTTCTTTTACATTTGTGTATATATATATATATATATATATATATATATATATATATATATATATATATTAGGTTGGTGCAAAATAATGTCGTTTGACGTTAAAAAATACGACATTATTTTTACACCAACCTAATATATATATATATATATAAAAGTGAACACTGTAGTCAACACTCGAAGGCGACAGGGTGTTTCATGCTAGGCGCAATCGTGAGGTGTCTTGACGATTGCGCCTAACATGAATTATAAATCGGAGAGCCGAGTTTTAATTCCAGTTGGGGTCGTTGTATTCACTTACGCGCAAATAACATTGGGAAAGGTATAAATTTACCTATTCTTCCCCAACTATAGGTTCATTAGTAAAACTTGTATCAGAAAATCATTATAATATAAAAAAATTCTTACTATCTAACAAATATTTTTTGGCTTTAAATAACCTGCAAAGTGTTCTTGAGACATAAAAAAAACGAACCAATCAAAACACTTGATGTCACTAGTTTTAAATAACAACTTCGATATATTTAAAAGTAAATAGATTTAATATTATTATTTGGTTAGGTATTTTTTCTTTTCTTTTTTTCACACGTTTACATTATCTCTTCCTGCACTTGATTTATTTGGAAAGGATGTTAGAATAATCCAGAACTTATACTGGAAGAGACCCACCTGTATATGAATAGAAAATTAAGTAGATAAAAATAAAAATAAACGTAAGACGATGTGCTGTCTTCCCATCGCATTTATTTAATCTTTACAGCGTGGCTATCGCAAGAGAGATGGAGATGCTACCAGGAATAATAATTAATGGGAGCTATTTTAACAGCATGGGATACGTGAATTATACTGTGTTAATACCTGACACAGAAATATATTGGTACCAACATTTATCTTCTGGCTTTCATCTTCAAAGATCATTCAAGAAGCATCAATAGAACGGTGAATAAGATCCTCTACTCGATAATGTTTTGCGGGAACTCATCTTTCATGGAGGATGCATTGATCTATTAGGCTATGCAAGTCTATCGCTGTACGTAGCACAAATCTAAAGTCATATTTTCTCTTCAGGTGTTCAAGTAATATTATTCATTTTAGTAGCTAAATTTAATTGTTTAAATTATTTTATTTTTTAACAGAAAAGGAAACGCAAAGAAGGTGAAGGAATAACATGTCAACGACTAAAGGTGAAACTATTTCATTTAAGACAGTTTTTTTAACAGAATTGTAGATCATTTTCTTTTAGATCAGCTGCCAATTTAAACTTATCGAATCGATCAAACTTACTATTAAGTCAGGAGTATATTGTTGTGTCATCAGCGTTACTTACCAGAACGATATCTAATCGTTCTGGTAAGTAACTCATTTAAGTCCTAATAGTTTTTCATACTGACACCACTTCATTTGATTTCCGTACACTTGAAAACTTTAAATATCCGGTTTCAAGTGGAGTCAGTCTGTTAATGACCTACAGTCTGTTGTTAACTGGGGCAAGGAATGGCTTGTTAATTTTAACGTCTCCAAAACGAAACTGCTCTCTTTTAATCGTCTGAGAGAATCTTTTAAGTATGACTGATGCTAACCTCCAGGAGAGAGATCCATTTCGCTTTCTCGAACTAATATTTTCCGCTGACAAGAAGTGGAAAAATTATATTGAATCAATTGCTAGGTCCGCTGCTAGGAAAGTTGGTACACTGAGTCGTGCTAGATATTTTTTTCATCAGAATATATCTAACATATTTATACGGCTACCATTTGTCCATGCTTTGAATATTGCTACCACATCTGTTCTGGTGCTTTTTGCTATCTATTTAGAGATTCTTAATAAAATGCAAAGAAGAATCTACAATGTTATTGGTATAATGTTACCTGGCATCTCGGCTTCAGTGACTTTCCCATCGCCGTCATGTATCTTGTCTGTACCTTTTCGACAAATCTTTTCATGGTAAATTATTTTATTTTTTAACAGAAAAAGAAACGCGAAGAAAGTTTCAGGAATGACAAGTCAAAGACTAAAAGTGAAACATCTTCATTTCAGACTGTTTTTTCACAGAATTCAATGCGAAGTCTGAATCGTTCTCACTCTTTCATCCTTACGTCTATACATAAACAACACAAATAGTAAAATAACACTATTCTATACTTCAGCGGTTGAACAGACAGATGAGTCTAAAAATAGACGTTTAAAGAAATGTCCATACGCATGCGCTAACATATAGCTTCTTCGGTAGCCATAGCATTTCCGGTGAGAATGAACACATGAGGCGGCGACTGTGAGTTTCTAACAGCCAACATATGCACTGATGTTTTATGTTAAAAACCGAATGTTCGATATTTGCCCTGAATCTACTCCCCGCTTTTCAGCTAGGTAGGTAGCAAATGCATTATCCCACGCACTTATTCAGAAAAGCAGTTATGTGCACTGAGAGCGCAAACAGATGCATGCATCCTTAAATGTATGCTTAGATTTTCAACGTAGATAAGACTGGTAAGTTTGTCTGGTGAATATAGTGAGGGCCTTTTTCTTGTGATTCGAACTCACTAGCAAAGCACCAGGGTTGATGTTTGGCATGTGTGTATAGTTAACTACAAAGGAATCAAAATAATAATAATAATAATAATAATAATAATAATAATAATAAAAACTCTTCCAACTTGTAAATATTAAACAGTAACCCAAAACAAATACATGACTATAAAGCCGGTGTCTTATAAACATCTAAACAGTTGGTCACTGGGGGACTGAAAAATAGTCTATATGTGTAATTTAGTGGTGATCTTCGAGGACATTTGCTTTAGAAAAGGAAAGGGTGTCTACGACACATTACTTTCCTGATCCTAACAACGATAGTAATATATATATATATATATATATATATATATATATGAAGAAATATAGTCTTAAGGTGTGCTATATTTATGGGATAAAGTGCTCAATATCAGAGATAGAGCGTGTGTAAATATAAAAGTGAACATAGAAGTCAACACTTAGAGGCGACAGTCTGTTTCATGCTATATCATGATATAGCATGAAACAGACTGTCGCCTCTAAGTGTTGACTTCTATGCTCACTTTTATATATATATATATATATATATATATATATATATATATATAAGATAATCCTAAGGAGCCAGGCAAACCTATCTATCTACCTAAACGGATCTTCAGGATAAAGCCGGCTGAAAATGAAAATTATGAAAGATTCGTTTAGGGGAAACCGAAGTAGGTTGGCCTGGCTCCTTAGGATTAACATAAGCTATCGTTCTACTTAGTGTATTGAGCGCTTTACGTAGTTGTCTTTTTACTCCTTTTGGGGATTTTTTTCTTTGGACTTGGCGCTTAAACACTAGACGATTGTTTGCGCCTTCTTTTAATGTTCTTGGTTCTTTCTTTTTTTATACCCCATTTTTTCTCGGGTACCGATTTGTTCTACTGCAAGTTGAGCTATCCAAGGTTTTTCCAAACGAGTACCACCATTTAGGGTGTGATGGGTAAATTGTCACTATTTTATATTTTAATTTTCGCGCATGCGCGTTGTGTGTTTTTGAAGCGCCAATACGAAGCTCCAGTATGAACATTTCAGAGTGTTTGTGTCTCAACCTGAGATTCAGAAAGAGTTGACTGATTCTAATGAGTATTACGAAGACGTTATGCCTCCTTTCATCTTCTCACAGGGCCTCAAACTCAGCACGGTGTACCTTGAGGAGGTAGAGCTGCCCTGGATCAAGAGGGTGGCTGCTGGAAGAGTGTATGCTTGGCAACAGGACTCTGCACCATGTCACAGAAGCAGGAGAAAAACATCAGTCAGACAGTTTCTGCGACCACATCCCCCATTAAATCTGGCCAGCTATCCGCCTCCCCGGGACTACAACTCCTTTGATTATGATGAATGAGGCGCATTTGAGCGAGAGAGCAACAAAACTCCTTGTAACACCAAAGATGAGCAGGAGGCAATGATTATGGCAGTTTTCACCAACTTGAATAAGGAAATCGTCCAGAAGAATTGCAGGAGATTGCGAAGTCGTCTAAAAATCCGTGGTTGAAGCCAATGGTGATTTTATTGAATAAACTTACTCCTTAGTATTTCAAGATATTTTTGTATAATTTTGATAAATATATCTGTTAAAATGAGAAATCTGTGTTACCTTTCAAGTCAAGAGAGTGTGCAATTATCATACACTTGGGAGTTCGGGGGGGGGGGGAGAAATTCATACTTTTCCAAGTGTATTCGTGCAGAAGTGAACGTAACCAACTCAACCAGAATTAGAACTCACAACGTCGATTTCTTTTTCGCTAATCCTTACAACACCCACACATCCAAACCATTACCATTACTACACTACATTGTCATTTAAATAAAGTCATTTTCTAACGCGAAAAGCGGTAACTGCCTGAGCATTTCAATCACAGTTTTATATTAAAACGATATATGTCATGTATAAAAAGAAGTAAGCAATTTTAACTTATGTCACTTAGTATATATTGACATTTTTTATAATTTGGTTTGATTTGGTTTGTTGACGGCATATCAACCTCAGTAGGTTAAGGCCGACAAAATTTTTATTATTGTTATATTATAAGATGCCGTCTATGAATTAAACAGCCACCAAAATGTCTAAATCTATTGAAATGCTTTAATGATGACAATTTAGTTAATAATATTTCACGGCATACGAAAATCTTCTAAACATGAAGCGATGGCGAATCAAACAAAAATAACTGGTCCCACGCAACTCTGTGTATCGATGCTAGTATATAAAAGTATAATTTGCATAATTCAGTTTCCATGTATGTGTGCGCATGCGTGCATATGCGAATGTGTACTTGTTTGTGTAATCCTTTCTCTCACTACCTCCCGGTTGATTTCTCTCTCCACGTGCCAAAAGCCGCCAGAAGACACCTGCTCAGCGTGTTTACTCTTTATTTCTTGCTAGCCAAATATTGGAATCGACTTTGATGTAAT
>OZ010573.1:124024333-124046833 GCA_963932145.1 Acanthosepion lycidas
CGACTCGTCAACCAGTAATGTGATATAACAGATCATATCTCGTTTCCTCACGCTCTTGTTCTCGCCGTCGTTCTCGTTGTAACTCTCGTCTCTTCTTCGCCATTTCACCCGGCGTTTGCGTTGCCTTTCTCTCTTTGCACATATATGTGTGTTCGTGCGCATTGCGCCTCTCCTTCCCTTCGCAACCTTAACATAAATTCATCACAATCAATCAAAGAGATATATCCGATCAAACTGTCACATAGCTCCATATATACTGACGGACGGTAAAGCCTGACACGTGATTAGATCGACATATTCAGCTCGATATATGCATATATGCTAAAGAAAAAGTTTCACTAAAGGACAGATAGGCAGATATTTGGATATTTTCAGTTTAGGGTAATAGGCATTTTTTCTCATTTCGAACCTTCGTTTTAGTGTTTGGCACGTTATGATATTGGTTATATATTCTTCTAAGACCCTATAATTTCAGAAGCGAAAACTTTAGCTTATAATATCTGAGTTAAAAACTAAGGCTCACCAAATTGCAATTGAAAATAATTCTAATCATAATGTAATTTAGAACTAATGCTCATCCTATTGCAGTTCAAATTTAAGGCCCATTATGCTATCGTTCATAACCAAGGGTCTTCATACTTTCGTTCAAAACAAGTCTTCAACAAATTGTAATTCAAAAGAAAGCTCATCATATTTTAATTTAAGACTAAGGGTCATCTTATTGTAGTTCGAAACTAAGTCTCATGATACTGTAATTTAAAATTATGTCTCACAAAATCGTAAATCAAAATAAAGCCCATCATAGTACATTAAAACTAAGACTCATCTTACTGTAGTTCAAAATAGACTCATCATACTGTCGTTTAAAATTAAGTCACACTAAATTGTAATTCAGTAAAAGCCTCATTATATTGTAATTTAAAAATAATGATCATCTTATTGTAGTGTAAAATAGGCTCGTTATACTGTTGTTCACTAATGCTCATCAAATTGCTATTGAAAATAAGGCTCATCTTTTTGTAAATTAAGTCTAAAGTTCTTATTGTAGTTCAAAATTAGGGCTAATCATTTTTAATATAAAACTGAGACTTATCTTGTACTTCCAAACTAAGGCTCATCATACAGCAGTTCAAGGCTAATGCACATCAAATTATAATTCAAATTGTATTATAATTTAAAACTAAAACTCATCTTATTGTAGTTCACAAGTAAACTTTATAATATTATAATTTAAAATAAAGCTCCACCCAGAACTAAGGTTCATCATAGTCTTTTCAATGATAAATACTTCCACAGATGTTTGCATAAAAGCTTTAGGTCGTTTCTACTGTGAATAGAGCTAATTAATATTCAAAATGCTTGTTAATCACCATGCAAATTGCAGTATTGGATGGCATATAAACTACTTAACCGCACCCCACCCAGCAATTAAAAAAAAAAAAAAATTCAAAATAACTTCCGGCTTTTACAAACGACGTTTATGTATCAAAGAAACTAATGTTTACCCAGACGATCATCGAGCAAAATAATGCAACAATATTAAATGTAAATGGAAGGAATTTTCCATGCCATTAAATATGCTAAATGAATTTTATTTTAATTTTCCGGAAAGTAAACAAATCGTGTTACAATTATTATTATTTTTTTTTTAGTAATGTTTGCCAAAACTAAATGCAGTTGGATGAATATATGACGATTATGGCGTTGATTTATTAAATCAACGCTCGAAATTGAAATATTCACCTAAATTTAACACATATTACTGGTATTATTAGGTTGGTGCAAAAATAATGACGTAATAATCTCGTTTTTTGACGTATTTTTTAACGTCATAAAACGACATTATTACGTCATTATTTTTGCCCCAACCTAATATTTGTAATATTATCCGCCTGAAAGACGTGGGCGATTATGGCTCTCCATACTGTCCTTTCCTTTATTACTATTGAATTGCCGTATCGTAAATATTGAAAGATAGTGGACTGATTTCAACTTGCTTTCATTACAGTTTTACATTTAGAGATGAAGTTCATCCAAGACTACAGAACATAGTTAATCTTTCTATTTAACCCACTCCCCGGCGTAGACGTGTATATACGTACTTATTGAAAGTGCCTTTTTCAGATATGGACGAATCAACATGACCAAAACATAACCTTCAAAAAGCAGCTACACACGTCGATCTTGATTCTTTTTTATGGCCTTCTGAACTTGAACCAAGTCCAAGTGTCAACTCATACGTCTGGTAGAGGTGTTAGCCACCACTTGGGTAATTCAAGGTATCTCAGTTTTTTAGTTACTATATTAAAAACAAATAAAACATTCGCCTGAAAATGAAACGTTTTTCCCAAAATAATTGGCGGAAAAAGGGTTAAACAAGGAACAAGAAATGGATTCCTGCTCTTCCCAAGATCAATAGGGAAATATGGATGCCTCAGACAAGGCCGAAATTTGGACATGGAATTTCCGCTTTTCCCGACAATCATCTCTAAAACGATAACATATAGTAGGTGTGGGGTATCGTAATCATTATCAAACTGGAAAACGGAATCGACAAACCATGTTCGAATCTCAATTGAAGCTGTTTATGTTCATAAAGCAATGATTCTTTGGATAAAGATATGACTTCACTTCCTTAATACTTGTTCTATCACCAAATGCTTTGACCCATTGTATCTTGCTTCCAGTATGCCAAATCGCTGACAGAAAAGAAAGGAGATGAAGAGGCACTTGCGTAAATCATTTCCTGTTGACTATCTCTGTAACCATCATTTATGCACTGTGTCTCTTCGTAACATTGGCGAACTGGGTTCTCCACAACTTCCTGATCCTTGTAGCGATAGTCTAATTCCAGTTGGGGTCGTTACATTCATTTACGCTTTGGCTATCATGAATCGAAAAGAGACATGATCGTCCAAGCGTGTCACATCCACTGCCACCAACGTTCGTTGGGCTAACACAGTAGGGGAACGGCCTATTCCTCTTTATGAATGCAATCATGTAAGGCCTACGCGGTATCCATCATAAAAATCCAGGATGGTTGGTAAAGATTAAACACTTGATATACATCGGCGTATGGATCAGTTATAACAAATTAAGAATAAGAGAAAAAGAAATTGATCATAGAATAGGTTGTGTCAGAAGTTGTTTCGCCCAATGCAAATTTCTATCAAACCAAACGATCAAGCAGAAAACTCGTGTCATGTTCTTAAAGAGCTTTGTCATACTTTCATATGGATGTCATGCATGGCACCAGACCTGTTCAGAAATAACAAAACTGTTAGCTGTATACAACCGTTTTCTAAGATCAACTGTGAAAAATGCTTTAAGCGAGTGAAACTTGAGGATCTTGGCAAAGATCGTCCTTCTTAAGGACTTGCGTTACAGAATCACAAGTAAAAGAACTGTACCAAATAACAGAAGCCACATCAGCTTAGGACTTCCAACAGCAGCAACAGCTAAAATGTATAGCACATGTGACTCGAGGAGAAAATAATGATATAATCAAGATGTCGACATTCCACACAACTTCAAATAAACAGTTAAGAAAGAAACCTCCATCAATGATGGAAAGAGTTATAACAGTTACTGGACTTGTGAAATCGATTTTCCTGAAAAAATCGTTTTAAGAGAAAGATTTGATAAATTTCAACCGAAAGCAGTACTGACTGCTCGGTCAATGGATGCCAAATGTTTCCTTGTAGGGAAACGGTCAATAATATCATTAGCATTTGGTCCAACAAAGGAAATTTTCAAGCTAAGAAAGTAAGATGTAGACATTCTTATGGCGTATACCACCACAAACTCACAACGATAAGTATTTTTCCACTAATTTTCACCCATAAACAAGAACCGCTCAAGGTTGTTTTATAGACATAAGAGGAGGAGATAAGAAGTTTGTATCATGAGAATATGCTAGATAGATAACAGTTGACCTGAGACATGAAAAAGATTAAGATTTGTAGTAACGGGAAAGTATCCTCTCGGGAGTCTGTTCAGTAAAACACCGACAGTTGGTAAGAAGTTGCCTGAATTGTGCTGCTCTAGCCCAGATATGGCAGAAATATTTTATTTTTGTTGCTGTGATTTCTTCAGCGACTAGTTAACGTTTTTATGGGTTTCCGTTGCTAGTCCCACATCCAACCAGTTTCAAATTCATTTTTTCTCCTATACTGGTTGCCAGCCAAAGCTAGACATCCCAGTCTCAAGCTGGGAAAGGGAGAAGTGATAAATTCATACCTTTCTAAAAGCATTTCGGAAAAAGCGAAAGAAATTGATCCGTCTGAAACTTCATTAGACTTCTTTTTTCTGTTTATGTGCCGTGTCCCTTCAGGACGTGGACGATCATGGCTCTCCACTTCCCCTATCGCTTGTAGCTCTCAATAAGTTTCGTCGCTCTACCACCTCCCCCAGAACACGCTTTGTCATCCACTTTATTAAGCCTGTCTGGTATGTCATGCGTCTCTTTCCTTTGTCTCTCTTTCCCTCTATTCGACCTGTGGGTATCATTCTCCAGGCCCTCCTTTCTCCTTACGTGTCCCAGAAACTTCAGCTGCCTCTTCCTGATGTTAAGTATAAGTCTCCTCCTTGTTTGCATCATCTTCAAAACATTATTGTTGCTCACATTTTCGGTCCATGATATCCTCAGCATCCTTCTGTAGAACCTTACCTCCGTTGCATCGAGTCTCTTCTTCATCTTTGAGGAGACCGTCCAACATCCGCTGCCGTAAAGGAGGACAGATGTCACGTAGCAGTCCAATATTCTTTTCTTTATTACCAAAGAAATCCTCTTGTCTCGCAATACTCTGTCCAGCTTTTGGAATGCATCCTTGGCCATTCCAATACGTCTTCGGATCTCAGCATCTCACTTGCCGCCCTCTGTCAAAACACTTCTCAGATATTTAAATTTCCGCACCTGCTTGATTTTAGTGTCCCCGGATAGTGAATGCAATTTGAGGACCTCGAAACGACACTAAACATGGAGGTATTTTGGTGTACCCGACTTACAAATGATATTTTGGGTTCATATTTTTACTGATGACTATGCATTCTGTCTTCTTGTAGTTTATGCTTAGTCCCTTCTTCTTGCTCTCCTTCGCTACCTTCTGTAGAAGGTTTTGTCATTTCTTTTCCTTGTCTGCTCTCAGTACTGTCGTCTCCGTATCTTATATTGTTAAGATTGTGGCCGCCAATGCTGAATTCCGGTAGGATTTTCCAATTCTTTCAGAATTACCTATGGTTTTTGTTAATGTAATTATACATGTAAAAAGAAGAATTTTAAAGCGTACTGAATCCAAAATAATTGTTTGCATGAAAATACGCAAAGGACTCAGACTTGAACATTAAACGCAACTCAGAAAGCAGAAGAAACCTGATAATAATAATAAAAAAAATCCTACTAATATCATAAGAGTAAACACTCAGGGACTGTGGACTCGAAAGCCCCAGGAAAAAATCCGTCGAACAATACCAGGAAATGGGAATGAGAAAGAAAGAAAGAAAGAATTTTATCGTCTGCTTCATTGTTTCTTTCCACTCTCTTCCCTCCGTCAGTCATTGTCCCCCGGGGATTTGATAAGACAAGGCCAGGTCAAGCCAGACGGAAGGTTGCAGGCTTCTAATTGTTGATCTGATATCACACAGGGTGGGGCGAGTGTCAGGGGTTGCCACAGATCGGGTCCCCGGTGATCACTGCCCTGAGTCATGTAGGGGATTAAGCTTCATTCCTTTTTCGCTTCCGTTTCCCTGCCCATCAAAGGACATTACAACAAAGGTCTCTCGCCTCAAAACTAGAGAGAGAATGAGCGAGCGAGTGTGTGTGTGTGTGTGTGTGAGAGAGAGAGAGAGAGAGAGAAGATGGGAGGGAGAGAGCAGGACACGGGGGCGGGGAGGCAAGGGGATTAGTGAAAGAGAGAAAAAGATCAATACAGAGGAGGGAAATAGAAAATAAAAATAAAAATAGGAAACAAAGGTCTTTCTTTCTCTTTTAATCTCTCTCTTTATATAATATATATATTATAATCACAATAGCATATATATAAAAGTACATTATAATTACTAAATATTTATATAATATGTATAAATATATATATATATATATTATAATTGCAATATATAATATATATATATAACACTATATATATATATATATATATATATATATATATATATATATATATAAACATGAGTGTGTGTATATATAGATATAGTAATTATATATATATATATATATATATATATATATATATATATATATATATATATGGAGAGAGAGTGAGAGCTTCATCTCCTATATATATATATATATATATATATATATATATATATATATATCTTATGCAGCGTTGCATGGGAATATGCACATATCCACTACAAAATTGTACATTTTCGTTTCAACGTCAAAAAAGGGGGAGACCTTTTGTAGAAGTCCCCTCAGGTGGGGAGTTATGGTGTTACATGATGTACAATTTTGTAGTGGATATGTGCATGTTCGAATGTAACACTGCATAAGATAAATAAATATTTACGGCTCTACTTTATGTATTGAGCACTATTTTGAAATTAATGTTCTGAACGCTGTAATCTTACTGTTCGTTCTCCTACAATTTGATATATATATATATATATATATATATATATATATATATATATATATATATATATGTGTGTGTGTGTGTGTGTGTGTGTGTGTATTAATTATAACGAAGGTTGCAGGTGATTCACAGGTTTTACGTATGATTTTATTTTTAAGTTTTTTTTCACTGCTCTTTGGACTGTCATAACTGAAACTTCTCTCTCACGTGCCAAACGTCTTATGGATTGAGTTGGATCTTTTATAATTAAACTCGTTAGCTGAAATGAAGGAAAAATGATGATACCTCTTGTGACATCCTGATCCAGTTTTCCTCACTGCTGTTCCGTCTTTTTTAAATTAATTCAGCGTTTTTTTGATGGTTCTTGAATGGAATTTGAAGATGGAAGCTAGAGTATGAATATTGGTCTGAATAATCTTTTCCCTCTGAGCATTGCTCATTTAGAAAGACAGTGGGTATGGCACAAAACAATTTGAAACTGCTCTTTTTTAGCTGAATAAATCAAATGGATTTCCAATTATTCTTACGAAAAATCGTGTCAATATCTAAAAAAAAAAAAATAAACTAATTGAGTTTCATTTCGTTTTTCCATGTTTATGTATATATATATATATATATATATATATATATATATATATATACATATATATATATTTCTAAAGAATTGATGAATTATTATTTAATCAAACATTTTATTACTTCAAACGTTTTTTTTTAGTGGAATCTGTGTTCAATCTGCTACGAATGACTTCATGGAATGGATATATGATGTACTAACATGTATACTGGTCATGTTTTATTGGAAAAATATGAAAAAATGTTAATAATAATGGAATTATTCGTTTTGTTTCAATCAATTTGCACGAGGGTGTACATGGGGTCGCTGAAAAATTTCTCGGATTGACCAAACATCAGAAGTTTTGGCGTGGAATTCGTCTTGCTTCACTGGAAAAAAAATATCAGCACCCCTTGCATAGTTACAGAAATAAATTCGTAGCCTAACGACTAAAAATATTCAAAATCTTCTTTCTTGTTAATAAATATAATTCAAGGGTGAATATTTATCACATTGAACGAACATTATATAATGAAAACTTCAGATCCAAATTAAGCCAATTAGCACTTGTTCAGACGCAAACCTATTGATTCAACCTCGTTGAGAAGGGGAACTGCAAATATCATCTTGTTTGCTAATTTCGACATACTTCCGGATGTAGATCAGTGCTGAAAACTTATCAGCACCCTCTTGTTTCTAGTTAGCTGGATGATGGTGATAGTTTCCTTGTCAAGGTTATCTTTCTTTGGATGATTGAAAAAAAAAAAAAAAGGAAAAAAAAGAAGGAAAAAGAAAAGAATCCCCTCGACCCTTCACCCAGCGTCTTAATGGTGTTTCATTATATGAAAGTCTCGTGGGCATTTACCCGTCAATATTATCCGGGAAAAAAATGGACGCTGAACTGACATTCTTTTACGAGCTCCGGTTACTGTCGATCAGAGTAGTAAGAAATTTTTGCTTGTTTGTTTTTGTGTCAATCACTTATTATTTCAGTTACCCGTTGTTTTTATTTCAATTATTATTATTATTATTATTATTATTAGTATTATTATTATTATTATTATCATCATCATCTTCATTATATTACGATTTCTGATATGGTCACACTACCTACCATGTCTACAGGAGGACCTAACGCAGGTAGTGGTGTGTTGTTATGGCTGCATATCATGATTTGTTTTTCTAACTCCCATAACATCACTAGAGTTACATTGACAAAGTTCTTAGTGACTGGGCTGTACTTATCAAGACTATTTTATGTATTTCTCTTAAACTGGGATTTCCGGGAACTTTTCAATGTGTTGTTGTGTTCCTTTTTTACCATTCCAAGTGCACCTACTATGACTGGTACTATTCTTGTATATTCATGTATATGTCCAAAGGCTGAGTATCATCTACCATGTATTCAAATGTGAAAGCAGTATAACATATATCGTATTTTTATTATTTCGAAGACTCCAAGAAAATTAAATTTAGGCATTAAATGACCCATAAATGAGTCGATATGCCGTTAAACAAACAAATCGATCAATCAATGGTATTCGTAGCATCCTTTTGTAGAATCACATATCTGTTGTCTCCTGTCATCTCTTCATCTGTGACGAGATTGTACATAAAGGTTCAACACTTTCCTTTGTTTCTAACAAACTCTTCCGGTTAAAAAAGAAACATTAGCCATTATTATAAAATAAGAAAATAGAGGAAATTGATGATTAGCCAAATACGTTAGGTTTTCTAATTTTATTTTTGTGCAGATAAAATTCATCTTAGGCGGATCTTTGGTAGTTAATATTTTTTTTCTATTCATTCATATTAATCTTCACTACATATACATTTGGCCTTTTAATCCGACCAAAATGTCGGCAAAAATTGAGATTCAATCTCGCTTTCTAAAATAAACGTCCCTGTCTCTTGTTAATATTTTTTGTCTTTTTCTCCACCTTCGGGGTCTATCAGAACAATCTGCTTTTTATTTATTTATTTATTTATTTTTTTGCGAACATTTAAATTGTAACGTTGGCAAGACTTCATGTAAATATTTTCGATTTTGTTAAAGTTATTAATTAGATTGATAGATATTTATTTTTAGTTTTATTTCTTTGAGTTTTTTTTTTGACTGAAAAACTTCTTTTTAATCATTTTCCTTCTTTTATTGCCCCCACCCCACTTCGTTTATTAGTTTTTCCTTGTTTTACAACCGCCCCCTGTTCATTAACTCATCCGTTGATTATATTTTTTACAATTTGAATGAATGAAGTGGTGGAACATCCCCTGAATCAATCATAAAATTTTAGGATATGACACTAATAAATACTAAACCTTTCAATTACATCGGTGTACGGATCAGTTATAACAAATATATTACAGGAAAGAAGGAAATTAGACATAGAATAGGCGGTGCTAGGTGTAGTTTTCCATAACACCGCAAATTGCTACATTAACTTAAAAAACTGGAGACATATCCTTAAATAGCCTAGTCAGACACTTTCATGCAAATATCATGAATGGAAACAAACACGTTCAGAAATATCCAAACTCAGTTGTATGAAACTGTTTTCAAAGATCAATGGTTATAGGTGGCTTTGAATGAATAAAGGTTGTAGTACGGAAATTAGTTCCTACGTCGGGGTTACCAAATGTAGTGGTGTTGTAAGATATGTTAGCTAGGGTCATCGTGAAATATAATAGCAATCAAGAAGGAAAGCTGTGTTCTTATAAACAACAAACACCCCACATGAAATATGCACAGAATATATGAGAGAAATAAGTCAAGCTCCATTGAACATTAAATAAATATTGTATTAACAATGATATACAAATATCAACAATAAGTATAAAAAAGTTACTTCCCTTTTTCTATAATAAATGAATGCAGCTAAGTAATGTTGAGTTAACATATTGAAAATATGAAGTTCAATTAATGTTCATAGCTCAATGAAGAATAATTCCACAGTCAGTTTGTAAGTGTGAAAAGATGTAATATACACGAGTGATATTAATAGAAGTTAGTAAGATTACTTGAATGAGTAATAGCTAAGAATTAAAATGTCATAAAAAATATAGCGACGTGCCGTATTCTCGGAGAATTGAACTGCTACTGCTGTTGGCTAACAGCGAGAGAGTTTATATAGGTATGCATAGGCTCAAGTGAGGTTGGCGCTAAAAAATATAGAAATATACTAAAATACGCGATTGGTCAGGAAATGGACCAATCAGTGATTTTAGAGAAAAATTCAAATAATGTGCGATGGCAAAATTGTCATATAATAAGTATCATATATTTATGAACCAATGGCATTAAAGAAAGCGGAGGTGTGGCACATGTAAGTGATCACCACAAGGTTGTATGTTTTAGCAAGGGTCATTTTTCTTTGAAGTTCGTGGACTGGCGCTACAGAATCGCAAGCAAAAAAGTAACAAATTGCTGAAATCACATCACCTGGGAACTTGCATCGACAACAACTAAAATAGATAGCCCATTTCACTTGAAGAGAAAATAATGACATCACCAAGATAACATTGCACATTACTTCAAATAAAAGGTTAAGAAGAAAATGCCCATCTACACTGGAAAGAGCGATAACAGCTACTGGACTCGAGAAAACTATTTACCGGAAAATTATTTTGATAGAAATATTTTATAAATTTCAGGCGACGTTAGCATTGGCTGCTCAGTCAACGAAGGCCGAATGTTTCTTTATAAGGCGACGGCTAATATTAACCGTTACCATTTATTATGATCCACGTTTTATTTGGTACTCGATAGTATTCACGTTTTCATCAATCAGAAATACTAAAAAGACATGTAGTTCTATAGTATTTTGTTGAATTGAATCTGATATGAAGTGGAAAGATTATATTAAATCAATTACTAGCTCTGCTGCTAAGAAAGTTGATTCTCTGTGTCATGCTAGACAATTTTTCTCGTTAGAATCTATTTTACATATTTACATATTATAAAGTCTACCATTCATTCATGCCTTGAATACTGCTTCCAACATATGGTCTGGTGTTCCTGCGGTATATCTAGAGATTCTTGACAAAATGCAAAGAAAAATCCGCAAAATTACTGGTCCCGATCTGGCATCCCGGCTTCAGTCACTTTCATGTCGTCGTAATGTACCTTCCTTGTGTCTTTTCTATAAATACTTTCATGGTAATTGATCGGGTGTACTTTCCTCTATGGTACTAATCTTATTTTCTTTAGTTTCTTGTAAATAGTTTTTTGTATTCATATTGTAAATACTCATTGGGCCTAGTTTTTAGAATTGTTTTTATTCCCCTCCCCCCACAGACAATGAATTGTAAATATGGGGACTAGTTAGTATTTTCATAGAGACAAAGAGGTATTATGGTGGTTGTAGTAAGAAAGGTACGTATGAATGTGTTGTTTTAGTGTAAGGAATATTATTCGTATGATTGGGTCAGCGTTTGTGGCTAGCTAAGTTATAGTTAAGAAGACCGTCCTTTCCCCAATCCCCCTTTGGCCATGTGCCACATTTCTGTATTAAACAGAATAAATATCACTTTCCTCTATGGTATTAGGTTGGTGCAAAAATAATGATGTAATAATGTCGTTTTTTGACGTATTTTTTAACGTCAAAAAACGACATTATTACGTCATTACTTTTGCACCAACCTAATATATAGACATTATGACCTTAAACGCAGTACTAAATTGGAAACAAGGTTTCATCACTTTATAGTTGAATTAGATGGAACTGTAAGTCTATGCTAACAGTTTCTTCTCTCGCACTTTTCACTTGTGAAACTCTCTTCTGGCTTCATACTTTCTAGCCAACTGCCACATATGGCCCGGGGCTCCTGCTATTTATCTTGATCTTGATAAGATCCAAAAAATATTCAGCAATATTATTGGTCCTGATCTGGCAACTCAGCTTCAGTCACTTGCCCACAGCTATAAGGTTGCCTCTTTGGGCCTTCTTTATCCCTATTTTGATGGTAATTGTACGAATGAACTCTTCAATATGGTACCTAGACTTTATGAATTTAAGTGTAGTGCTAGACTGGTGTCAAGATCTTATCAATTTACAGTTGAGCTGGTTATATGTAGCCGTAAGTTCTATGATAATAGTTTCTTCTCTCGTACTTCTTGCGAGAATGCAACGCTTACCACACTTGGATCTGAAAGCAAAGAGATCAGGTTAATAAAATTAAACATGCATTTTTATCTTTGTTTTAGTGTCGTGTTCGAATTTTTTTTTAATAAAATATGCCCTTTTTTAATTGTAAAACAAAAGATGGAAAATCCTTAGCCGCAAATTTTTGGGACATCGTGTTTTCTGATCAAATGTGACAACGCGCCAAGTTGTCTTGTTACTGAGACGACGTATCCAATCAATGTTGATTGTCGTCCTAGTTTAACGGGTGCTAAACGCTTCCATGGCGAGCCATTGCTACGGCGTCAGAACTCTTCTTCTCGCACTGAGAAGTCGAGCTTAATCTCCGTTTGAACATCAGTTAATTAAACTTATCCGCGATTTCAATCAACCAAACCTGTATTTGATGTGCGGCTTCTGAATCAATGAACGGTAATAAGAGACGTTCTGACAAAATGTCACCAACAAAGCTGATGACGGATGTGACGTGCATTGTGGAAACAAAACCGCCAGCCCAATTAACACTTCGCCCTGTTTGTAAACAAAATTGAAACCAAAACTGATATAAAAGCCTGCATCTAAGAGGACATTAATTCTTATATCATTTATGACTTATACAGGGGTCCGGTTTCCTTTATTTTTACAATAGGTGCTTAACCAAATGAAGGCAAAAATAAATCACTTTAAGAAATAAATTATCTGTTAAGAATAAATAAATATATAAAATAAAAAGTGAAAATAAATAAAAACAAGTAAAATAAATTAACCCAAATAAATAAACAAGCCACCGCCGCCAGAATAACCGTCAAAATGGACTACCCACAATGTACTACTGATCCGTATATATAAATAGTCGAGAAAAAACCCAACACTCGCTGCCTGACGATTAGGTCTAGTATGACACAGCCTGTCGCCTCTGAGTTTTGATTTCAATGTTCACTGATATATATATATATATATATATATATATATATATATATATATATATATATCCGATGCAATGAGAACGAAAGAAATATATAAATTCTAACTTTCACAGCATTAATCCAAATAAGCGCTCGATAGTGATAGTAGAGCGATGATTATTTATTATAATTTTATTTTATAGACAAAAATAGTTTACTCACTACAAAGATGCAACTTCGTTTCGGTGCATTTCAATTGCGTCTCAACGAATGAGAACCAAATATGGTTATGAACAATCCTGCTTTTAAGTACAGGGTTGATAAACGTGGAATAAAATTTCAATAACCAAAAACACTATTTTTAAAAAGTGTTCAATACCCAGTAGAGTTAATGATATTCATTCAGATTTATAACATATTCATGTTATAAGATCACTCCAAAATTTGCAATTTTTGTTCGACACTTTTATTAAGAGCAGATCAGTCTCTAGCGTAGGTTGGCGACTATAGAAGGAAAACCCTGAATTCAAAACCTGAGGAGGGCTATTTGTTGACTTTGTGGCCCACTGTGCACCAGTCCTCTGTTAGTTTTTCCGAAAAGTTTGGCTCGATTTACACAATTCTTCATTACTATAATTAAATCACATGTATATATAGTCTGGTTGTTCTAAGAATTGAATTTCTAGGCCCTCATATATCGAAATTGCTGGGAAACGAGATACTCCACTATATATGAACTCTTATTAAATTGCTTAGATAGATGTCGTTGACATATTATGACCGTTAAAGACTAACTATAAGAGTATAAGTATTCATTCATAAACAAGGGCTTTTGAGTTAAAAGTCGTTGAATTCTTTCTACAACAGAGGCACAAAGCTAGTCGGAAATACATAATCACTTCACCTATCAAGCTGTCCCTAGCGATGAAAATAAATGGTTGAATTTTTCAGTATTTCAGTTTTTGAACGAAGGAAAATGAGTTGCATTGATTATTAAAGGTTTCTCTTAGCGAAAATTATCCTTTAAAGCAATAAGTCTTGTACCCTAGATTAAAAATACCGAAAGTAAGAACGTGGAATTCCCTGTCTGTGCTAATTCACCTCCATTTAAATTTGATTTTTTCTTGTGTCATTCACTGCTGACTTCTAAAATCACGTGATTGTTGATATAAAACGGGTAAAAGAAAAAAAAAAAAATGAATTCCTTCTTTTAATTTATGTTCAGAATTTTCTTATTTTTATCTTTTTCTGATCTTCCTTAATTTTCCACTCTGACAGATATTTGATTTCTATATTTTTGAATATGCTTTTTTCTTAAAAAAAGATTTTATATTTAAATTATATTTTTTTTTTAGTTTCAGGAAATGTTCAGATTATTTTTTTTGTTTTCTTGTCACTTCTTTTAACCTTTATTTTATTCTCTCATTTATCCGCATTTTTTTTTTAATTCACTGTTTTCTTTGCCTTCAGCGAAGTCTTTCCTGTCCTTAAATTATGATCTTAATGTTATTACTGCTGCGAACGACCGTAGGCGGAAACGAATAGTAAGGCTCACTTACTCCCCGAGAATTTCAAGTAACTAAATTACTGGAGAAAGAAAGAACTATCATGGCCGACGTTTCTGTTATCGTCTGCTCTTTTTCAATATTTTCTTTACATTTTTTCTTGTGTGCGCAGAATATTGGAGCTCTTTATTTGCTCTGAGATATGGAGTCGCATTCTTGAGTTCTGGTTACTTTCGTGTTCACCTTGGTATTTCAACATTTCCTTCTATTTAAAAATTCTTCATTCATTTCAAAATCATTCAGCAAAAATAATTTCCCATTCTTTCGGCGCTTCTTTTTGTATATGTTTAATTTTTTTTTCATCGCACCCAATTTTCGTACTGTTAACCTTTTACGAAGACTAGATTGGTTTATTAGTTATAGTTTTCTAAAAAAAAAAAAAAAACACCAAAAAAACCCGAAACACACAATATAAATCATAATGTATCATCGGACATTGTTATCCTCCATATACCTTTGATATTTCGAGATTTTAGCATACCAGATCCCCACGGAACTGTATCAACATAATGACTGAAAGATATCTCTGTTTTTTGACTGTGATCGTTACTTTTGGGCAAATTGTCATTTACAAAGTTATTTTGACATTTCAATGCTTATTTCATAACTAGCGGTCTAACCACGAGATCAGAGTTCACATTTCACCATGATTGTCAAGGAGGTGATTTCGTTATAACATCGGCCTTGAGAAGACGATCCCGGCGATCGACGACTTTAAAACATGCCTGAAACGTATACCACAAGTTGGCACAAGACTTGTAAGGGAAATTGGGTAGACGGTACTCTTCGTTGTGTTATACCAGAGTTTCCAAACCTGGGCAATATCACCCACCAGTGGACGGTTTCAATTGTTGGGTGGGCAATGAACAACTGAGACAGAAAATAGTGGGTGTGTGACACTATTTGGTTTGCTAAAAAAAAAAAGAAAAAAAGAAAGGCGAGAATTAAATTTAGGTGATAAGAAGCCACCACGAAAAGGACACTAAGCGGTGTTATTTTTCTGACAAAGAAAAGTGGTAAAATTTTTTATTCCCATTGTCGAGAAAGGAAGATACTGGATTTAATCTGATTTATGTTACGGGGCGGGTGAAAATTACAGGCTGGTCAAATGACCTACAGGGCAGAATTCTAAATAGATAAAAATTATTTAGGTCGCAGAAAATGTCCGTTGGATCAACCGCAGAGTTACAAAAAACAAAAGACTAAAACATTAGTTATCTACGGAAAGGTCGTTTGGAAAAGGCATCTGTTTTGTGTCGGAATTGGCTAGGATAGCGAAGCTATTTTATCGGATCAGTAATTGGGACCAAGAATGCAAATACGTCCAAATGGCCACCCACTTGATGCTGGCGAAAAGCTGGTTGACGAATTCCAGGTGATCCGGTTAAGATAAATAGTCTAGGGTGTGAGGTCTCCTCGAAGAGAAGAGAGAAAAGGAAAAGAAAGAAAAAAATAAATAAAAAAAATAGAAGATAATTTTTTTTTCTTTGAGCAAGATTTTTTAAACCGAGGCTAGTCTGGCCACACCCACGCCGCTGAGCGCCCATTGGCTAAATGATAGCAGGAGTATTGGGCGGAGGTAATCATGTGAAGAAGGAGGGGATGTCTGTTGCGCCCCCCCTGAAGGGATAGGTGTGAGATGCCACTGTGAGAGAGAAGGGAAACCCGTTGACACCCTCTGAGGGCATGGTGAGATACCAATATGAGAACAGAAGGAGGTGGGAAGACGAAAGACTTCCGAAAACGGAAAATAATAAAATTTTCCTGACCGAAACCAAATAAGTGGATTGTGGGTTGAGAATTATCAAGGAACCTCAAACCCCGACAAGCCCACCCCAGTTTTGGTCGGCGTCCATATAAGCAAAGTCGCAGCGAGCGAAAATCACTTCGAGTTAAGTGCCAGTTGGGGTTGGAGACAGAGAGGCAAGCAGTTGCAGTGAGCTGAGAGCTCTGAAGACCCGACTCGTAGAAGCTGACTAACATTCGCGCATTATCGATCTCAACTTCTAATCAAGAACAATTTATTTTTGAAGAACGACTTAGACTTACGCCACCAAAACAAGTTTTACGAATATCACCTGAAGATACACCAAGAACCAGTTTCTTAAAGAACAAACAACTTAGGATGTTAAGACTCGCCTAACGAACACAAAGTGTCACGAATCCATATAGCGGGTTTGGGAGAAAGACGCAGTCCTGTATTCAGCAACCAGATATAAAATATTGTTATCCTTTTTTTAACACATTTGAACTGGAACAGGTTAGACTGAAAATCAAAGCAGTTACTTCGGTAACCAGGCGTTGGAAGCGAGCTGGGAACGACAAGGCTGATACGGAATCTAACCAGATTCCCATCCGAATCACCAAAAGGTTAGAACGTCACATTTGATGCCGCGACCAATACCAAGCCAGTTGGTCGTCACAGGACAGGATAGCACGTCAGACGCAGCCAGGCAGACGTCACATTTGGCGCAGCGACACCGGGGGGACGTCAGAGGTGAGTAGAAATTTCACCAGCCGTTATAGCATTTTGGGTATTAAAAAAATATTTCAACATATGCTCCCCGAAAAAATATTCAAAGGAGATATGCAAAAAATCTGCATTAAAAAAATAAAAAGAATAAAAAAACAGAAGCCTAAATGGGAATAAGTGGGTCACATACATAGATATAAATATATCTGCAAACAAGAAATATTTTGATATTTTCTATATAGTTTTCAGCGGTTGAATTTGCTTTCGTTTGTTATTTAATACGGTAGTAGCTGTAGCAACCGCTGTATAAGTCAGCGTTATTTTGCACCTAACTTTGGTGTTTTTTACTGCATCATAAAGTCAGTTTCTGAACTAGTAACAAACATTTACCATCAATTTTGGTATGTTTTTTAAATATTTACTATACAGATGGGCGGTAAAAATAATTAAATTACTATTTTCAGACTAACTTTTCAGTACGAAAAATAACATAAGTGCGGCAGGAGACGAATTATGAGGAAAGTTGCGTAAATGCAAAAAGATTGTATCACTTAGATATTTCAGGAGGGCGCGCTTATTTTAAAAACCAACAATCGAGAGCCTGTTTTTCATTTTGCTGGGAGGTTAAGTTCGACGCTAATAAGAAAATACATCTCTCATCATGCAAAAAAAAAAAAAAAAAATGAGAATGGCTTTAGACAAAGTTATTCTAATGTCTCATCTCAAACTATCCCATGAATTAATATATCATCAAGTGAACATGAGTTCGATCCTCACTGTGTGCATCCAGATTATGTTAGTGATCATTTATCGATCCTATAATTTATCCCATTCTCTTTTGTAATGTATTTTCTTATTGTTGAGATTCTTTCAGTTTTAATACCTGGAGTCAAATTTTTGTGCCTGTTTAATCCTTGTAGAAAAAAAAAAAACTATGCTTTTGATTTATTTTTCTTAGCTGCTTGATTTTTTAATGAAAAAATATATTTTATATAAAAAGCGAATTTATATCGCAGTAGGTTTGAGTCTTGTTTCATTTCCCACATGAAACACTGAAAGAGAAAGTGAAAGTAAAAGGTTCAAATAACGAATTACTTACGTGTTTTCTATATAGTGATTACCATAAAACATTTCTGGTACCTCTCTTGACCCCAAAACATAAAGTTGATGAATATAGACTAATTGACGATAAAACTACTTGGAAACTGAAGATGCTAAAGTATTAATAGCCAACTCTGGTGTCACATAAATAAATAATCAATCTTTTATTTAATCAATTAATTGCTTCCTCAATTACTGAAATAATATTCAGTTTTACTTATTAAATCATTTGTTGATCAAAGCTTGAATCGATACATCGTTTCCGTTGTCTTTTGACTTGAAAGATTTCTGTTCCTTCCTTTGAATTCTCACCTATCAGAAAATCTTTTTCCTCTTTCTTTAACTCTGTTTTTCTCCTCGCCAACCTTTCTTTCTTTCTTTCTTTCTTTCTTTCTTTCTTTCTTTCTTTCTTTCTTTCTTTCTTTCTTTCTTTCTGTTGTGGTGTCCTCCCTCTAATGAATATATTGTGGACTCTTCCATTTACTATAAAATTAGTAGGAAAGTAAGCCTCGTGGGAACAGTCAAATAGATTGTTCAAACTGTCGAACTCTCTGCCACGGCAGAGAGGAACTCGGACGAAGCTTTGCCACAGGGCAAAGTTTCGTCCGGGGAGGTAGACAGGCCTTGAACCCATTTATACGAGTTCAAAGGGAATATTTTAGGGCCGAGTGGGGGGGGGGCTGTTAAATATTAACAGTAGCATAAATTGAACGCTGGTCAACCGACACACACTCCCAAGTCGTGTAACATACTTCTGTTGTATTTACTGTTCAATATACAATTTATCTGCAAACTCTTGTTTTGTTATTTCCTTTTACTTGTTTTGTTATTTTCCTTTTACTTACTTTGTTATTTCCTTTTACTTTCTTTTTTTTCTTTCTTTCTTTCTTTTTTTCTTTCTTTCTTTCTTTCTTTCTTTCTTTCTTTCTTTCTTTCTTTCTTTCTAGCTACACCTACTTTCCAGTCCTATTTCCATCTAGTTCATTTACCATCTTTAATTTTTTTCTTTTCCTTTCTTGTTTTTCTATTCTATCTTCCTTTCCCTGACATTTGTATTTGTTCCCCAAATCATCTGCCTCTCTCTCTTTCTCTCTCTCTTTCTCTCTTCCTCTTTCTCTTTCTCTCTCGCTCTCTCTCTCTCCCTCTTTCTCTCTCCCTCTCTCTCTTTCTCTCCCCTCCCTCTCTCTCCCTCTTTCTCTCTCTTCCTATTCCTCTTACATTTTCTCCATTTTGTTTATTCTGTATAAATTTCATTCCAGTTTCCCTTTTCAACTGTTATCTCTTTTCCATCTTCTTGCTGATAATTCACCTCGTTTTCATTCCAACATGTTTTTTATTTTATAAGTCATCCATTCTAAGTTAATTTCATTACAGTCTTTTCTTTTTAAATTAATTTCATACTCAACTCTTCTTTTACTTTGCATTTTTCTTTTCCTATTTTTTCTTTTAAGCTCGACATTTCGTCAAGGTTTTTGAAAATATTTTTATCCTTCTATTGATTCTTTCATTTTTTCGTTCATTTCTTTTTCTAATGAATTATTTTTCTTGTTCTTCTTTCTTTATTCTCATCTTTCTATGTGATCTTTTCTATTATAAAATTTTAATGTACATTAATACATTACAGTCAGGAATGAGGCTTACAACTTCATTATTATTCTGACCCCGTCAAGACTAACTTTGTTTAGTAAACAGTCGATTATATTTATATTTCAAGGTTTATATCTAGATTTTTCAGTACTGTCATTTAAGGTTCATACACTACTGTGCCAGCCTAAGCTAAGCTTAGTTAAAATATACCTCACCTCGGTATATTATGTTTATAGTTACATTTTTTTCTTGTTTTGTTACATTTTTCTTATTTGATAATCTTTACAGTTGAAATTCAATTCCTTCTCATTAAAATTTTTCATTCTCCTCTCTACGATGTTCATTTTCTTTCTTTGATCCCTGCTTTCATTCACGGTCTCATTTCTACCATTTCAAGTAATTTTTCCTTCATCTTTTTCGTTCATTTCTGATCCTTCTCTTGAAGATATGACCGGCCATGTTTATCTTATTTTTGGACATTTTATTTTTCTTCACTTTTCTTTCTTAATTCGTAAGTTTTACTCGCTTGTGTCTTTTGTTTTCCCCTTGGTTTTCTTTTCGATGTCTTCTTTCTCTTTTCATTTCAAAACATGTCCCATCCATTTCTACTTATACACACTTTCACTTTCACTTTCATTTTCGCTTTATCTTTATTTTTTTTCCACGTCAGTAGCATAAACAGTACACCCTTCCTCAACACGTGATAGCAGCTGTTAATGTTAACCTCCGTTCACACAGGAATTTTCTCCCTCTCGCATAAGATCAGTTTCCATTGGAAAGTAAAAATCGAGTCAAGAGCAAATGACACACTGTTGCCATTTTGAATGTTGCAAAATAAAAAAAAAATATACTGTTTACTTGGCAATTGTGGTTATTGCTTTGATATCATGATGATGATGATCATCATCAACATTAGTATCATTGACACTATTTTCATTTTTATATGTAATTGACTTGAACCAGATGTTTCAAGTTGATCCGGTAATGTTTAAATCAATACCAATTCATTTTTTCTATGTCATATTTTTTCAACGTATATTTATGTTGCGCAAAGTATGATTTGATTTGTTTTGTTTTATGGTATATCAACCTCAATGAGTTATTTAAGACCGACAAAATATTTTATTGCTGGTAATATTGTTCTTTTTCAAAAATATACTGCTTCAAAAATCTATTTCTGGTAATATTTAAAAAAAAATGTATAGGTGGTAATAATTTTATCAAAAAATGTATAGATGGTAATATATATATATATATATATATATATATATATATATATATATATATATATATATATATATATATGAAGAAATATAGTCTTAAGGTGAGCTATATTTATGGAATAAAGTGCTCAATATCAGAGATAGAGCGTGTGTAAATATAAACCTGAACATAGAAGTCAACACTTAGAGGCGACAGTCTGTTTCATGCTATATGCAATCGTCAGGCCTGACAATTGCATATAGCATGAAACAGACTGTCGCCTCTAAGTGTTGACTTCTATGTTCACGTTTATATTTATATATATATTTATTTTTTTTTTCAAAAATGGATTGCTAGTAAGGATGTATTGCTGGTAATAATTATTTTCTTCAAAAGTTTATTGCTGGTAATAATTTTTTACAGCGTATTTCTGGTTTTAAAACCTATTTTTACACTTTCATAGTGTTTTGACCCCAGTTTGGTGGTTAACTATTTGCCTATAGCTGGCACCCTAACCCCGGTTGAGGGTGCACCTGAAACACCAGCAATTAAGAGGTGGTTCCACGCTCCTCAAAACCTCCTGATCAGAGGCCTTGCTGTCGGACGTAGTCTATTGTCTTACTTAGGACGCGGATGTTGTTTATCGTCATACCCAGGACGCGTATGTAGTTGATCGTCATACCCAGGACGCGGATGTTCTTTATCGTCATACCCAGGACGCGGATGTAGTTTATCGTCATACCGAGGACGGGTAAAGTATGAGTTTGTAATACAACGACGAAGAAAATGCTCTTCACTTACTAAATTTGAATTAAATGCCAGATCCTTTTTAGGCTCTATGTAAACCAATCATATGTATATGTTTTCCCGCTATAAGCAGAACAAATGTCTACTCATTTATTAATGCATTGTGATTTTTTTTTTATTTAAAAGAAGGTTATTTGATATTAAATAACTCAGTAAGGTTTTGATAAATCCTGAAATTAACCAACCTGACCAAAAATAACCTTACTCAAGTAAAGGTGCTGACTGTATCATAATAATAAATTTAGCTTAGTTTCGCTCAAAGCCATATTTATCGAACACGAATGAGAACGAAAATCAGACAAACCTACTCATTCTTATTCTTCAATGTGGCGATCAGGAATGTATTTTGATATTTAGTAGACATAACTCTCATGTGAGACACCGTTTGATTTTTTTTTTTTTGAATTCCTTTCCTTAAGATAAGCTTGCTCGCTATAACTTCGTGGCGAGGCACCGAAGGTGCTGGCTGAGGGCATTGCAACTATGATCAACATATTGTGTGAGAACTTTGCTTCTGTGAAAATATTAATACAACTTAAAAGAAATAATTTCATTGCTATCAACATACGACTGAAAAGCCTAAGGTAAAT
>OZ010573.1:124051833-124221833 GCA_963932145.1 Acanthosepion lycidas
GTTACTTCTAACATTTAGTCTCCAAACTCTCTTGGTTTAAACCTTATAGGCAATTACGTCTGTGGTATCGCGGTGACAGAGACTACAATATCAAGGTCCCCCTCAATCCCGCTTTCGGAGTCCCATGGCTCACATCAATAAAGACTAATTTGAATATGAATAAAGACCAATGTCTATATATCGTTTTAGATTCGCATCGAGACCGTAATCGGAGCTAAATGCATTTATGCTGAATAGACGTCTGTGGATGTATGTAAGAACGTATGTACTAAATTCTATAGAAATACATATTGTTTTCTTTGATAAATAATATATTTATCTCAAATAAAAATTTGTCCAGAAACATATCTGATGTATCCTATAGATTGATGGGCAGAAAAACCTCTCAATATTAAAGGACCTTTCTCAGGATTCTCGAAGATGCAACAATGACGTGATCTAGACCATTCACGGTTCGCGGATCACTCGTCTGGCATCCTGAATGACACGCTTCATTTAATTTGGTTTCGTTGTGTTTTCCAATTGTTCAGTCACATTTTCTCATACATTACGACATTAATAACAATGATTAAATACATTCTTTTTTTTATCTTTGGTAAGATAACTTTTCCAACTTTTTTAAACCATCGGCAATATTCACTAAGGATGATCATGCATGTAACCATTTTATGCTTTAGAAAGAAGAAACGTTCACCATAAATTTATTTATCTGAAGAAATAATATATTTTTCTTTTCCTTTATATTCATATATAAACGAAAAAGAAACCCTACTTCTGAATCTAATTACGAAAAATATGCAGACGTGAAGAGACGCCATATTTGTATGTCAAATCCACCTTACTATTATTGCCTTACTATTTATAAATAAAAAAATCACATGCAGCAGCGTGTGTCAGTAATATTATCGTCAGTGACAATATTATACCAAGACTTTCATTTTTTAATTTTCAAAAATACTTCCAAAGATAATAGGAAACAACTTTTCACCACTACTAAGTTGAATGTTTATTATCTTCTGTAGATAATATGGCTGAGGCATTTCCAGTGACAAATAAACTTGATTTATTTTTAGTCGCGTGGCCCTCTTTATAAGGAGCTGTATCTCATGTGGCCCACTTATTGGGTAAGTTTGCTAATCCCTGACGTAGGCAATCAAAAGTTTCCAATTCGTTACAAATCTCGGATTTGGTGCATCAAGAATTATTATCAGCCGCCTAAACTTCGTATTTCATATTTTTCTCAACTCCCGAGCGAAGTCCTCATTAGGAATAATAATAATAATAATAAATGTAGTAGCGGAATATTTATTCCCGCTTTTTATTTTGCGTGTTGCCTTTCTTTGTGTGACTTGCTAACGATTTTTACATTCTCTAAGTTGTCTTTTTTGTTTTCGGCCATCCATCTCAAAAGGTAATTTGAATTTCTGCTGAAAAGTCTTTTGGCGTTGCCAAGAATACTTAAAGTGGGAAGTGGGTTGGGTCGAGAACTTTTCAGCACCCACCTCTTAATTGTGGGTGTTCCCAGGTCCACACTCACCCGGGGTGGTAGTACCTGTTAGGGTCCCAGCTATGGGCAAATAGTTAACCCCCAAACTGGGGTCATGACACTATGAAAGTGTAAAAATAGATTTTATTATCAGAAATACTTTTTTAAAAAATTTTTGCCAGCAATACATTTTTGAAGAAAAAAGTGTTACCAAAAATAGATTTATGAAGGAAAAAAATATTACCAGCAACAAAAATTAAATAACCCATTGAGGTTGATATGCCGTAAAATAAACCAAACCAAACTATCGCTATGAAGCTATTTAAAAATTTTGTCGGCATTAAATGACCCACTGAGGTTGATATGCCATAAAACAAAATAACCAACTAACCAGAAAAAGATTTTACCAAAAAAATATTACCAACAATGAAAATTTTGTCAGTATTAAATAACCCATTGAGGTTGATATGCCATGAAACAAAATAACCCAAACCAATCTAAACCAAAGAATACATATTCTATTCATACGAATCTATCCTAAAAATGTTGTCGGCATTAAATAACCCATTGAGGTTGATATGTCATAAAACAAAATAAACCAAACCTAACTATAAAGGAATCATTTCTAGAATCTAAGACTCTTCAAAAATTGGACATCGTAGGCGGCACTGGCCAGCAGTGGAGAGTTCTGTAATTAATTGTTCAGGAGTTGATGCGTGTAATTTTCTTCTGAAGCAAGACAAGTGTAAAATGGTCTGAAGTCATTAAGAGTCATTGGTTTTTACCGTGCGTTTGAGTACAGAGGAGAGTGAGAATTGGATGGAAAATGCAAGTAAAAGAAAGAGATAGAAAAGGTACTTGAGTACCAGGAATGAGAAAACGGTTAGAAACATAGAAAAAAAAAAAAAAAACGGTTAGAAACATAGAAAAAAAAAACAAAAAAAAAACGAAAACATTACCGAGAAAGAGAAGCAGGCAGTACCAGAGATCTATATCATTATAAGTAAATAAAAGTAAGTGAAAATGAGGACTGTCGAGGGCTTGAGCGTACTGGCCTTGTACAAATTGGTGATCACGGTAGATAACATGCTCTCTCCCAGAAACTGTAGCTAAGGTCTGCTCGGCATAGTTGCAGTATAAACCACAGGTGGGCTCTGTAGGTGTTGAGCAAACACAAATGTGCTTGAGCGAGCGTCTTCAATTTCACTCAAACTTGGGTCAAACTGTAGCATGATTTTCAGGCACTTTCCAAAGGTGTCACTCGCTGGGATCAACCTCGATCTATTCCGATAACATCAGGAAGTCTCCTTCCTGACAAACTGACCATGGTGAGATTCGAACACGGGTCACGTGATCAGAAAGCGAAGGTTCAAACCATTCGGTCACGCGCCCATACACACACACACACACACGCACACACACACACACACACACACACATATATATATATATATATATGCGCTGAAGAATTCTCAGCCAAACGAGGAAGCACTTCACAAAATGTCTGATTGTGCTACATTTGATCAGATTTTATCACCTCATCGAATGTGCTCATGCCTTTGTACATAAGCCTGAATATATCCGTGATTTTATTTCCGTCCTGGGTATGAGGATAAACTACACCCGCATCCTGGGTAAGACGATAAACTACGTCCAGCAGCAAGGCTTCTCAAAGGAGGTTTTTAAAGTAAATAAATAAGCGTACGACATGAGGTGTTGTAGAAGTGGAGGAGAAGGAGGAAAGCAAGTGTATTGAAAATGATCGGTGTAGGGTGTAGGGGTAAATGAAATATACATACTTCCTTTTCATCCCACTTCATATGAACTCAAAAGGAACTTTTTAGTATGTATACATCGGATTATAATTTCCGATCTTTCATTCAAAAAGATTTTTCCCTGAAAATGTTATTAAAGCTAATATTTCTTGTTGACAAAGATTGCAGTGATTGTAATAATATTGTGCTTCTTTTTAAATTTTGTCAACAAGAAAAGTTATACATTTTTCTTACGGTTTTGGCCAGTTTATGCATAGGGCGCTGTCTATTCCTGAGAATATACATTTTCTCTCGTTGGAAGAACTATCTTCCCCCCATATATATATATATATATATATATATATATATATATATATATATATATGTATGAGATGAGGATATATATATTTTTATATATTCAAGAAAACTATTGGGGATTGTTTTGGGGTGTGCTGTTTTAGGAGATTTGTGCATTTATTACCTAGAACGTTGGTGTAAAAGGATTTTATATCCAGACTGGTCCGGAGTTTGTCAGTCATGTTCATTTCACTTAAATTTTCGACGAAGTTGGCTGACTTCTCTATATGAGATGGACTGATTTTTCCAAGTAGAGATGCTAAAATTTTTGTTGTGGCTCTCGCCAGTTTATGGGGATGGCGCTGTCTATTCCTGAGATGTTGAGGGGCATCGGAATATCCGTTTTGTATGTTTTAGGGAGGCTTTAAAGTTTGGGTGTTTTACGATGATATTCTATGAGTCTATACCAAGATTTAGTGCGTCCTGGGTATGACGGTAAACTACATCCGCGTCCTGGGTATGGCGATAAACTGCATCCAACAACAAGGTGTCAGGTAATGTTTTCAGAAAAATAATGTTGCCAGCTCTAAGTTTTTGAAACAATAATGTTGTCAGCTCTAGGTTTTTGGAACAATAATGTTGCCAGCTCTAAGTTTTTGAAACAATAATGTTGCCAGCTCTAAGTTTTTTTTGTAAAGGAATAATGTTGCCAGCTATACGTTTTTTTTTTTTTGAAACAATAGTGTTGCCAGCTATACATCTTTTATTCCATACAAAATAGGCATTTAAAATTCATATAAACTGGATTTGGCATTAAATAACCCACAGTGGTTGATATGCCATAAAACTCAAACAAACAAGCAAACAAACAAACAAGATTTAGTTTAATGTTATTTCTTTTGGTTTTTAAACGGAATTTTAGAGTTTCAATCAATATCCCAAATTATTCATACCGTATTTTTTTTTTTTTTAATAGTCTAAGTCATTTTAATCACTATTGTATACGTTTTGTTAAGTGTAGTTAAGAAAAAAATAAAAATAAAAAGGAAAGTTATAAAAACAAATAAGATATAATAAAGAAGTTAAAAGGGGAGGAGAGAAAGAAAAGTAAGTCGTAAGACGAGCCAATATAATAAATCATTTTTATTTTATTAATGTATATATATATATATTTATTGGTTTGTTTTCTTCTCTTCTTCCAAAAAACACCCTGTCTTTGCCGCATGTAGGAAGATCAGTACAACCAAGTATACCCGTTCTATAACATCGAATAGTCCAAAAGAAGTCTTGATTAGTTGCCGTTTTCTGGGGGAACTTATATAAAGCACGTCCTAAAGCTAGTAGCAAATTTTATTCTGGGTGCGGGCCGAATACTGATCATATTCGGTCTTCGGTCGGGTCGCCTATCGACGAAGTCTGTTGTTTATTTAGACCCGAAACTTCTAGTGACATGGGAGCAACAACACTGACGACACACATTCGGCACTTAGAAATGTATTTTTAATAAAATAATTTGGTTTCATTTTTAATTCGTGTTCTTATTTCTTTGTTAAATTTTTATCTTTCAATAGTTATTTTTTTGTGTTGTTTATTTTTCCTGACTGTCGTTATTTTTGAGTAGTGAGTTCAATTTTTTTATATATGCATTATTGTTCATAATCACAATTCCCCTTCCTTGTCATGGGAAGTGATGTGAATTTCCTTATTTTTTACTAGGTTTTTTAGTGTATTTAAGTGTCTAAATGTTCAAATTCTGGTCGATCCTGCTTCGTTTATTTCGCGAGAGTACACTTGGAAAAGGCATGAATGTGAATCAATTTTCCTCTAGTTATTGGCTAGGGCTTGAGGTGGCAACACGTCAAGGATGTAGAATTAAAAAAACCTGAAGTGAGATAGCCTCCGTCAGGCGATCTTACTCAAGACATCACTACTGTATGCCGTTCCTCGGCGACCCTAATAAATTACAGGGCTTGTGACACAGTGATAATGATCTTGAAACTCTCAATGTAGTGTGGCTTAAGTGAAGTGAGAATAAAAAAAGAGGAAAATATCTATATAAATTAAGTCTAAGCGGCCTTCCCTCTGTAGTCAGAAGGAATGGCTGCTGGGTCGCAATATAATCTGTCTGTGACTTATACCGCTGAACATTCACCGTCTTGAATGTCCGAGAAATTTTCATAGAAAATATTCGTCCTCCGACAGGAATCGAACCTGTATCCTATACGGAACCGTCATATAAACTGACGTGTCTTAACCGATTCAGGCCGGTAAATGTTATTAATACTGTTTATTATAAACAGAGCATTTACTCTAAAAAGAATGTATAAACATAAAAATGTCTTAAATAATTGTCGGACTTTGTCCATTTCATAACATATATATATATATATATATATATATATATATATATATATATATATATATATATATGCTAAAAATATTACCTGGATAAAATAAATAAATATCAAAATATTGAGACCGCTGTGATCCGAAAGGTACTGTAGATTTGAGAATACTTACTGTCACTTGATCCCTATAGACAATCACATACAGTAACAATAATAATAATGCGAAGAAAATGTTAAGCAAAACCTAGAAATAATTATAATTGGCAAGACAAGATGTTGGTAATACAAGCTTGAATAAAAAATCCCCCCAATAACACTGAGCAATATGTTGGTGACATTTCGTGTCTGTTGTCGAGTATAAACATTAATAGCAGAGGCCATAATAGTAAGGTGGGTTTGACAAACAAATATGGCGTCTCTTCACGTCTGCATGTTTTTCGTAATTAGATTCACAAGTAGCGTTTCTTTTTCGTTTCGTATTTCCCGAGTAAAATGGTTTCTGTACGATAAAAAAAATCGTTTGTAATGAGTTGTTTATAGATATTTTTTCGATGTCGGCAGCTCAGTTTTGCAGTTCACCTGCTGCGAGGCAATAAGAACAAATAACAATCATTTTATTTAGAACTTCATCCGCAAATAACCGTTTCCAATTCTTTTTGTATTTTTAAAAACTTTTAAAATCTTTAACCTTTCTTTCTTTCTTTCTTTTTCACTCGCTTTTTTTCTTTTTCTTTCTTTTACATTGATAACCATTATACTTAAATTTCTTGCATTTTTCTTCAACGTATTTTTCCTTTTGTCAATTTTTTCTCACTCAGTTTCATTTGACCATCTCTTTCGTTCCTTCTTTTCTCTTTATTTTATTATATCTCGTGTTTTCTTTCTTTCTTTCTTAACTCCATTTTTCCATCTGCTTTTCTCTCATTCTTCTACTCTTTCCTTTTCACCATTCCTCTCTCAATTTCATTAAATTTCTTTCTTTTTTTCATACATAAAACATTTATTTTTATAGTTCTTTCTTCACTTTCTTTTTTTGTTTCATCCGCTTCATTTTTTCTTTTCATCATTTTTTCTTTCTTTCTTCTTTCTTTCTTCTTTCTTTCTTACACAAAACATTTACTGTTATAGTTTTCTTTACTTTCCTTTTCTTTTTGTTTTATCCTCTTCTTTTTTCTTTTCATCATTTTCTTTCTTTCTTTCTTTCTTTCTTTTTTTATTTATTTATTTCATTTCCTCACGTTCTTCTTTCTTCCCATTTTTTTCTTTTCTCGCTTTTATCCTGCCGCGCTCCTTTCATTCGTAATTTTTTATTTTATTTTTTCTTCATTCGATTATTCCCGTTTCTCTCTTTCCTAACTTCTTTTTTTTTCATCCTTCGTTCCTACCTTTTCTTTAACGTTCTTTCTTCTCCCGAGATTTCTCTTATTTCCCAGCATTCAATCTGCCTGATTGCCAGTCAGATCGCCTTGCACACGACTTTTCTTGCTTGTTCCCCATTAACATGTTAACACCATAGACGCATTTCAAAGTCACCACAGATCGCATAAGAGCATGAACTCAAGATAGAGATGTCTTATCACTGACCAGTAAAACAAAATAATCCTTTCTAGATTTCCAGATTCACAGAGAAACATGCCGAAAAGCAGATCCAGCCTTGCTTTTACGTCTATCCCGATTAAAAGCATTCTACCGCTAATTCCTTTTTCCTGCCAATTTTGTGCAGTTAATCCCACCATTTGTCACAAACTAAAAAAAATTTCACTTGTGGACAATTGAACAGAGATCAAGTTCCAGCTTAAGACGTGACGAAGCATAAAATATTGACGAAAAAGAGGCTAGAAATGATCGCAATTTGTTGATTGGTGGATCTGGAAAATAGACAGGAAGTTAGCAGGCATAGATTCAATGGCGAATTATCAATATTTCGTTATTAGAGAATCTTTTCTTGATGGCGATAATCTGAATAAAAATTGAATTACAAGAAGAGTTTTTAAGAGAATGAAAGTAAAATAAATGAAAGACATACGCATCAACATCTGTTTTTCTCCTGTAGAACTGATAATCGAGTCTTTTCAGTCATATTTTGAAAAATCAATTTATAGAAAAAGTGAGTGTGGGCTTGCGTGGAATTAATTCTACCTGCACAATGTTCGATCTCTGTTATTAATATTTATTATTGAATTAAGTGCACCGACACAGAAAGGAGATTATGCCGAGAAATAAATGTTTGCTGTGCACATTACATTATTTTTCACCATAATTTTACGGATTTATTGATACACCTATATATATATCATATATATCTGTGTGCATGTGTATATATGCGTAGGCACGATAAAGTTTTCAACACAATAAAGAAAGGATTGAGATCAAAATTCTAAAGATAAATTAAATGAACAGATAATAGAAAGTTTGAGAACGCGTAAATGTATCTGTATATAGGTATTAGTAGGTTTAATATATTTATTAATCTAGTTATATTTTATAGAATATTCTCTTTAAATATACCTCCTGATGTCTATCTATCTATCTATCTATCTATCTATCTATCTATCTATCTATCTATGTTAGTTTCATTTTGCTCTCTAGGTATTTACGCAAGACCTCCCCACAAGGCGGGATGTGGCACAAGGCTGTTTTATGACGTAGGGTGATTCCGAGCACGTAGGCTCGGGCAAAAATTCCCCGTATACACGGGGTCGGGTAGCTGTCTTCCTCCCCAGATGAGATTCTGCCCTTATACATAGCCTCAGAGGAAGAGAGGCCGACCAGCAGAGCACCATCAAATTAAGAGGTTTTGCTCTCTATAGCATTCTCTTATGGTATTTCCCTATTTTAGATCATAGAATATGACTTGCTTGCAGACAACGAAATTCATTTAGAGTGAGTTTAATAAATGTTGCCTCATGCCTATGTTGTGAAAGTCTTCCATAGTGGTTGGAAAGTGTATTTCTATGTATTGCCTCTAGTCGGTGTTCGAGTACTGCTGAAAGGAAAGATCTGAAATGTATCAGTACATTCACTAACTTTTAAATATACTAAGAATGTACGGAGTTAAAATCTATCACACTTATTTCTGTTCATCAATCTTGTTTTTATAAATAATACCGCTTTTAAAACTGTGTGTATATCTTTCTTTTTCTACGCTATGGCTCATGTAATTCAAATCTTAAGAGTCACTAAAGACAGAGGATTACTGAATCGGTTTTTATGGACGTAAGAATGGAATATTATGAAGATATGTAGGATAAAATACAGGTGACTCATCGGTTTGTTAGAAATCGGTCAGAGGAGAATTCAGCTAAATCCTGGCTCTGGACACCTAGACTTTTGGTGGCGCATCGGTAAACTGTGATATCATCTGCATCTATCTATCTATCTATCTATCTATCTATCTATCTATCTATGAGTGTTTCATTTCTGTCTTTTCTTGTCATTCTGTCGATTTAGGCTTTCTTTTTATCCTTTCCGAAATCTTTCCCTCTATTTAAAAGTCTATCTATCTATCTATCTATCTATCTATCTATCTATCTATCTATCTATCTATCTATCTAAGGGTGATTGCTGAAAAGTTATCGACCCGATCAAGAAGGAAAATATTTTGATACTTTGCCAGATTTTTGTGAAATGTTACTTTCTCGGAAAACCTTTAACTTTTCTTTTAATAAACATCATCAATTTCTAAGCTGTCTATATAGATTGATGCTTCTTACGGTTTACCAAACTTTTTTCAAGTTGTTCAAAGTCAAACATATTCTTAGATTGTAAGAATGTTTTTGAAGATAATAAAGATTTACTAAGACAAGACCTAATAATTATCTACGAGTGGCTGCTGAAAAGTTTTCGACCTGATCAAGTAAGGAATCTAAAGAAACGTTTTGATATTTTATCATCAATTTTAAACTGTCTATATTTCTCAGTTGATTTGATTTTAAGGTTTACCAACCTTTTCTTTTTATTAAAAATCAAACATATTTTTAGTTTTTAAGAATGTTTTTGGAGACAATAAATGTTTACTGCTACAAAGCTTACTAATTAACCCATAGCTGGAGGAGAATAGTGGGATTCATAATTTTCTGTGTAAGGTAATATAACTAACCTGAATGAAATTGGAACGCGGCTCGCCGATTTTCAACTCCGAACTATTAAACCTTCTCTCCAAAACACTATTGATTAACTAGTTGGATTCTTTGCCAAACCATCCATCTATCTATCTATCTATCTATCTATCTATCTATCTATCTATCTATCTATCTATCTATCTATCTTATTCACATCCATCTATCTCATTCACATTTATTTATTTATTTATCTGTCTGTCTGTCTATCTATCTATCTATCTATCTACACATAACATAATATATATCTTACACATAACATTAACTTTTAAACTGTCTTTTGAATCAATTTGCCGATACATTCTATTTATTAGCCAATCAAATTCTTGGTAAAGCCCTCGGCAATCTTGAGAATTAAAAAAAGAAGAGAAATGCTATTAAAAAAAAAAAGAAAGAAAAAAAGTCGAAACTCTTGAAATTATTTCCCCTGATATCAAGATAGCCAGAGGAAGTAGCAACGTCAGAATTGCGAGGTTTTTGGAGAACGTACAGAATTGAATTAAACGCAACGCACATTAATTAAACAAAATTCACAGGTAATTTGATTAAGTAACAATAAGAAACGAAATGGTGAATAAAAATTCAACGGCAGACAGAAAACAAAACGACGTGTCAATATTTTTGAGACGAGCAACTACTTTTGTTTCCACGTCGTCAAGATTTTTTAATATTACAATTACCGGGGAGGTTATTGATTTTCTTTCTGTCATCATCATCATCATCATCATCATCATCATCATCATCATCATTCTATTCCTTTCCTACCTGAGCATGATGATGATGATGATGATGATCAACATCAATATAATTTCTAGCCTTATTTTCATAATGCCGACATTATTGATGTCATTTTTGTTTTATTTCCTTTTTAAATCTTCAAGGTGATATTTTCTGGTTCGGTTGCATCCGTTACACTTAGAAAGAATTCATATTTGTTCTTATTTTATGACCCATAGACAGAAGAGAATGTCTCATTTGTTTGTAATACGCAATTGCACTCCCATTGACATACAATGACGGACATTCCCCGCAGTCTATCCAGTTGTTATTACTGAGCTTGTAATTATTAAAAGGCAAAGAAATAATATATTTTTCGATATTATTTATTGAATGTTCGCATAAAGAGCACATAGTGAATGGCACTTGCATTTAAATGATAGAAATTCTCCTTCGTAATTCCATCTTCTCTCCTGTGCGTTCAGCATTCTGACGATGGCGTCGCATATTCACTTCGGCAGCGGAAGTTTTGTTCATATGGCATGATGCCAACAAGACTTCCTGCAGAAGAAGAACATTTTGGAGAATCTTGGCAGAATAGAATATAGCAGTTTTCTGGTGCTCCACAATCTTAGTTTAATTTTTCTTTAAGCGCTATTTCAAACTTCTAGGTGGTGTTCCAAGTGCGCCTATTACTACAGGAATTACTTTAACAGTCATGTTAACTTTTTCAACTGACGAGCCTTTTCAATCATATCAGAGTTTTTTTTGGCGTTCACTATATTATTATTATTATTAGTAGTAGTAGTATTAGTAGTCGTAATAGTATTAGTAATAGTAGTAGTAATACTTGTAGTACTGTTTTATGCAATTGCATGTTTACACCAAATATCTGATGGTCATCACTGAAGACTTCGTGACAGCAAGTCTACTCAAGTCCTCAGCACCCTACTCAGTATCCTCGCCGATACCAGCAAGGCTGTAGGCTCTATTCTTTCAACCCTAAGTCGAACATCCTACTCATTCAATCTCGATTTCAATGTTTTGGGTACATTTTCAATTACGCCTACTATTAAGGGTACTATTTCGGACATTCTACTTTTAATATCTTGCTCAGCTCCCTAACAAGGTACAAGTGAAGTATTTTCCCCGTGCCTTTTGTATGGTTCGAAATCCAGAGATTTCCGTCTTGGTCTGAAACTCAAGGGAGAAGTCTACACTGCTTTTTAATCCATAGTTGTGGTAAGAAGAGATGGATTCGTGCTTTTCATAAAGATATTAATGGGAAAATTAACGGAAACATCTAGGTGGGAATTTGCTCGCCAATTCATCTTTAGATGCCGACGTAGATGATGCAAATTAAACCATCTGGGAGTGGAAGAATGGCACTTTAATTTGAACGTCAGCTCCTAGCACTGGGAGCGACATTCCTATCTATCTATGATCAATCTTGACCCAAATGTTTCGGTCAGGGATAAGTGTGGATTAAGAGCTGTAGTTAATTAAGGTGGCGTGAGTTTAAGCTCTATAAAAGAGGAAGTATTTGGCCAGTTAGCGGCAATCTATCCCGGGTTAAGAAACCCTATTTGACTTTTCACTATTTATAAAATGACTAGTAGCAGCCGCTTCGTACCGATGTTGAAACATGAATAGTTTATTCAACTATTTTTCGTCTTCCGTGGCTTTTGACAACGGGGCCACACTTCAATAAGCCCATTTTTTTTGCATCGAATCGGTAATCACTGGAGAAGCGGCAGCTAAAATCGAACCAGGTGCCTGTGCAAGGGGAAATACTACACTACTTGTACATATGTAAATACAGACCGCTAAAATTAAAAACTCAGAAACTGGTTCTATTTTTATGTAGGGGAACTTTTTCTATTTTTATTGTTTTAACATGATGGATGTAAATTTGCGTATCAACAACGTAATTTGCGAGAAACATATTTTATGAGAACAAACAATAAGAATCAAAGACAGTCTTTATCGCAGCCATCATCATTATCCGGGTTGAGTGCTACCGTTTGTTGTATGATTATTACTGTTATTGTTAGAATCATTGCTGTTATCATTTTAATTGTAATTATTGTTAATATTATGATATTAGCGCAGTCGTGGTCGTGGTCGTCGTGGTCGTGGTCGTCGTGGTCGGTGTTGCTGTCGTGGTTGCTGTTGCAGTTTCTCCAACCTTTTTCCGCTTCAGAAGGCGGCGACTCAATTGATTAACGTCGGTTGATTCAACTTTCAAGTAATTTCCTTTCAAACGTCCCCAGAAATCGACCGACCTTGCTTTGTTGTTGTTCTTGCTTTATATAGATATTTGAATTTTTTTCTTCTGGAAAGTGTTTAAAAAAGAGAAAATAAAAAGAAAAGAAAGAAAGAAAGAAAAAAAGCTACAAATTAAGAAAGAAGAAAAGAGAAAAGAATTAAAGGTAAAAAGGGCTAACCTTTTTACCTTAAATTCTTTTCTCTTTTCTTCTTTCTTAATTTGTAGCTTTTTTTCTTTCTTTCTTTCTTTTCTTTTTATTTTCTCTTTTTTAAACACTTTCCATACTTTCTTTCTTCCTATCTGTCGTTTTCTCAACTACGGTATTCTTTCTTTCTTTCTTTCTTTCTTTCTTTCTTTTTTTCTTTCTTTTTAACTCCTTTCCTCAGTTTTTCCTTTCTTTATTTCTTTCTTTTTCTCACTCATGCCTCTCTTCCTTTCTCTTTTTTCTTTCTTTCTTTATTTCTTTCTTTCTTTCTTTCTTTCTTTTATTTTCTTCTCTCTTTTAATTCCTTTCCATACTTTTTCCTTTCTTTCTTTCTTTCTTTCTTTCTTTCTTTCTTTCTTTCTTTCTTTCTTTCTTTCTTTTATTTTGATCTTCTTCAATTTTTAAACCACTCCATACTTTTCCTTCATTTCTTTCTTTTTCTCACTCATGCCTTTCTTTCTTTCTTTCTTTCTTTCTTTCTTTCTTTCTTTCTTTCTTTCTTTCTTTCTTTCTTTCTTTCTTTTTAACTCCTTTCCATAGTTTTTCCTTTCTCTATTTCTTTCTATTTCTTACTCATGCCTTTCTTCCATTCTCTTTTTCCTTCTTTCTTTCTTTCTTTCTTTCTTTCTTTCTTTCTTTCTTTCTTTCTTTCTTTCTTTGACGACGACGACGACATTATACTAGCACCTACTTTGCACTTTGCCCTTCAATAACGGACTTTTCCTCACTCGCCCTTTCCAGCTCATCTCCCCGGTATGATGTTTTAGGCAAATTGCCCGAGTCTTTCTGAAAAAAAAAAAGGTCAAGTCTCCTATCGATTTGTTGCATCCAGTCTTGTCAATGAATTCATTGTAAAGTGTATATTACTGCAATAATCGGATGATGCATATGCACACATGATGTGTGCATTGTATTTGACCTTATATACGATTATGTATGGCTACATGCGTGTAGAAAATGATGCATATTTACGTTTTTATATATGTGGGCTCATGATTGTACGATTATGTATTTGTATGTGTGTATAGGAAAAGTCGACTTAGCGTAAAATAGGATGATGATGAAGAAGAAAGAAGAAAGAACAAAGGAAGGATTGAAGGAAAGAATGGAACAAGAAAAAGCGAAAAGTAAAAAGAAGATTAATAAAGGAGGAAAGTGAGTATGATAGAGAAAAAAAGAGAAAGTAGAAAAAGAGGGTGTGCGAAGTCCCAAAAAAAGAAAACAAGAAGTAGAGAAAAGGAGAGGAGGAAAAAAAAGAAAGAAAGAAGAAGAAAAGGAAGAAAATGAAGAGAAAATAAAGAGGAAATGATAGGAGTGAGAAGAAAAAAAATAAAAGGAAAATAAGAAGAAATACATAAAAAAAAGGAAAGGATGCGGTAGTTGACAAAAAAGAGACAAAAAGAAAAATAATAATAAGAAAAACGAAGGGATTGAGGAAACGGAGAAAAAGAAAGACAAAGAAAGAATAAGAGGGGAAAAAAGAAAGACAGAGAAAGAATAAGAGGTAGAAAGATACAGAAATTCAAAAGCTGATCAAGAAAGAAAGACGAAGAAAAAAAAAAACACAAGAAGATTCATACTGACCGAACGAAAAACGACAGTAAGACGAAAACTAGTGAAAGAACTTTCATCTTTTAAATATGTATTTATCAATCTTATTCTGAAATGAATACATGTATTTTTATTTAATCAGATATGCAATAGAGCTAACAGGAAAAACTTAAAATGATGTATTAGGTTGGTGCAAAAATAATGACGTAATAATGTCGTTTTTTGACGTATTTTGTAACTTCAAAAAACGACATTATTACGCCATTATTTTTGCACCAACCTAACATCTTGTCTGACAAGGAAATACTTAGTAGACATTAGTCCATAACACAACTCTTTTCATCGACTTTCACGTATGACTAGTTTCTAACCAGCAGTAAGAATTGGAGATATTTATTCAACATTCAAAACAAATTTAACATGAACTATTAATTGCATTTTAAAGGTTACAACATCGGAGACATTGATTGATGCTGGGATCGGTAACATTCAAACGTGCATCCAGATGTTCCGTTTCAGACACATTTACATATATAAACACGAGCAGTTATATGTTCGGCCGTTCTACTTATGTCAAGGTATATATTATTCTGATAATGTTTTTATCAGTTAATCATATTTAGCGTAACAATTAAAATTGCTTAATATCTATCTATCTATCTATCTATTTTAAGATATTTTTATGCTTATACATTCTTTTTATAGATACAAATATTTAAGTAAATACTCTGTTTATAATAAACAGTATTGACAACATTTACCGGCCTGAATGTCCGACAAATTGTCATAGAAAATATGCATCCTCCGATAGGAATCGAACCTGTATCCTATAGGGAACCGTCATATAGCCTGACGTGCCTTAACCGATTTAACCACAGAGGACCGTTTCGATTAGAAAGGTCGATTTTATTGTTTTTAAACTACAATTTTCCATGATTTTCTCACGTACATTTACATCTACTTGATGCGTATCCAAATGTAAACAAATGACGTCACATATTATGATATAGACAAATTCCGACAATTATTTTAAGACATTTTTATTTATCTATCTATCTATCTATCTATCTTAGCCCACATTTCTTTTTTTTTTACTCTTTTGTATTATATAATAATTTATGTCCACTATATATATATATATATATATATATATATATATATATATATATATATATATCATTTTCTTTTTCCTTAAAATCAATTCCAGTATATTTCATTCACCATTAGCTTATTTTGTTTAATATAAAACATTGAAAATAAAGGTTAAACCTGATTTCAGTTCTTTTATTTTAATCTAAATGTAACCCCTCATATCCGGACTTTGTAACCAATTCCTCATATCCGGAAGCCCTTCTTAGTCTGGTTGTCAGGGATTCTACTCTATTTAAGTACTGCCCCATATAAATCCATGTGGAACTCTTTTTTTGTGAATTGCAAACAGTGAAGTTGATGAAATACTTACAGGCTGGAAACGGGTAACAGGCGAGTTTGAATTACACTTGAGGTCCTGATATTCCCTTTCACTCAAATACCTTCGAGAAAGGTATAAATCCATCTTTCCCTCAGCTATGATTTAAATAGTAGAGCAGTCTGGACTTTCTAGCCCTTGTTGGTAAACAGTATAGGAGAATGACAACTCAGAATTCAAAACCACGTGTGTTGGGCCACATACTTGAATTGTACTTTAGGCCCGCTCAGCATAGTCACAGTATAAAGAACAGGTTGTCTCTGTGGGTATTGAGGAAACACAACTGGGTATGAGCAGACAGGCACACTCGGAATTGAACAGCCATATTGACGTGAGATCACATTGATTTGAAGTTTGACTTCAAGACGAATTCCAGTCAGGTTCATTATATTCCCTTTACATACCACCAGGAAAGATATGAATCTATCATTTCTCCTCACCTACCTATGGGTTAAACAGTAGGACAAACTGAATCATATAGCCTTGGTTGGCAACCAATCTCTTTCAGAAAGGAACAACCTACTGCGAGAAAATCTTCTGCCTAGTCAGTCATAAATCGAAGGAGACATGATCGCCCAACAGTGTGTCGTGAATGGCACTTAAGTGATTGACTTCAAATCGAAATCGCCATTTTGATTGTAATTCATGTATTCCAGTTGGTTGAGTGCTTTCAAAGAAGTATTTCTTTTCATCAAATCAGTATTGTCATTGGCATAACTTATAAAAAAACTCCCTCTGCAAATAAGCATCTGAACCACATTGAGACCAGTTGCAGTTTCCTTGCAAACATTTCCTTGCTTTACATTTCCTTGCTTTACATTTTGGTTTTAAGTATTTTTCAAATAATTAACCGGAAATCTTTTAAAACCAATGAACGGATTAATCAGTAAAGTAGTCAAATTCTACAAACCGTCGTGAATCATCATGAAAACGAATAAATTAACTGAGCCCATTTGTAAAATAGTTTTGAAACGCTAATCACAACACCCGCTACACGCCGACAGTGTTGCAACATTGACTTTCCAATTAGAAGCGTTCTGTATTTCAAATGATTGACTATCTCTGATACTGAGAATACAAGGTGGGAAAGTCATTCAATTTGTAATTTTTATAGACTTAAGCTGAAAGTTTAGCTTAAATATATGGATTTGTTCACCTGCTGCTTCGCTTACCAATCCAAGGATTTTTCTTCATGATGGGGTCTAACGCATAGTTGGATTATATGTAATTCTTCAATTCAAAAATGAAGATAACACCCAATACTTCAGCTAACAGAACAATGATTATAACAGGGGATTTATAGGGTAATGGCTTGTAACTACGTCTTATGCGCATTGAGAATAAAAAGAAATAGGTATAAGAAGAATCGAATAAAATAGCCTTCATGGGATTAAACAAATACTTCCCTTTTGAAATCAGGCATATTATTAAAGATGTAATTGCTTAGTCTGGCACAAGGCTAAAATAATGGCGCACGGATAATCATCGAGCATTGCTAACCATTATAAAAATTAGTATTAATTATTTTCGAAGTTCAAGCGTCTAGCGGGATTGGTGTCCATTTGTAATCAAAATGTTTTTTTTTTGTTTATATAATCGATCCTCTGATAACAGTTAATGTTAGATAATTTCCTCGAAGATGAAGAAGAGACTTGAGGCAGTAGAAATATAGTTCTGCAGAAGGATGCTGAGGATACCACGGATTGAACATGTGAACAATGACGAATATTTCGAAAAAATGGAAACAAAAAGGACACTTATACTTACAATTAGATGTAAAAAGTTGAAATTTCTACAACACATAACGAGAAACGAGGGTTTGGAAAATTCAACACTCATAGGGCATGTTGAATTGTATATTTATTTGTTTTTTTTTACGACTTATAAAATTTTTGGAATTTATTTAAAACCAGAAAATATTTTTAGATTGTAAGAAGTTTTTTTTGGAGACAATAATGATTTACTAATACAAATCCTACTAATTAACTCCCAGCTGCAGGTGTTGCATTCTCGTCTCTCTCGGTAAGGAATCGATAGGAATTTTTTGTTCAGCAAACGAATGACGTCAAAACTGAGAGTTTTAACTTATCTATTTTTATTAATGTCGACATGTACTAAATATCCAGTGGAGATCCTTCCCTTTCAAGAGGGAGTCGTTTCAGACACGAAAGAGAACATGTTTGCATTACTTGACTGTCAAGAAACAACTCTCTGAAAAACCACACTAGCTCAGCCAATCAAAATTGAATTTCTTATTTTGGCTTGCATCTGACCTCGAAGGTCAACAGCCGGAAGTCGCAAATGAGATAAAATTCCTCTTAAAAATAATAAACTATTATTTAACACAGGGAGGAGATGTGGATCTATACCGTTTCCGATGGTATTTGCACGTAAGTGACTATACCGATCCCAACTGGAATTGGAACACGGCTCTTCGATTTCCAATTCGGAGCCGTTATCTATTACACCAACCGCACATCGAAGCTTACAGCACCAGGTATTCCCAAACGGTCACCCGTCTAGGTACTGGCAGACTCGACGATGTTTAACTTTGGCGATCGTACGAGAACCAGTGTTTCAACGTGATATGCACGTAACCCAGGGACAGAGGAACAGAGGGACAGAGAAAAGCAGCGAATAACCCACTTAACGAGGTTGTGTAAATAGCAGAACAGAGATTAGGAGATAATGATTTTCCAAGCATAGCTTAGATGTGGCACAAGGCCGAAAGTATGGGGCAGCCAGTGAGGATCAAACTCACTACTCATTGGTAAGTGATCTAGCAAGACAAGCTTCGTAACCATTACACCACATCGAGGTGCCCCAATGATTTTCTAAGCACAACTTAGATGTGGCACAAGGCCGGAAGTATGGGGCAGCCAGTGAGGATCGAACTCACTCTAGCAAGACAAGCTTTCTAACCATTACACTACGTCGAGGTTCTCACAGAGATTAGGAGATATATCAGAAAAGACAGCATTTCTAAGAGCTACAAAGGACAGGATGTTGTGGAGAGCCCTGATCGCATATCTCCTGAAGAGACACGGCACATAAAAGAAGAATTTGGAGGTGCACCTATATGAAAAGCATATTGTGCGTGTACACGTGTTTTATGTTTATACATGTGCCTTGTAGCTTGTGTATGTGTCTGGTACATATGTGCGCGCACATGTGCCAGATTCACGTGTCCGCGTGTAATAGGTTCATCTCTCACCCCATCGCTGATGTCAGTCACAATTACCGGTTGAGCCAGTAACGAACGAGCGATTTCTTCACGGAGAAAGTGACATTACTCGTTAGGGCAACGTGGTGACAATTCCTCGTCGTTCTATTTTGAGAATTTCGATTTCTATGACACTTAAGTGGAAACGGGAGATAACAATGGCGTTCTGGACATCAGCGGGGAGACGCTGAAAAGTTTTCGGCCAAACCTTCACCTTCACCCAACAAAACAGTATTTAAAGATATAAACTTATTTATATTCACGTCGCTATAGGGATGACTGATTTCTTTGTTGCTGGAACTGAAAACTAAACAGAAAATTAACTAGAGTCTAAAATCCTTACTCTCATATTGAAACATCGGTTCACGGACGATCACAGAAGTGAAGCAACGACGAGACAAGACAATATCTCAATAGTTAACCGCTTGAGAATACAAAGTGTTGTAAGCTTGGACGTGCGGGTGGTGTAATGGAATTGTAAATCGGTGAGCCGAGTTCTAATTCCAGTCGGGTTCGTTATATTCACTTAACGGAAAAGTATGAATCCAGCTATTCACGCCACCAGCTATGGATTAAGTAATAGGTTTTGTATTAGTAAATCTTTATTATCTCCAAAAACATTGAATCCACGCCTTATTCCCTAGACATTTCTTTGTTAATCAGACTTGTATCAGTAAAACATTATTTACCGACCCCACCAAAAATTCTTACAATCTAAAAATATTTTCTAGCTTTAAATAACCAACAAAAGGGCGAGAAACCGTAAATAACAAATAAAAATAAGTAAATGATATCAATCTTATAAAATATTCTTTCTGTCTAAAATTTATGAAATTCTTCTGTTGAGATAATCTTTCAGGAAATAGGTTTCTGAAATTCAGTAGTAGTCAATACTGTTTCCGTCATTGTTGGGGGTTTCCTTCCTTGCTTTTCGTTTGGGGTAGTGTCAATGAATGGAGTAGATTTAGCAAGTCTTGGGTTAATGTGAATGAATGGAGTAGATTTATCAAGTCTTTTTTTTTTCTTGCGAAGTCCTATAACAATATTTTTCTTTGACTTTGGATGCAAGGTAACATTGTCCAAATTCCAAAACACTATATTTACCGGCAAAATAGCCTTGGTGTCTATTTTACCAGGACGGGAAAAATAGCCTATTTGTTTTATTTAAGGGGTGTATTTTAAATGCAGTATATCAAACCGACACAAATTAATTTTGTTCAACGTGAGTGAAGTCTTAGAAATACATTAATTTTTTCCTTGCTTGTGGAATAAATTAAATAAATGAAGGTCGATTACATAGGGAAAAATATATAAAGACAAAAATATGGGTTGCACATAAATTTGAAGAAAGGAATATCGGTCAGCGTTTAATCACTTTTCTTTTTGTTCTGACTGGACACAAAAATAAGATATTTTTGAAGAAGACAGTCACTGGAAATGAAATTATTGTTAAAAGATCTCAGATGACAACACTATATTATATTTACAGGAGAAACCTTATCTGCGTTTTGACGGAATTCAAAGGGACATTTTTATTACTAATTGCTGAAACCTTAAAGATATTATTTATTAGGCAAAGATTGAAGAGAATAATTGGTACTTTTGATTATGCTCCTATTGTCTCTTCGAATTATATGTGCTACACATTTTAGTTGTTGCGCTGTTGAAAGTCCTCAAATAATGTGGTTTCCGTTATCTGTTACAGTTCTTTGTGATATTGTGAGCCCAGTTCACGATGTCCGAGCAATGATGAACTTCGCTGAGGTCCACACGCCTTACTCGCTTGGAGCCATTTATAACCGTCGATCTGAGAAGGAATTTAAGATACTTCTGAAAGAGTTTGACGCCATACATGGCATCCATATAAAAAACTCGATATGATACAGCGCGTAAGGAAAGAGGATTTTTAATGAAAATGAAAATGAAAAGAGTATTATACATAAAATCAGAAAGAGACAGTTGAAATTCCGATGACACCTAATGAGGAAAGAGAATTTGGAGAATCTGACACTCAAAGGACATATTGAAGGCAAGAGGCAAAACGAGGAAACAACGACTATCATTACCAATGAGCTTTTGTTGGCAGCACAGGGAACGGGAGGGATAGTAATATGACAAATATTGATAAAAGCTAAAAAGGTTTGGTTTGTTTTACGGCATATCAACCTCAATGGGTTATTTAATGACGACAAGTTTTTTAGGATTATTTCAGATGAATAGAATATGTATTCTTTGGTTTATTTTGGTTTGGTTTGGTTTGGTTTGTTTTTGGCATATCAAACGCAATGAGTTATTTAATACCGACAAGGTTTTAGGATTATTTCAGATGAATAGAATATGTATTCTTTGGTTTATTTTGGTTTGGTTTGGTTTGTTTTACGGTATATCAACCTCAATGCCGACAAAATTTTTATTGCTGGTAATGTTTTTCTTCAAAAATCTATTTCTGGGAATATTTTTCCTTGAACAAATCTATAGTTGGTAATATTTTTTTCAAAGAATGTATAGCTGTTCGTATTGCTAGTACTTTTTTTTTAATGTATTGCTGATAATAATTTATCCTTCAAAAATTATTGCTGGTAATATTTTTTTTATTACTAAATATTTTTGGTATTAAAACCTATTTTTACACAAGTTTGGGTGTTAACTATTTGCCCATAGCTGGGATCCTAACAGATGTTACCACCCCGGGTCAAGGTGGACCTGGGAACGCCAGCAATTAAGAGGTGGTTCCACGCTCTTCAAAACCTCCTGATCAGAGCCCTTGCTGTTGGACGTAGTTTATCGTCTTACCCAGGATGGAAAAGCTAAAAAGAATAGGAAGTTGTGAAGATACATGATTACTCATGCTCTTAATGGACATGACACATAGAAAAAGAAGATTCATTAACTATGGATTGAGTTCTCTAACCTTGAGTGATAACCAGTTGAACAGAAGGAAATCATTGAATTCCAAATAGTGTAGAAAGCAATAAGAAACATTTCCATTATCTTTCAAGAGATTTCATGATAATTCACTGTTGATAAAAAAAAGGAATCTTTGAAGTGTCATGATTCCTACATCTGAGGGAAGAAGGGGCCTAACATTAAATAAATTATCAGTTTTCAACGAATGTGCTATGAGAATTTTCGCAAATATCTAATATTATTTATGAAGAGGCTATTTTACCGGTCCCGGTAAAATAAACAAACACGCTTTTATGTTTATGTTACTGTTGTGGATTCCGGGTTGAAATCCGGTACCAATAAATAACAAACGCCAAGAATGAATATAGGAAAATAAATCTGTCTATATTTCTGAGATGAGGTATTATGTACAGTACTTACATTATTCGGACTATTTTCCTCATGTTTGTCGCCATATTTATCACAACGTTTCGGCCGTTTTACACTCCGGCCTTCTTCAGGTGGTTGGAATTTCGAACTGAACCTTTTCAATTTCGATCACTGGGGTAGACTGTTCTAGTTCCATGTTTGATGGATGTCAGTTATCAGTTATCTCCTGCTAATTTTCCCTCTGATAAGTTCTCCACTGCCTTAACCGAGTATTGAACTAACACTCTTTGGGTCTGTCACTGGATCTAACCAACGCCTTTATCCACTGTGCGATGTGTCCTTGAGGACACATGGCACAGTGGATAACGTTGTGATAAATATGGCGACAAAGATGAGGACAACAGTCCGAATAATGTAAATACTGCAGGGAAATAAATGTATTAACGTAATAATACAAACTGGTAATGCAAGTTAGTAGTTCCAGGAATGCGGGTTAGTAGAATATATATATATATATATATATATACAGCCTTTGTAATTGAGGCCGTAGATATCTCTATGTCTGGACTCGACTATAACTCTGGTTAAACACCTGGTCTCAATGTATTGCTGGATTGCTTCCTTACCACGTGCACGCTGACTGTGACTCTTGCTGGCTACCTTCGTTCGTTCTCTCAGCAGTAGTATATGTATACTCTGGGTGAGTCCATTTGTGTAAAAAGTTGAGGACCCCTCAACAGTTACCAGTCTCAATAAAATAGACCCCTGGTTATTTTAGCGATAAATATTTTTATTGTTATGAAGGCACGTAATGTTAAAAATAACAACACACAGATTTAACACAGAAGTTTATTTATTTTCACCATCAATTGTTAAAGCACAAGTGAAAATCATTTGTTCTTCGTCATTTATTAAAAGAAATATAGAATTCTCCGAAGTTTTTAAGCACTTCAGACATAACAGACTCTGATAATCAGAAACTTGGAAATGGTTCCCTTGTTAATGCTCTTCAGATGCGCCCACTGATGACACTAAACACGAACTCCAGAAGCCATGTTGTTCAAGTCCTGCATAGAGAGCTCACACAACAATTCCAATGATGATATTTATCACTGACAAATTAGCCAAATACCTGTAGATATCTGTTACTGGATGATTTCTTAATGAATAGAGTAAATTTATCAAGTCTTCTTTTTCTTGCGAAGTCCTATAACAATACTGTTTGACCCTTTTCTTTCACTTTTGATGCAAAGTGACATTGTCCAAGTTCCAAAACACTACATTTATCGGAAAAATAGCCTTGGTGTCTATTTTACCTGGACCAGTAAAATATCATTGGTTTCTATGTTACCTGGACCTGCAAAATAGCCTTGGTGTCTATTTTACAAGGACCGGAAAAATAGCCTTGGTGTCTATTTTAATTGTACCGGCAAAATAGCCTTGGTGTCTATTTTATCTGGACCGGCAAATAGCCTTGGTGTTTATTTTACCAGAACCAGCAAAATAGTCTTAGTGTCTATTTTATCAGAACCGGCAAAATAGCCTTGGTGTCTATTTTACCTGTACCGGCAAAATAGTTTTGGTGTCTATTTTACCAGGACTGTCAAAATAGCCTTGGTGTCTATTTTACCAGGACCGGAAAAATAGCCTTGATGTCTATTTTACCTGTAACGGCAAAATAGCCTTGGTGTCTATATTACTTGGGCCGGCAAAATAGCCTTGGTGTCTATTTTACCAGAACCGGCAAAATAGCCTTGGTGTCTATTTTATCTGGACCGGCAAATAGCCTTGGTGTTTATTTTACCAGAACCAGCAAAATAGTCTTAGTGTCTATTTTATTAGAACCGGCAAAATAGCCTTGGTGTCTATTTTACCTGTACCGGCAAAATAGTTTTGGTGTCTATTTTACCAGGACTGTCAAAATAGCCTTGGTGTCTATTTTACTTGTACCGGCAAAATAGCCTTGATGTCTATTTTACTTGTACCGGCAAAATAGCCTTGGTGTCTATATTACTTGGACCGGCAAAATAGCCTTGGTGTCTATTTTACCAGAACCGGCAAAATAGCCTTGGTGTCTATTTTATCTGGACCAGCAAAATAGCCTTGGAGTCTATTTTACCAGGACGGGAAAAATAGGCTATTTGTTTTATTTAAGGGGTGTATTTTAAATGCAGTATATCAAACCGACACAAATTAATTTTGTTCAACGTGAGTGAAGTCTTAGAAATACATTAATTTTTTCCTTGCTTGTGGAATAAATTAAATAAATGAAGGTCGATTACATAGGGAAAAATATATAAAGACAAAAATATTTTCTAGCTTTAAATAACCAACAAAAGGGCGAGAAACCGTAAATAACAAATAAAAATAAGTAAATGATATCAATCTTATAAAATATTCTTTCTGTCTAAAATTTATGAAATTCTTCTGTTGAGATAATCTTTCAGGAAATAGGTTTCTGAAATTCAGTAGCAGTCAATACTGTTTCCGTCATTGTTGGGGGTTTCCTTCCTTGCTTTTCGTTTGGGGTAGTGTCAATGAATGGAGTAGATTTAGCAAGTCTTGGGTTAATGTGAATGAATGGAGTAGATTTATCAAGTCTTTTTTTTTTCTTGCGAAGTCCTATAACAATATTTTTCTTTGACTTTGGATGCAAGGTAACATTGTCCAAATTCCAAAACACTATATTTACCGGCAAAATAGCCTTGGTGTCTATTTTACCAGGACGGGAAAAATAGCCTATTTGTTTTATTTAAGGGGTGTATTTTAAATGCAGTATATCAAACCGACACAAATTAATTTTGTTCAACGTGAGTGAAGTCTTAGAAATACATTAATTTTTTCCTTGCTTGTGGAATAAATTAAATAAATGAAGGTCGATTACATAGGGAAAAATATATAAAGACAAAAATATGGGTTGCACATAAATTTGCGGAAAGGAATATCGGTCAGCGTTTAATCACTTTTCTTTTTGTTCTGACTGGACACAAAAATAAGATATTTTTGAAGAAGACAGTCACTGGAAATGAAATTATTGTTAAAAGATCTCAGATGACAAAACTATATTACATTTACAGGGGAAACCTTATCTGCGTTTTGATGGAATTCTTGTACATTTCCTTTTTAGATTATAATTTCTTTTGTTCCGTGTAATGTCAATAAAAATACCAAAAATTACCTTCCGGAATTAACTGATCCAAATTAATTATTCATAATTAAATGCTAAATTTACCTTAATTTTGATAATTGAATAATTAAACCATAAAGTAATACGAGAAAAATGGTGGAAAATTTAAATTAAACTAAAATTTAAATGTCACATTTGTTGGTTGTATTTTTTCTTTTTGTATGATTTTTAGTGTATTTAACGCAGAAGATTTAGGCCTTAATATAAAAACCATATTATTTAAAACTGGTGAAGGCATTTTTTTTATTTGATGACATAAAACTTCAATCACTAGTATGAACGATTTGAAGATAGTGTGGATTAATCGGGATAGTATTACTGAAAAACATCCATTGAAACTGAAAATCTAGTGTAACCAGTTTTGACATACAATTGTATGAAGAATAATGATGAAAAAAATCTGGATTCATTCCAAAGAAAAAACATAAAGTATGTAATCATCAAGGGATATCTCCACATCATTTCCAATTTCGGATTGTAAAAAAATGCATACGCAATCTTATGCTCCAACATACAATTACCCTGGAAACTATTTGATCGTATCCTGTGAGTAGGTGTGCAGACATCATCTCATAAATTTGTTCTGTTTTACTTGAAGCAGATTAATGCGACACACTTTCGCGGTAGAACAACCGTAGTATATGAAAATGAAGAACGACATAAAATAATAATAATAATAATAATAATAATAAACAAAAAAAACTGTCAGTAAAATTCCATCATAGCCGTAAAAAGAAACAAACTTTGAAGACCTTGGAAAACTTGCAGTATTTTCGAGAGTTAGGAGAGGACAGAGAGTTATGGAAGGGACTGATAAGAATTATGTATAAAGTTACCGAAGATGAGAAACACTAATTAGCAGTGTAGGTTCAAGTCGAAAGAGGGATGATGATGATGATGATGATAATTATGATAATAATAATAATAATGATGATGACGATGATGATGATGATGATGATGTTGTGGATTCCGGGATGAAATCCGGTCTCAAATGAATGACAAACGCAGGAATGATATATAGCAAATAAATGTATTGACGTAATAATACAATTGATAATACGGTTAGTAGATCCAGAAATGCGGTTAGTAGCAATAATAATAATATATACAGTCTGGGAAATTCAGTATTGAAGTAGGACTTCCTTCTGAATCTACGTGCTCGCAACTACAAAGCGTTTACCTCACATTCTCACTCTCTCACTGTATCACTGTCACTCTCTGACTGGTCTCTCGGGTTTTCACCGGCAGCAGTACAAGTACACACTAGTCGAGTCCACTTGTATGAAAAAGGGATGGACCCCATAACAACTGATGATGATGTCCTTCATCATAACTCCTTACAGATTCCTTTATAACAGTGGTTGCCACCCTTTTCAACATATGTCAGGATGCCATCACCCCACACCATTTTCGAAGATTTTCCGATTCAAAATATGCATATATAATTGAAAATTCTTTATTATTTTCCATATTAACCGATATATATATATATATATATATATATATATATATATATATATATATATATATATATATGGATTGTTTTTATAGAGGACATTTTTTACACCCGTGAAAGGTTCCAAATTCTGTAATATATATATATATATATATATATAAATATAAAAGTGAACATAGAAGTCAACACTTAGAGGCGACAGTCTGTTTCATGCTATATGCAATCGTCAGGCCACGTGGCCTGACGATTGCATATAGCATGAAACAGACTGTCGCCTCTAAGTGTTGACTTCTATGTTCACTTTTATATTTACACACGCTCTATCTCTGATATTGAGCACTTTATTCCATAAATATAGCACACCTTAAGACTATATTTCTTTATATATATATATATATATATATATATATATATTTGTCTCTCTCCACACTGAAATTCCCCTGTGTGAGGGATACTCCCTGGCTGAGAACTTCTGCTTTATAATCGATGAATTGCAGCGACTTCTTGGGAAAGATCGTGGAGTGGTTTACCGATGTCTTCGTCACGATTTTCTCTTAGGGATAGCCCTTCTCCTTGACAGTTTCTTACCTAAGGGTAAAGCCGAGTCTACCACGCCATATATCCCATAGCTATAGGTAAAGGGGATAGATTCATGCGTTTTTCAAAAGCATTCATTCAAAAATGAACACAACAGACTGATTAGGAATATGTACTCGGCTTGCCGATGACACATTAAGCCTTAATAAGTTACACTAAACTGAATATCACTTTTTTGTGTTTCGATGTGATGATATCCTTGTGTGTCCCTCTTAAACTCTGTCATTGACAATGTTAATACAAATAATCAAGTAATATGTCACTACTACGCTGTCATACTGGGCATAGTTGATAAACCCGATAGATTGTTTTTTTTTTTTCTTGTTTTCACTATTGGACGTAAGCCTTCCTCAGGTTTATACGGAGGAATGAGTCAGTGTGTGTTGGTCGGAGCGGATATGACACGCTTGGTATTGGCGCGTAAGAGAATGTATCGAACCTGACTTGTCTCATTCTAAGCCATTATCCATTACACTACTCGAACCTCCAATATTTCCTGGTATTCCAAAGCTGTCACTCATCTACGTACGGATCAGACTCAACGTTGCTTAACTTCGCGGATCCTACAAAAACCCGGTGTTTGAACATGATATGGCCATAATCCTAATGATAATTATTTTAGAGAGTTTAATTTATAATGGCATGAAAAATAAATTTACCATCTTAAAAATCAGAATTGACTAAAAAGCTACGCATGTATGTTGATATTTATGTGTGCGTGTTTGTGTATGTGAAAAAGCTATCGTTTTGATCGCCATTATTTGTATCCGAGCGCGAAATGTCCAAACTTAATCCGTTGACTGTGTGCGCTAACTTTGGCGGGAAAGTGTTTTCGGCGCACGTATTTTCGCAATTATGGCTGACAAGGCGAGGGTTTTGGTGAGGGTATGACGATTCTGGTAAGCTAACGCGAAGCACTCTCTTTTCAGGATCCTGTCTGCCACTGACCATTTCTATTATACGAGGGAAATTAGAAATTTGGATCACAAGTCGGTGCCGGCGGTCGTAAGAAATTTGATTTGGTTACTTTCGATGTGACATTGCGATGTGTCCAGCTCGATCTGCAACCTTAAGTCTAAGCGCCGTGTGGTGCCTTGCATCTTGAAATAGGAGTGATTAAACGGGGCAGAGGACTGGTTTAGGTGTATATAGTCATTGTAAGCTGGTAGAGGTCGAAGGAAAAGAGTTCAGGAAACAAAGAAGGGAACGTTAAAATACAAAATCAAAAACAAAAATAATGAAGGAAGAAAAGGAAAGAAAAAGAAAGAAGAAAAGAAAGATAAAAAGGAAAGAAAAAGAAAGAAGAAAAGAAAGATGAAAAAGAAAGAAAAAGAAAGAAGAAAAGAAAAATAAAAAGGAAAGAAAAAGAAAGAAGAAAAGAAAGATGAAAAAGAAAGAAAAAGAAAGAAGAAAAGAAAGATGAAAAAGAAAGAAAAAGAAAGAAGAAAAGAAAAATAAAAAGGAAAGAAAAAGAAAGAAGAAAAGAAAGATGAAAAAGAAAGAAAAAGAAAGAAGAAAAGAAAGATGAAAAAGAAAGAAAAAGAAAGAAGAAAAAAAGAAAAAGGAAAGAAAAAGAAAGAAGAAAAGAAAGATAAAAAGGAAAGAAAAAGAAAGAAGAAAAGAAAGAAGAACAGAAAGATAAAAAGGAAAGAAGAAAAAGGAAAAAGTAAAGAAAAAGAAAGAAGAAAAGAAAGATAAAAAGGAAAGAAAAAGAAAGAAGAAAAGAAAGATGAAAAAGAAAGAAAAAGAAAGAAGAAAAGAAAAATAAAAAGGAAAGAAAAAGAAAGAAGAAAAGAAAGATGAAAAAGAAAGAAAAAGAAAGAAGAAAAGAAAGATGAAAAAGAAAGAAAAAGAAAGAAGAAAAAAGAAAAAGGAAAGAAAAAGAAAGAAGAAAAGAAAGATAAAAAGGAAAGAAAAAGAAAGAAGATAAAAAGGAAAGAAAAAATAAAGAAAGAGACGAAAAAATGAAGAAAAACTAAAAATAGATTAAAAAAAGAAAACAGACGTAAAAAAAAGAAAGCAAGAAAAAAGAAATGAAAGAAAAAGAAGGAATCAAGGAATGAAAACGGAAATGATAACAGAAAGAGAACGAAGGAAGACAAAGGAATTGGGAAGAAAAAAAGAGAAGGATAAAAAAATGAAAGAATAAAACAAGGCATAACGTAAACATGAAATGAAAGAAAGGGAGGGAAAGAAGGAAAGAAAAAAGGAAAAAAAAAAGAAACTAAAACGAAAGAAGAAAAGAAAGAAAAAGAAGGAAAGAAGACAAGAACTGAAAAAACAAGTAAAAAAAATTAAGGAAAAAGGAAGATAGAAATGTAGGAAAATAAAAGAATGAAAGGAAAGAAAACGAAAGAAACGAAAAAAGAAAAGCAATGAAGGAAAAAGAAGAAAAAACGGGTAAGACCATGAAAAAAGAAAGAAATGAAGGAAGGAAGCAATGAAGGCCTAAAAGAAAAAAAAAAAAAAGGAAAGAAAAAAGAAGACATAGCGAGATCACCGGGATCGAAATCCGGAAGAAAGAAGACAAACTGAATACACGGAAAAGCTACCTGGTCGTATTCACATAATTATTGACTGGTTAATGAAAAACATCAAAAACATGTTTGCAAAATAACTATACAAAAAGAATATACAAGTAGATGACGAAACAGAATGAAAAGAATGAACTTTAAAAGTTCATGTCGCAGATCTTCAAATTTCTTTCCCGAATGAAAGAAAACTAAAGATAATCTACACTTCAGCAAGATCGTAAATTTTGGGTGTACGAATCACCACAACCTTTCACATTATAAGAAATGTGGTTCACTGTGTCGTGTACTCGACAATCTTTCCCTCCAGTATCTATTTTTCATATTTATGAGTCTACTATTCGTCCATGCTTTGAATATCGCTGCTACATATGGTAGAGTGCTCCTGCTATATATTTAAAGACTTTTGATAAAATCCAAAGAAGAATCCGACACTTTATTGATCCTCACCTGGCATCTCGGCTTCAGTCACTTTCCTACCACCACAATTTAGCTTCTCTGTGCCTTTTCTACATTTCATAGTATTAGGTTGGTGCAAAAATAATGAAGTAATAATGTCGTTTTTTGACGTATTTTTTAACGTCAAAAACCGACATTATTATATTATTTTTGCACCAACCTAATAATTGTTCTGATGTACTTACCATTGTGGTAGCTAGACTTTATGAATTTAAACGCAGTACTAGATTGGCAATAATTGTCTCATCGCCTATATGACATAAAAATTCTGGACAATATCACCATAGAAGAATAAAGATCTTGGAAGCGATGTGGATGCCGTTCTACACTATGTACACTGTACCAAAAGAAAAAAAAAATAAGAATAGAAACTAGAAAGAAACTATTGATAAAAACTATAAAGAGACACATAATGAGGAAAGTAGCCTAAAGAATTTGACACTCACAAGGCATATTGAAAACAATAGAAGCAGAGAGAAAACGAGTAACTTTTCAAGTTTGATTAATTAGATAGCAGAAGTGGATTGTGGACTTGGAAAGAAACGAGCAGAGTATATATATATATATATGTAAGAAAAACATATAAACTATTTATCACTCAACAAAGGATTTAGACACGTAGCGTTTTATTGAAAGCTTATCTAAAGGCTGACTGTGGGAGTGATCACCTATGCACAAAAAAGGGTAAATTACAGCTAAAAATTTAATTAAGTTAAAAACGACTGATATCGTTGGAGTAATGGATAGCAGTTCGGATTGAAGAATCGGAGAGCCGAGTTCGAATTCCACTCTAGTTCAATCACATACGTGCTAATACCCTTGCGAAAAGTATGAATCCATCTTTTCTCCTCCCAGCTATGGGTAAAATAGCAGGACAGATTGGTTTCTATAACCTTGGGTGGCAGCCGGTTTAAGAGAAGTAATACTCTGAATTCAGAACTGTACGTAGCCCTTGCAAAGCACAGACTATACAGTTAAGGAAAGGATCGTTAGCATTGAGTCGATAATCCCGATTACAGCCAACCCCTAACTGCAAAGAGTTTTAAAGAAGCAAGAATTACTTAGAGTAATAAAAAAATGACTTAGGACCATATCAAGTTGAAACACCGGTTCCAGTATGACCACCGAAGTTAAGCAATGTTGAGCTTGGTACATAAATGGGTGACCGCTAGGGAATACCAGGTTTTGTAAGCTTGGATGTGCGGTGGTGTAATGGATAATGGTTCGGAATTGTTAATAGGAGAACCAATTTCAGTTATAATTTTTATATCCACTTACGTGCAAATACACCCTTGGCAGATATGAATCCAGCGCTTCTTTCCCTCCTTAGATATGGGTTAATTAATAAAACTCATATCACTAAGTGATTATTAACTCCCAAAAATATTTTACAATTTAAAATATTTCTGGCTTTAAATAACCAGCAATGGGTTGATAAGCCGTAGAAAACGAATCAATCAATAAATAAAAAAAGATAGTTGTGGAGAGCTATGATTGCCCACGTCCTGAACGGAAGTGGTATTTATAGAGAAAGAATGAGAGAGAGAGAGAGAGAGAGAGAGAGAGAGAGAGAGAGAGAGTGTGTGTGTGTGTGTTAGCGAGCGAGAAAGAGGGACACACAGACAGAATTCTTCTTTCCATATTTTTATTCTTAATATTCTCTTTATGTCTGCTTCTTTTATTAATATTTGTAACGCAAATTTGAATCTCTGAATATGTTTTGGTTTCTATTGTAATTTTATCGATTCTTTCCAGTCGAAAGAATTATGGACAACACCCTTCTCTTCAATTTTTTTTTCCCAACAAAACTAAGCAATCCATATGAAAAGCATCGACAATGGAATTATGATCGGTGTTTCCCGGCGTAGAATCACGTGACGAAGAGAAGGAGAAGTCCGTGGAATATGAGGACGAGGGCCGGAGAACCAACAACCTTCTTGCGACTCGAGACGTTATTATATCATTGTCGTTGTAATTAGATTTCATTCAGGAGTTTTCATTTTGACTTCGATGCTATTAGAGAGGAAATGAATTTTAAATGGTCGTTGGGAAGTGGAGAGCGGTTGGTGGGGTGAGATATGGGAGGGTAAGAATTACGCGAGTTGCGCACGCATACAACGATACACACATTGACATTTTTACATGCAACCATGCGCCAAGGCACACATGTAAGCTTTGCGTACACGAGAAGAAATAGGCTCAATCCGTAACACACACACACACACATGAAAACACACAAATAAATTCACACACGTAAACATAAACACAAACACATTTATATGTGCATACACATACACACAGGTTCTGAATCTTAAAGCTCTAAATATTGCACGATACATCCTAGCAAATATTGCAAGTTAGTCACACGCCTTTATTAAAATGAAAATTGTTGTTTTCATTTACGTTTGAGTATCTAACCGTGAGGTAAGGGTTAACAATCTAGTTTAATCTACCGATATTGTTGTGTAGTGAAGTGGATAATCACTCAGGAATTCATATTTGTGTCTTTGTATCATACTAACCTTATATATATATATATATATATATATATATATATATATATATATATATATATATTAGGTTGGTGCAAAAATAATGATATAATAATAATGTCATTTTTTGACGTATTTTTAACGTCAAAAAACGACATTATTACGTCATTATTTTTGCACCAACCTAATATATATATATATATATATATATATATATATATATATATATATATATATATAGCTAGGAATAAGCAAAAATTATATGGCATTTTAAAAAGCTAAAAAAGAACAACCGGTTTCGTCCCAGCCTTATCAAGTTTATTTTCTGGGATATAAAAATATATAAGAGTGTAAATTGAATTATTATTAATGATAACGAATGGAAGGAAAAAATGAATTTCAAGAAAGCTAGAGTTCAATAACATTCAGACCCAGTAAGGATTCCCTGTGTTTACAGAGGGGAGGCCCACGGGATCTGATATACAAGGACTCTAGAAGCTTGAGGTGATATGAAGAGTGGGACCTAGATAAAATCGAAAAACGGTCCACATTAAAATCAAAAACACAATTCCTGCTATTTTTTACATGCTCTGTAATAGAAGAGTCAGAAGTATCGGTTAGTTGATTTATACATATATATATATATATATATATATATATATATATATATATATATATATATATATATATATATATTACTCAATGCATTTATTTTATTTATATTGGGCTGGTGCAAAAATAATGAAGTAATAATGTCGTTTTTTGACGTTAAAAAATACGTCAAAAAACGACATTATTACGTCATTATTTTTGCACCAACCTAATATTTTTACTCAATACATTTAATTATTACGTTTAAAAGTATGTATATAACAGAGGCAATAACCAAAAAGAGGACTGACTTAACTATACGACACACTCTTCAACTAGATTAGTTCATAAAGCATCACTCTATACAATGGGTTATACCTATATGTGGGAAATGTTGGAAGAAACAAAATAAACATTAGATAAATAAAATAAAATAATTAGATAAATAATATATATATATATATATATATATATATAGTTTATGAAAAACTTGGTAATCCGGTAATCCGTATGGGTAAACCTAAGGAGGATAAAATCCAGAGAGCTCAATGTAAATCCAGAGCAAATAATTTAAATAAAATAACAGTTTCAAAGTAAAGCAAAATCTGTTTCTAGCTTTTTTTACTAAGAAAATTAGTGACATCTCTTCTTTTCTCTCTTAACTTCCTTCTCACTTTTTCTCTCTATGAGTTTTTTCTTCTCTACCCCTTCGATTTCAATATATAACTTCCGTTAAGTTAACCGTTTAAATGTGTCAATATATGCTAACTCACTCATGTCTTATCTCTCCCCCTCTCACTTCCTCACTTTGTTAATTTACATATGTTTAATACGGCCCGTCAAAAATGTGTAAATTTTCTTTTCATTTTTTGTTTGAAAGTAAAGTCTGATGATCCGCAGTCCTTTTAAAAGGGCTGTGGTGAAATAATTTATTACATGGAACCTTAAAGTGTTCTGTTTATATATATATATATATATATATATATATATATATATATATATATATATGTATAAATGGTGGTACTCGCTCGGATAACTCAACTTGCAGTAGAACAAATCGGTACCCAAGGAAAAATGGGGAATAAAAAAAAGAAAGAACCAATAACATTAAACCAAGGCGAAAACAATCGTTCAGTGTTCAAGTTCGAAGTCCAAAGAAAAAAAAAACCAAAACGAGTAAAAACACAATTACGTAAAGTGCGTAAACGGATGGTCAGGTTAATGCCGTCATTACCCTGACGATACGTTTATGTGAAACCTAGGTAGGTTTGCCTGGCTCCTTAGGATTATCTTATATATATATATATATATATATATATATATATATATATATATATATATATATATGAAATGAGTATGTATATAAATATAAATATATATATATATATATATATATATGCAATTTTTATATATATTATTTACATATTATATATGCGCGGTACTTATTGGAAAGCGCTTAATATCAGAGATAGAGCTAACATATTTAGTTGGATTGGTGTGAGTTGTGACCCTGGGTTTCACGCGATGTGCGATCGTCAGACAAACTGATTAATTTTTAAAAATTGGATTTATATATGGTTGCGTATATCGGTGTTTTGTTATGGTAGTGGGAGGAAAAATTGTCGTCGGAACTCCACTCATACGTACGCAAACATACATACACGCACGTTTACTCACTGACGTACGCTCACTCACTGGAGCTGACACAAACACAAACATATATGAGCAGTGTGGGACTGGGCATATATAACTATTCATGTGTCGTTGCGTACATATGTACGCAATTGATCGCTGTATTCAATGTTGGATTGTGTAGCGAACATCTTTTGCAAATAGCGTGAAACCCGGAGTCACAAACTCACACCAAACTAATTATATATATATATATATATATATATATATATATATATATATATATATATATATATATATAGTATAAGATGAAAATTGGAAAAAAATCTTAGATTTCTGCCGATGCGTTTCGTCTTACGACTTTTTCAAGGCAAAACTTAAATCGAAATGTTTTTGTTGTTATAGTTAAATTATAAAATCCGAATTTAAAAAAGAGAGACGCTTCTGCGTAAGCCTCTTTCTGGTTAATGTAAGTTTCCTTTATACTAAGAGTTTTTTTTCCATATCGACAATATAATTAAATTCCCAGATCAATTCTGTGTACAAGACAAATTAGTATAAGATGACAACTGGAAAAAAACTTAGTTTTTTACCGACGCATTTCGCCTACCGACTTTTTCAAGGCAAAAAATGAAATCGAAATGTTTTTGTTGTTATAGTTAAATTACGAAATACGAATTAAAAAAAAAAAATTGATTTCATTTTTGCCTTGAAAAAGGCAGAAGACAAAAGATTTTTCCCAACTGCGTGTCTGTGTGTGTGAGAGTTTTGTGTATGTGTGTGTCTGTGAAATATATACACCCACACACACATATATATATGTATAAGATCGTAATATAGAAGCACAAACTTTTTTAATCATTTCACCCCAATAAAGGCAATAAAACCACTAAGATGCAAGGAGGTACAGAGAGTGAAAGAAACAAAGAAAACATTATTCAGGAGAAAGGACATTAAAAAGAAAAGGATTAAAAATGACAAAAGATGACAATTGATGTTGCATTTAAATTCTTACAGATCGTAGTTGAGTTGAAAGCAAGAAATGAGAAGACAGCCCAACAAGTGAAAAGTGAGAGAGAGGGAGAGAGAGAGAGAGAGAGAGAGAGAAAGAGAAAGAGAGAGAGTATAGAACTTACAAATAATAATAAAGAAGGAAAGAAGGAAAGAAAGGGAGGGAGGAAAACTCATACTTTGAGAAATGATGCAAATAATGAAGAATAGTTGGTAAAAGGTAAGTACAGGAAGTAAGTTCTGTTAATAGAAAGAAAGAAAGAAAGAAAGAAAGAAAAGACATTTCAAGATGACAAAAACTGAAAACAAGTAGATAAACAGAGATAGAGAGAAAAGGGAGAAAGAGAGAGGGGGAAAATCAGGAAAGCCTAAGTGATAAAAAGAATGTCAAACCGTTAAAGAAAGAGGAACAAAACTGTAGACAAGAACGTTGATAGGAAGATGGAAAACAAAAAATATCACGAAATGTAGAGAGAAAAAGCGAAAGTAAAAAAAGATACACGGAAATTTAAAAGCATTATTTTTTCTTCTTAAAGAGTGAGAGAGCGAGGACGAAAGAGAGAGAGAGTGAGAGAGAGAGAGAGAGAGAGATAGGGGGGTGAGGGAGGAAAAGGATAAAAATCATGAGGAGGAGGAGGAGAGGAAAGGGGTAAAAGTTGACTGAAAAACTCATAAAATCCAAGCATTCTTTTCAAGAGAGAGAGAGAGAGAGAGAGAGAGAGAGAGAGAGAGAGAGAGAGAGAAAGAGATAGGGGGTGAGGGAGGAAAAAGGATAAAAATCATAACGAGGAGGAGAGGAAAGGTAAAAGTTGACTGAAAAACTCATAAAATCCAAGCATTCCTTTCAAGAGAGAGAGAGAGAGAGAGAGAGAGAGAGAGAGAGAGAGAGAGAGAGAGAGGCGAGGGAGAGAGAGAGAGAGGGTGAGCGAGAGAGAGAGAATAGGGGAAGGGAAAGAGAGAGTAAAGGAAGAAAACATGATGGAAAAGAGAGAGGAGGAGCGAAGATAGAAACAAACTAAATGGAAAACTAATAAATCATAATGGCAAAATATATTAAAGAGAAATTTTAATGAAATGCACTCATCAGACTTCATCGCAGAATTTACCCTTGATCGTTGTATTTTATATTTACTTTTTGCCCCTTTTTTTTTGCACACAAATACACGGCTAGCCCTGGGTACGTACATATTTAAATACGCACTATTTTTTCTACACGCGTTTACATCGGCATAAAAAAAGTATTCTCGAAACATGATTTTCTTTCTTTCTAGTTTTCGTTTTATTTTTATTTTTTTAGTGTATCATTTATCCTTTCTTTCCTTCCTTTTTCTTTTTCTTTCTTTTTAGCGATTCATTTACTATTCTATCTTTCATTTATTCTTTCTTTTTCTTCTTTTTAGCACATCATTTACTCTTTTTTCTTTCTGTTTATTCTTCTTTCTTTTAAGCGCACCATTTGCTCTTCTTTCTTTCTTTGATTCTTTTTTCTTTTTCTTTCTGTTTGTGCACCATTTACCCTTCTTTCTTTCTTTCTTTCTTTCTATTTTCTTCTTTCTTTCTTTCTTTCTTTCTTTCTTTCCATTTAGTGCATCATTTACTCTTTTCCTTTCATTGTTTTCGCATCATTTACCATACGTTCTTTCATTTAATTTTTCCTTTCTTTCTTTTTGTATTGTAAATTATTATTTTCTTGGTCTTCTTTTTTTTTTTGTTTTTCATTCTTTCTTTTTAAATATATTTTTCTTTCTTTCTTTCTTTCTTTCTTTCTTTCTTTCTTTCTTTCTTTCTTTCTTTTGGTACTTGTACATTTACTAATTTATCATTTATTTTTTTTCCTTTTTTCTTTCTGTCAATACGTAATTTTCTCTTTCTTCTTCACTTTCCCTTCAATTATATTCGTTCTTTCTTTTCGAAGCCTTCTCCCCATATACAGAGCGTCGACAAAGAGGAGTACGAAAGAGTCAAATATTGCTTCCAGCAGACAGGAAGGTGTAGAGAGCCATGATCACATACGGCCTGAAGGTACTCGGTACATTAAAATATGTCCAAGCCTACAAAGAAGACTATTCTTGTTGTTTACGTAAGACCCGGTCATGATGAAAATCTGGTAAACTGATAGATTGGTCAAAAACCTGATGCACATATTTTTGAATCTTTATTATGCAAACGTTCAAGGTTAAAGCTCACCACATAAAATTGGTGACAGTAAAGGAAACTAAATCAAACTTTAAAAGAAACTTTAAATATCAAAATCGGTGATTCTTGATGTTTCCAATTAAAGCGATCTGCGAATCCAAGCGAATATTTCTAGAATGGGTATCAATTCGAACACTTGCAAATGATTCTACATACATCTATGCATACATGCACATCTATCTATCTATCTATCTATCTATCTATCTATCTATCTATCTATCTATCTACATGCAAAAACACACACACACACAAAAATGCACACACGCACACACACACACATATATATATATATATATAGATTTCAATTTAAAAGTGAACAATGAAGTCAATACTCAGAGGCGACAGGCTGTTTCATTTCCTAGCATGAAAACAGCCTGTCGCCTCTGAGTGTTGACTTCAATGTTCACTTTTATATTTATATTTACATACGCTCTATCTCTGATATTGAGCACCTTATCCCAAAAATATAGCCACCTTAAAACTATATTTCTTCATATATATATATATATATATATATATATATATATATATACACCACGTTAAAACACCAATTCTCGTCCGATCACCAAAATTAAGCAACGTCGACCTGGTTAGTATCTAGATGGGTGACCGCTTGGAAATACCAGATGCTGTAAGCTTGGATGGATGGGTGGTATACTGGATTGAAACGAGAAACCTATGGAAAAGTATGAATCCAACTTTTCTCCCCCGCCCCAGGCAACCATTCTAGGAGAAGGAAAAGTCTGAATTCAAACCAGCCTGGATAAGTTTAGCAAAGGGCAGATGGCATTTTATAGCTTCTTAAAGGGGCCAAGGACCAACATGAGGCTAAGAGAAGGAAAGCACTTATTAAAATATTGTCGCACAGCTAGGAATTGGACAGAGATAACAATATGATTTCCACCAGAAAATACACCGTCTACAAAAGCATCTGTTGGTGAGTAATTCCCATTTCTTAGTTTATTTCTCGCTCCTTTGATGAAGGACACAGGCGTGTCCGAAAAAACCCCCCAAAAAACCCGGACTGAAAACCCTTCTTTCCGTTCTTCATTTCTGTTATAATGTTAATAATTAATATTTAATAAATGTTTATCGTATTGATTATATTGGTACCCTTTCGTTTGTTCTTGTTTTATTTACTAACCTATTATGTATATATATATATATATATATATATATATATATATATATGAAGAAAAATATACGGAAAAAACAAACACAAATCCTTATATGCAATTATGTTGTTTTAATGTTAATATAATGTCAACGTCGGACGTTTCGGTCTAATAAACCATCTTCAGGACATATTCATAAAATATAATTAACATTATTAATTCAACATGACAAAGACGATGGACATAAGAACAAGACTTATCCAAACAGATGACTGTTTAGTTGTACACACAAGTAAAGCAGATTATTAATTTCGATTTTGATTCCGTGAAGATTTTAAAATATTTTCATAATAAAAATCTTAGGCTTATTTATGAAGCAGGCATAATATTCATCTCACGCACGGTGAATACTAGACCTAGCTTCTTTAGTATTTCCTCTTTTCTAGCGAGATTAATCCTCGACAAGCATACATATAAATTTTAGATGAAAATAGAATTCTTTTCAATTTTCATTCAAAATACTCAAATTTTAGGAATACGTTTTCACAGCGTCGCTCACGGGACGACAACGTGACCATGTTTAAACGGAACGCTGATCTTATAAAACTTTCAGTTATCTGTTTGGATACGTCTTGTTCTTATGTCCATCGTCTTTGTCATGTTGAATTAATAATGTTAATTATATTTTATGAATATGTCCTGAAGATGGTTTATTAGACCGAAACGTCTGACGTTGACATTATGTTAACATTAAAACAGCATAATTGCATATAAGGATTTTTGTTTGTTTTTTCCGTATATTTTTCTTCATACTGTCGGATCTATATCCATATATTTGCTTATATATATATATATATATATATATATATATATATATATATATATATATATATATATGATAACGCATATAATTAACGCCTAACAAAACACGTTGGCCAGTAAATTACTGGAGGTTATTGTGTTTAAAGGCGAAGAGACTTTGAAAACAATATTAAACAACTGAATAACAAGAGTTAATCTCTCTTATAAATAAGGTTTCTGTTAATGAATTCAATAGATTTATCTTACCTTAACTAGCGGTGGATGTTCGAAATTTTTAGTTGGAAGATAGGTCTCTCGAACATTTATATATATATATATATATATATATATGTATATATATATATATGTGTGTGTGTGTGTGTGTGTTTACAATGTTATTAATGCACCCATATTTACATAACTGTTTGTGTGTAAACATATAAATGGATACATGCGAGCTTTCCCCCAGACTCTCTCTCTCTTAATTGCTCTCTTTCTCTCTGTCTTTTTACTCTTTCTTTCAGAATCCCAAAGAGACAAATTCTAACAAAATATGCCAACATATGCGCATATTACACACAAACCACATCGCCATGCAAACAAAAGCACAACCATTGCGACTGAATTCAGTAAAGAGCATTGAAAAATAATTGATTTTCTTTCCGAGCCGGTCGGCAAAGTCAACAAATATGGCGATTCAAATAAATGACTTGGAAGATGGAGAGAAAAAATGGCAAAGCATATTTAGTCATGTCGTTTGTGTTTAGAAAAGAAGACAGTTCGTTGATCCAAATATCCCGCTTGTTCATTTGATTATGGAAGATCGAGCAATTGAGAAGTTTGCATATGGTACGGACCACCCGTTCGTCTAGGTAGAAGCAAGCCCGTATGTAAGTCTTCATGTCTAAAGATTTAATAGGCTTTGTTTAATCTGGCACAAGGCCATAACGGTGAAGAGCGTACTAATTCCTCTTTCTAACCAATGCACCTCGACAAATAACCTGTTTGTTTCTGGGTAACGACCTAACTTTTTAAGACCCCCAACTGATGTTTGTATCTTTAACTTTTCGTTAGTATTCTAGTATATTAGTATCATCGGCTTTTCATAAAATCTTTTTAAATCCCATAGATATAAATAATTGGTCCTAATTTTCTTATTTATTATATTGACGATTCTTTCTAGTTTTTATAGAATAAATAGAGAAAAAAAACCCAAAACAAACTTTATTTTAACTAATCAAATTATGAAGCTCATATTGAAAATGAATTTGCAAGTTTCAAAAGTTCAAATATGAAAAAATAGGATTCATTTTATTAAAAAAACAAACAAACAACAAAAAACAAAAACAAATGAAACTGCTTCTAATTCATAAGTGCCGCAAACTAGGATCATCTCGATATGCGAATCTTGTGTATAACAATAAACAACATACAGCAGCAAGGTCTCTGATTGGGAGGTTTTGAGGAGCGTGAAAGCACCTCTTAATTGTTGTTTCTCCCAGGTCAATCCTGACCCGGGGTGGTAGCACCTGTTAAGGCCCCAGCTATAGGCAAAAAGTGAAACCCCAAACAGGAATAAAAATATATTTTATAGTAAACATACCAGTAATATATTTGTATATAAAAAATTACCAACGATACATATTTACACTAAAATTACCAACAATAAATTTTTAAAGCAGATTTACCAACAATAAATTTTATAGCAAAATGACCAATAATTTTATCTGTAGTTGAAGTCATACAATTGCCTTCAAAATATATTTAATTGAAGCTATAAAATTGTGTTCAAAATAATTAGATTTCGGCATTAAATAACCCATGGAGGTGTTGGTATGCCGATAAATAAAATCTTTTAACTAAGAACCGACATGAAGGCACTATCAAAAGCTCACCATCTTAATAAATGAACCATGGTGATATTGGAACTCTGAGTTTCATGGCTTTGCTTTAGATTAAACTAATCTAAAGGCAATGAGAATCCGTTTTACAATCTCAAACTGTCATCGGTATATACTAAGCGTAGTTTCGTCTCGTACGAAGCTAAATGCGTAGGTTTTTCAATGATAATCAAAAGAACTATATTAGTAATGGACTGCGAAACTTGTGCATATCGTTACAGAATTATAGAAATATACGAAAACATTTCTAGAGAGACAAGCTTTTATTTAGGGCACAGACTTTAGAGGCGACGAAAAATATTTTTTTCGAATTCGCACAAATTTTTCTACTTCATTCTTTTCTTTGTTTGAAAATTCTATTTAATCGTTTTTGTCGTTAATTAAAAAGAAACTGACATTATATTTTCAGCCGGCAGCTGGGCATATGTTAAAACAACGATTCTGTCCGTTCACTGGAGAAGTGACGTGACTGATTATTGTCTCGAACGATGAAGGTGGAGGTCGGTTTCAGAAATTGAGTAGGAAGTTGGAAATGTTGATCGCAATGTTTGTCTTGTCTTGTCTTTGTTAACCATTTTGTCCAACATTTTGCTAATTCCAGTCAGACTGGATTATGCACGAAATGCCGGGAGACAAGGACGTGAGAAAAAAAAAAAAAAAAAAAAAAACTTTTTCAGAGCAGAAAGAAAGAAAAAAAAAATGCCTACATATCACTTTCCTTACAGGGAACTAAAATTATAATTTGAAATGGGAACCAAAATGGTGATTGCACCGACACTGAAGCCACCATAAAATTGAAAATGTGGAATTGATAAATTCTAAACATTTCAAATACCTCTGTGTATGGATAATTTATAACATATTCGAAAATACGGAAACTGAACACGGGATAGTGTTCGGTAAAGGCACTTTTGTCTCACACCGTAAAGTATTAGGTTGCTGCAAAAATAATGTCGTTTTCTCACATGTGAGAAAACGACATTATTTTTGCACCAACCTAATACTTCAAAACTAAAATGAGGTTATGGAAAGTAGAATCATGTACTTAAATAGACCCTAGCTGATGTAGGTCTTCATATAGACGTTGTGCATGGGTTTCAACCAATAAAGGCATCGCAATTTTCCAGATATCGGTTCTATAAAGGCAGAAAACTATTCTGTTTATTTTCTTTTCAATCTGAGAATGGAAACAAATCACTTTATATAGTATCAAAAACTAATTATTTTGATAATTGAATAGAAAACATTTTGTTTATTAAGATATTTCCAGATTGAAATTCTGTTCTCATCATATTTCTATTCAGAAGTATGATGCGTCTTGACTCTAGTGGCGTCCACTGGGTTTATGGTTTCTTAGCCACATTCGAACTAAATCACTGCAGTCCCAAAGATCTAGCGGAAGACCCTATCAAATTTATGAGGAAAAGATTTGCGACATTTTTAACTTCAAAACGATTTCAGAATAAATTATGTTCGTCATAGAAAACCTCCTTTTAACCTCCACAGAACAGGAATGCTATTGATTATATTTTAGCTATTATATATCGGTTATTAATATATAAGATTATTTTCGGATAATCCAAAAACCGCTTCGCTAAGCTTTTATAATTTTAAGAATCGGTTTGCGTGAAACGGTAGGATGCCACGTTTGGTCCTAACTCATTCTTAAACTATATAAAACATTTTTTCAGATAAAAAGTTAAAACAGCTTCAAACGAATTAATTCTATAAAAATAATGACCAACTTTAATTAGTGCTAACAGACTAGAACTACAAAACCGCAAAGCTCTTTACCAAATAACAAAAGCCACATTACTTGAACAATTTCAACAGCAGCAAAACACAAAAATGGATAACACATATTACTAAAAGAGAAAATAATTATATAATGAAGGTACTAACTTTCCACACTATAAGAAATTTAAGAGTTTGGGAAGAAACTCACATGAGAACTAGAAAGGGCAATAACCTTCTAATTTCCGGAAAAAACTGTTCCAAGAAAAAAAAACCTTTTATAAAGTTTAACCAGGATTGACACTAACAGTTCTGTAACTGAATGCTAAATATTTCCTGCGTGTAAACGACTGTTTTTATAGTTACCATAAAATCATAGTTAATTTCATTTTCTGAATTTGTGAGTTGAACCATTTTCGTTATCTGTAAATTTTTTTCGAACTATCTACGTTGAAATATACGTTCCGGTCGGACTTCTTCTGGGAAAAACGTCCTTTGATTTCAAATTCAGTATGAATTCAAAATTCAGACGAATGTTTACGTTTACTTCAAGCTGAAAAGGTAATTTATGAATATATTTCATCTATCTCAATTATGGATTAAACAGTTCTCTAGCTATGGATGGCAGCCAGCATAGAAGAAATTTTTAAGTGGTTCGGTGTATACATACCATTAAACTAAAGGTCATATCTTGTATCGCAGTTTGGTATGGTTGTCATAGTCTTCAGAAATTTTGATCGCATTAAAAACCCTGTGTTTTTCCATCTTGCTTTAATGTAGAAACTGACGTATGACAGTAATTCACCTTTTCGATTATTTGATTGCTCCTTGGTGGACTAATGATTACTTGCGCTCTTATATTATTACCAAATAATAAGCGATTTCGAATGAGGTTGATAGACACTCTCCTGAAAGATGAAAACATTTGGAATGACAGATACATGTGGCAACCGATGAATGTCTAGAAAAGCATGGACAGAATATGGGTTTTAAGAAGAATAAGAAGATTGAGGAATCTGATGCTATCACAAAGTCTGAGAATAGCATGGACAGAATACAGGTTGCTCTGTTCTTTGAGGACACATCTTTTAATAGTCCTAACTTCTTTCCCACAACTTCTTATTATCGTTTCTTTTTAGATAAATGAAGACAAAAATAATTCATTAAATCAAAAGGAAGACTGTAACCGTTACATTAAAGGAGAAACGTTGGGATTTAGAGGTTGCTCACTTCCTGAAAGTTGCACGTCGTTTGCGGAGAGCTAGTAATCACTGACTGGGATTCTACAACGGTAGCCAAACGCAAAACGCCTGCTACAGATCCTAATACTATCAGAACAGCCAAATGTGTACGAAATGTGCAGAAAATTATTAGTAAGAAACCCAGAAAGTTAATTAATGCTATTGCTATGGAACTCAAGGTTTCAAGGAACTCTATCAGAAGAATTGCTCACAAGAACCTTCGGGATATAGACCTTAGAGGCCGATTCATGTGTGCCAAGACAAAAGATAACCGTTTGATCTGAACAAAGCGCCTTGCTAAGCAAGTTGAAACATCAAGGGACTGGAATGTTTTGTTTTTTCTTTGATAAAAAGTCTTTGATCAAGACCAAAAGGGCATACGAAGCAATGACAGATGCTTAAGCAAAGAGCCTAAAGACGTTCCAACGGTCATCTACGCAAAGTTTCAGGCAATTTGATGGTTCTGAAAGTCGTGTGTAACGAGGGAGATGTCAAGATGCTTCACCTTTTCCTCAGAGCTTAAGGGGTTATAGACGATAGTGAACCCTTAACGAGCATGAGAAAAGGAAGAACGCACAACTACAAAAAAGACTCTGTACCGTATCATAAGGCCTAGACGACCCAAGAATAGATGAGTTATAATCGCCACCATAACAGCACCACAAACATGGCCCCCTAGTTAGACTATGATGTATGGGGCGTAATCGAGAGGGAAATCAATCAATGTCACCGTAACACTATAAAATATCCGTCATAACTAGCACAATATCCAGAATAAATATAGACCATCTGATTCGGGTATGCCAACTTTTAGGATCTTGTATTTCAAACAGTGATCGTTGCTAACGGCGGATTTATTAAGATGATGCGTCAAGAATATTCGTACCATTTTTTTCTTCTCAACTGAAACTCTTCTTTTATGACTTCTGCTTCTTTTACTAAATTCATGCAAGTGACATCAAAGAATTTAACTATCTTGTATATGAGTCACGCAGAAGATTTTAAGGAAAATAGGAACTGCAAGGAAAGTTATAATTACAATAAGAAAGACAGAAGTGAAATATCTAGCAATCCCAAACAGAATGAAACACTTACAAGACGTATCGATATTTAAGAGAAGCAGAGAAAAAAAAGTGAGTTTGGTTCGATGGCTGAACAAGACAAAAGAAAGAGCGATGGTAATACGTAAAAGAATCACTTGAAACAACAAGAAGTTTACGTGAGACATGATCTCCTACGTCCTAAAAGTATAGATAATATAAAAGAAGTAACTTCTTTAGGAAGTTCCCCAGAAAAGTGTTTTTCGACTTTTTTTTTTTTTTACTTCAAGGCGCACTTGTAGAATAACTAAAAGTCTGGGACGCCCTTTTACATTTTAATAAGGGAGAATTAGTCAGGAAATTTGAAAATTCCCAAAGAAGATTAGTGTTGTATCCTTAAAGTGTTTACAAACAGATAAAGGTGGTACTCGAGTGAAGGAACAGCAACACGTCCGAAGATGAAAGAAAGAGAGGTTTATTGTAAAAGAGAATACACTACTGAAAGACAGGGAATCGGGTGGCAGGCTAGTAATTCTCAAAGCAAAGATATTTAACAACCGCCCACGCGGTCAGATGAGGTACAAGGCCGAATTTAACGTGGGGTATCCGAGTCTATAAGATCGAGCAAAAATACCCCGTAGACCCCGTATACAGGGCTTCGGGTAGCAGTCTACCACCCCAGACGAGACTCTGCTCTTCGGCATAGCCTCGTCTGGGTCCTCTCCGTCCAAAAGCAGAGAGTACGACCAGCACAGCTGGAGACGAATCTCCAACTAATTACCGAAGAAAGGATATTTACCAACCGTACCACGCGGTCAGCTGTGGCACAAGGCGGAATTTAATGTGGGGTATCCGAGCCCGTAGGCTCGGCTAAAAATTCCCCATCTAAAACGGGATCAGGTAGCTGTTTCTCAAGAAGAGACTCTGCCGTTCGACATAGTCATGTCTGTGGATCCTCTCTGCCCGGATGCAGAGAGTTTGACTAGCACAGCTGGAGACAAATCTCCAACTAATTCCCGAAGAAGGTTATTTACTTTACCTCCCGGCGAGGCAGGATGTGGCACAAAACCGTTTTTAATTCGGGGCAAAACCGAATCCGTAGGCTCGGGCAAAAAATCCCTGTAGACCCTATATAAACGGGATCGGATAGATCTCTACCACCTCAGACGCATAGCCTCATCTGGGTGCCTCTCTGCCCGAAGGCAGAGAGTTCGACCAGCACAGCTGGAGTCCTATCTCCAGAATCAAGCCTCCAGGTATATCCTGTGCCCACTATATGTAGCTACTGATATAGTCAGTTCACATAAGCGATAGGGAGTGTGGGACATTCCATTACAACACATCACCATGAGTTAATTTTCCTATGAAATTTTGCTCATTACCTCTTCTTTTTGGGTTAGGACATGATTGATTGACTTTTTTCTGTCTCATCAGCACAAAATTTATCGGTTTCATTTAAATTTTTTTATGAAGAATATACTATTTTTTTTAGAGAGGCTGATAATGTCTAATTGATATCCCTTGAGGATAGCAGAATGGAAAGGATTATCCACTCCTTTTAAAGTTTGAAATTAAGGAACTTAGTATCATGTTTAAAATATCAAATAACAAAGACTTGTCTTTGACATGGAAGTTATGTACTTGGTGTGTCTAGATTTTTCAAGTGCACCAAACATTATTACACCGATAAAGAAATTCAAGCAATATTTTCCATTATTGGCCAGACATCCGTGAAAATATAATAAGTTGTAACGCGTAACAAAAACTGGATTCGTTAGATTCAGACAGGAAAGAATTGCGACTATAAAAACTAGGTTCCAAATCATAATGCTGAATTGACTTATTGGTTGATTGGTTTATTTATTTTTTACGGCTTATCAACCTTTTGCAGGTTACTTAAAGTCCTAAAATATTTTTATAATAATAATAATAATGATTTACTGATACAACTCTTACTAATTAATCCATAGCTAAAGGGAAAAGAGGTGGATTCATATCTTCCTCGGGGGTATTTACTTTGCCTGTAATTGAATATAACCAACCCGATGGAATTGGAACACGGCTCTCCGATTTCCAATTCCGATCTGTTTATCCATTACACCACCCTCACATCCAAGTTCATAGCCCCTAATAATTCCCAAGCCGTCACCGACTCAGGTGCAGACCAGGCTTGACGTTACTTCACTAGCTGATCGCAGGAGAACCGGTGTTTGAACGTGAGATTATCGTAAGACCGTCGCAATGCTGGAAGATATAATGCATAGAAATCGATATTCATGTGTCACCGAGATAAAGCTCGTAACGGATTTTTCTTTTTCCATTTAGGACGTAGACAATCATAATCATAACTTCCTATCCTGAGTAGCGCTAAGTAATATTTAACCTCTTATTATTGCTCATACTCCCTGTTTTGCGGTCCATCTACGCAAACAGTTTACTCGCTGTTCCACTTTGCCACTACTCCTTTCATTATGTCCTGTGAATGACAAATTATCCAAGCTCTCTTTCCATTTTATTGGAAATTGCAACTGTATTTCTAATTCTAAGTTCTAAGTCTTTTTTTAAATTTTCCTTAAAAGTGACTCGTTGCTCCCATTTTCCATTCATGTCATTCTCAGTATCCTTCTGTAGAACCACATATCCTTAGACGCATGTGAACAACGAAAGTTGTCTTCCAAAATTGAAACAAAATATTAAAAAACAAAACACACATAAATGTGGTTCTACAGAAAGATGCTGAGAATACCATGGACCGAACATGTTAGTGACGACGACGAAGTTTTAAGGAAAATGGACACAAAAAAAGGACGGTTATACTTAGAATCAGAAAAAGACAGTTGAAAGTTGTAGGGCACATAATGAGGAAAGAAGGCATGGAAAAATTGACACTCAGGGGTCATGTGGAAGGCAAGAAGGACAGATGAAATCAGCAAATGTCTTATCGATGTGCAAATGGTTGGCAGAACAAGGATTGGCAAGATAGCTAAAAGACAAATATTCCTAAGAGCTACAAAGGACAGGAAGTCGTAGAGTACCATGAAAACCCAAGACCCGGAGGGACACAGCACATAGAAGAATCAAATACCTGTGTAAGCTTTCTCGAGTGCACAGGACGGTTGGTGTTATACCGAGATTAAATATACGGCAAGTTTATTTCAAGTGTGTCCGCTAAAAATAATGTTTGTAATCATAAAAAATTTGGATTAAAAATCTATTAAATATCTAGAACACACACACAGGTATTTGAAATAGACAATGTATTGTTATTTTTATTATAAACAGTTTGTATTACATCTATCGGCCTGTGTATTCGAGAAATCCTAATAAAAAAACGAGCTTTCTGGGAGAAATCGAAAACCGGGCCATACTTTGTAAGATAAATCACCGTTTGATATGATTTGCTTTACCACTCGGGTATGGAACGTCTATTTCAAGTACGAGTATCCACTATAATGACGTTTGAAGTAATAAAAATGAATGCATTAATTCTCTCTCTTTTCTCTCTCTCTCTCTCTCTCTCTCTCTCAATATATATATATATATATATATATATATATATATTTACTAATTTAAAAATATGGTTCCATCGCGACACAGGAATTATCATATTTCAAAAACAGAAAGTAAAAAATTTCAAATTCAATTATAAAATTAAATTAGAGCCCCTAGACCTGTTTCGTTTTCAAGCAAATTTTGGAATTGCTGGAAAATAAAATAGTACTAGGTATTTTAATGTAATTCTGTAATTGAATTTGAAGTTTTTAGTTTCTGTTTTTGAAACATGGTAATTCCTGTGTAGCGATGTAACAATATTTTTAAATTAGTAAATTTATAATATTTATGTTCTCTAGATTTGCATTCAGCACTGTTTTGTAAAAATGAAAATAATTATTAAGAACAACGGATTATATAGCTTACTGTACTTTCTCTTTATTATTATTATTATTATTATTATTATGATATATATATATATATATATATATATATATATATATATATATATATGTGTGTGTGTGTGTGTGTGTGTGTGTGTGTGTCACTTTCCGTCCGTCCGAGTGTATGTATCTATTCCTGACTTGTGATTTGAACATAGATAAATGTAAGTCTGCATGTGATGCCAAAGAAAGTATATGTCTTTTCGCATCAATGTGTGTATCTATATATATTCATCCATTGTCGATCATCATCGAACCATTTTCCGATGCTTTTCGTGCCGTATTCAGGTCCAGACAGAACGATATTCTGTGGCGAACGGACATCTCAACGAGTGTGGTCCGAATATCTGCGAATGTCCTCAGTAACTGAAGCATTCTTTTGTCCAGCGAAGTACACTGACAATCTCCGTTAATCGACCCCCAGGCGAGCAACACATTTGAAAGCCGCCCTTGCGTTATGCTCAACATAAACTTTTCTACCACCATCACCAGTCGCGCTTCAACGCCATGTCCGGCTTCGACTTCCTCTTACAGTATCCACCGTTGTGTTCGTGGCGTCTTATTTTTTGACGAGGTTCGATTCTACATTGCTTCTTCTCGTTCTTCATCGTTTGCGACTTGATGGCATTGCATTAGAGACGCCAAGATTGTTTTCCTAATTGTTATGAATTCAAAACAACCCATGACCTAGTAGCCAGTTGTGATACCATACCGGATAGTTCATCGTATTTCATCTGGCAATGGCAATCACTTGGTCGGCAACAATCTTTTCTCCAAAATAACATAGGGTCTACCCGGTCAAATGGTACAGGAAGGATGAGTAATTCCTGACCTGATGTCTGAGGAGAAGTGGGTTCATGATTTCACTAAAGTACACTAATGTAGAAGAACACAAAATTCTTCAGTTGGGATTGAAACCCGGTTCTTCTTCTTCTTCCCAGTTTCACCAATATCATCTAAATATTGCAGCTACTACCTCGAGCTCAACCGTAAGCAGTGGTAACGAAAATTTTCACATGTAAATGATGAGTTGTACAAGGGAGAAAGGAATATATTTCAACAGCGAGGTATTTTCATTTAGTTTTTCTATAACTAATAACGATTTCAAAAATAGAGAAAATATATCAATATATCCACAGCTGAAAAGGAAAAGAAAACATTGATAAGGTTAGTGTTAGCGTGTGAGTACTTGAGTGCGTGCATGTGGGAGATGCACCTAGAAAAGAAGGACGGGGTAGACTTTTACGTGCCGCATCCTAGTATAATGAGAAAAGAGAAAGAAAGGGGAAGATTACGTCCGAGCTTTTATACTTCTGAAACAGCGACGTTTTGGTTAACCAAATGGGGGGGGGGTATACACACAACTTCTGTTAGTTTGGGTCATAAATAATATTCATTTTTATTATCTTATTCATCATTTAAAATATAAAGCATCGTTATGTTTTATTTAATTATACATTGGTCATTCATTTTATATTATATTATTATGTATTGTTAGAAATTATCCCATACCTTTTAAATACAATTCTGCAGATTTGGTTGCAAAAAGGTTTTCAATAAACTCTTGAATCTGGTTTCCATTAGAAAAAATGTTTATACTATTTCCATACGGTAAAAAGGTTTTCTCTATGAAATCGTTTTCAATCGATCAAAAAAGCAATAATTAGTTGATGCAGGTGAATATACCGAAAGGGTAGAATAAGCCAACCGAATTTCAGATTTTTCCCGTGTATTCTTCTTGCATGTGGCCTTGTGTTGTTAGAGAAGAGAACAGCATTTTTTCCTTTAACCCGCTGTGTACGCTGCCATTACTGTGTGAAACTAATGTATGTTATTTTGCCCTAAATGTGTTCTTAACTACCACGCATGTTTTATAGTTAGGATTAGACATTCGTCATTTCAGTTGGTTTTCCAAAACGGAAATTATTTGTATCTCAACCCTTATATATCGCAATGAAATTCAACCTCAGTTTATTGATTCTACACCGGCCAATATATCATAAATCGTAAGAGGTCTATGATATATTTTAGCGTGTTAAAAAAGACTGATTTATAAACAGGTAAGCTTCTAGTGTCAAAAGTAAAAATGATTTATAGAAGCGTTCTTATTCTATATGTGCCCACAGCATCACCACACTAGCATTGCTGTTCTGGTTTCTATAGCAAGGGGGCTTTTACAAGATGCACATGCCAGCCGCATATCCATTCGGTGTTGAAGAGTTATCCTTCTAGTCTGGTTTCCAACCAAAGCTAGAGAGTTTAGTCTGCCCTACTATTTAATTCGTAGACGAAAGAAGAAAAATAGTTTCATGACTTTCCCATTTCTGAAGCCTGCAACGACTTCAGCCGTGTAACAAAACTTATGTATGTTTCCAAATTAAGTGATAATTTTTGTGCAAAAGAGGCCTTGGAAACATAGATATTCGAATTGTCACGTTTCTATTTTCTTGACCAATGAGATGATGAAAGAAAAAAATAAATTTGTGGAAATTTTGTAAAAAAAAATACCGCTAATCTTTTAGTATCTGTCTATATTTCTGAGATTAGGTATGATGTACACTATTTACATTGTTCGGACTATTGTTCTCATCTTTGTCGCCATATTTATCACAATGTTTTTGACCGTTGTACGCTCCGAAGCGTACAACGTGCGAAACGTCGTGATAAACGGGTGAAACGTTGTGCGAAATAAAAATTATAAAATGACGATAATTTACACATCGCATCCTATATATATATATATATATATATATATATATATATATATATATATATATATATATATATATATATATTTGTATATGCATGTTTCATTAAAAGTGACAGACAAGATACTACGGTTAAGGTCTTTATTTAATTTTTCTTGTGATCGAACAAGAGCTTTCTTTTCTGGACAAAGAGTGTCGAAAAACTGTCCAAATGTGAAAGGACAAATGTGAAAAATCAAATCATCCTTGATAATGGCCAAAGGTATAGCCGAAAATGCTTGGAACTATAAAACATTTGAACAGTTTTTAGACACTGTTTGTCCAGAAAAGGAAGCTCTTGTTCGAAGACAATTAAAATGAAATAAAAAGGTTAACCGTAGTACCTTGTCTGCTGTTTTTAATGGAACATGCATAAACGAAAGATTGCTGCCTATATATACAACTATATATATATATATATATATATATATATATATATATATATATATATATAAAGAAATATAGTGTTAAGGTGTGCTACATTTATGGAATTTTATATATGAGCGGTGCTTATTGGCAAGCGCTCCATATCAGTGATAGAGGTAACATATTTAGTTGAATGGATATACATTCATATATATATATATATATATATATATATATATATATATATATATATATATATATATATATATATATATATATATATATATATATTCCCGCTGTAATATAGCTTCTCTGTGCCTATTTTATGAATATTTTCATGGTAATTGTTTTGATGTTCTGACGAGCTTTCCTCTTTGGTACCTAGACTTTATGGATTTAAGCACAGTATTTGACTGCCAGCAAAGCTTTCATCATCTTAAAGCTGAAACAGTAATGCAATGTCATCTGTTATCATCTGTTTTATTCATGCCTGCTGTTTTATTGTCCTCTCTTTCTTATTATTTTATTTATTTCATACTCTCTTACTTTTGCGTCTTAGTGCCTTTATTACTTTGCTTTGGGTGAACTGATTATATATATATATATATATATATATATATATATATATATATATATACTAGGAATAATTATATATTTGTTTCTCACCGCTCGGTTCTACTGAAAGATGTTATTATTACTACCGATACTCACTGGGCACTATTATATATATTTTTCCACACACACACACACACACACACACACACACACACACACACACACACACAGACACACAGACACACAGATATATATATATATATATATATATATATAGTTTCCTGGGGGTTTCATTGTGCGGTTTCAAATTTAAACACGTCTAATTACTTCCTATTGATGAGTGTGCATGTGTTTGTGTGGCTCTATTCTATATTCGTCCAGCTTCTTGTTAATGTTTGCAAGTGTGAGGTATTTATATAAAACATTGAAATCTATTACAACGACAAACATCTCTTTTCCCCGGTATCCGTGAGTGTGTGTGTGTGTGTGCTGTCGATGCAGGCGCGTAAATCTCGAAAAATCTCGTCATTCTCGTCATGTGCAATATCAAGAGGGATATGAAAAAAGCGAATTCAAATCTGGACCGCGTCTCTTATGCGTTGGTCGTTCGTGCCGGGAATGTAAACAGAAAATCAAATCTTAGGTCTTTTGATTTTTACTACAATTCATTTTCGGCATCACACACGCATAGGCACTATTATATATCTGTGTTTGTACGCGCATTTTAATACATAAGCGCACTGGCGTCCATATATATATATATATATATATATATATATATATATATATATATATATATATATATATATATATATATATATATAATGTATTTGGGCAGCAATTCCTCTGTTAAGACAATTGAGAAGTTAGACCTGTTAAATACTTTGTTTTTAACATGGAACATGCATTAGTTGTAGTGTTGCTTTCCTTTTTTTGGCTGCCGGGTCGCGTAATTTGATAATTATGTATTTGGGCAGAAGTCCCTCTTTCATACAAGTTTCGTTAAAAATAACTGACAAGGTAGTGTGGCTCCAGATGAATTTGTCGAAAAGCAAGTTTTTTCCACTGAATACGTATAGAAGGCACGGTGGATAGCGGCTTGGATTGAGTAATCGGAGAACTGAGTTCGATTTCATTGCATTCACTTGCGTGCTAATATACTTGGGAAAAGCATCAATCCTCTTCTTCTCCCTTGCTATGTAACAGGAAAGTGTGGGTCATACAGGCTTGGGTCGAGGAGAAGGTCACTTCTGAATATAAAGTTCTCTGTATTTGGCTCTTCCAAAAAGTGCAGCAGGTTCTGCACAATGCCTTTGAACAGGTATTTTGCTTAACCTTCATACGTCTAAATGAACGGGGGTGTCTTTCTCTTCCTCCCCCCTCTCTCTCTGTATATATATATATATATATATATATATATATATATATATATATATATATATATCTGTGAATGTATGTATATACTGTTTAAAATTTGCTAGAATGAAAAGTTAAGATTGCTCAATAGCTGTGTTAATAACATAGAAAACAACCTTATATTAAGCAAATATGCTATGTATTTCAATATACAAACAATATGGACATAGAAATCCACACTTCATAAGAACTAACAATTTCGAGCCTTAAACGATCAGAGAGTGTTGATTTTTATATCTACAATTTCTATCTCACCCTGTTTATCTCTCTCTCTCTCTCTCTCTCTATATATATATATATATATATATATATATATATATATATATAATTATATATATATAAATTCCCAAGAGGATAAAATTCAGGTAGAACTCGATGTCCAGGACAGAGTAAGAATATAATAAAAAAGTCTCATACACTAATAATTTATTACATTGGTATCGTAATCACGATCCGATTCATCAGACCTACAAGTTAAAAATTCTTTTTGAATTTGTTGGTCTGATGCATTAGATCGCGATTACGATTCCAATGTAATAAATTATAACCATGGAATATTAATGTCTGAGCCTTTTATATTATATTCTTACTCTGTCCTGGACATCGAGTTCTACCTGGATTCTATCCTCTTGGAAATTTGTATATATATATATATATATATATATATATATATATATATATATATATATATATATATATATTGCCCACTAATATTATCTATCTATCTATCTATCTATCTATCTATCTATCTATCTACGTGTGTGTGTCGGTGTGTGTGTATGCATATATATGCGTGTTTCGTGTTTTGAAAGGAGATTTTCAGACTCAATGCATTCTAGCAAAATATTAATCAAATATATCAGAAATATATGGTGGAACGTCCTGAATAATCAATGTGTGCTTCGTGGGTGAACTTTCTCTTCGTAAACCGTCTACAGATTCCAACTGTTTTCATGTAGAAAACGATATTTTTTCCCTTCTCTAAAATGCATGGGGTCTAAAGAAATAATTTTTGAGCGGCAAAGCGCAAAACGTAGGATTTTATCCCCATTTTGTTAAACAATTGACCACTATATATTAACGATCGCTAAATAAATATCATAAAGCAATCAGAAAAAAACAAAAAAACAAAAAACAAAAAACAAAAAAACGATACTATTTCATAATGGTTACCTGTGGACCAACAAAATGTAACCCATAGTTTAATATTGCAGTGGGAATATTTGACTCAGCAGAATCATGTGAATTCGTTGGAATATTATTATTGTGGAGACCTTCGACATTAAGGACACCGGACTCTATAGAGGTCACGGCGTAATTCTCCTTCATAAAAGAAGCCCATAAAACAAAACCGACTGATAAAGGAACTGATCATTTTTTTTTTAAGATAACTCATTAAATATTACCATTATCACCAATTCTAAAGTGATCAACTTTCTCGATGTGACATTAGACTTGAATAATGGTTATTATAAACTGTATTCCAAAGAGCTATAAAACCATAGATATTTCAGTACAAAATCAAACCACCACCATCACCATAAAAGTCTAGATAATTTACATAATCAGTTAGATGATCTACCAACTCCAGCAATAAGGAAATACTTGATAATAATAAAATGAAATATATAAAAGCTTTAGAACTAAGCAACCATAAAGTAAATTTAAAATATTAAGAAAAGATGGATTAAAACAGACAGCATTATGTGCCCTGGTTTATGTTTATATAGGAATAAAGTGACGCTGCCGACACTGGAGTTTGAACACAGATCACCAGTGAGCAAACACAGGTGATTCCATTTCTGATAAGTAGACCACGTGAAAGTAAAAGAAATGTATATATGGGAATTAGTGGGGCGTCTAATTGAGCACTCTTTCTATTCTTTCATCTATTACTATACGGATCACCATTTCTATTCTATATTCTATTTCTATACGGATCGCTATTTCTAGTCTATCCTCTATTACTATACGGATCACCATTTCTATTCTATATTCTATTCTATACGGATCGCTATTTCTAGTCTATCCTCTATTACTATACGGATCACCATTTCTATTCTATCATCTATTACTATACGGATCGCTATTATCTACTCTATTCACTATACTATTTCTCTATGCAATAATAACATATTTGATAATAATAAAATTAAATATATAAAAGTGTTAGAACTGAGCAATCATAAAGTAAATTTAGATTATTTAGGAAAAAAATAATGTAAAAATAAACAAATACCGTAAGCGTTAAATTATATGGTTCAATCTATCTTTTAATTGTAATGTTAAAACTAATATAGGAAGTATTTTCCTAAATTTAACCATAAGTATTTTAACCATTCACCAACACTAAAAAAGATTCTTAACAAAAATAATATTAAAATCACATATAGCTCCGGTAATAACATAGATAAAACCATATCCCAGCATAACAGCATTATATTAAACAAATGTATTTTCAAAATATGATCTGTCCCTTAAACGGTCAATGTCTGACTGATAATATTGCATACCAAGCGAGCATACATTTCGGTAACGATGTTAAATTTTATTTTGGTTCAACTGAAAATCCTTGGAAATTTCGTTTCTACTATTACCAAATGACTTCGGTGATATAAAATACAAAAACAGAAATGATCTCTCCAAATATTTCTGGTAATTAAAGAATGATGGAATCTCACCATCAATCAATCGGGATACTATAATAAGAGCTAGAGGTTATAACGGGAAAGGAAAAAACGTAACTTATGTCTTGTTGAAAAATTGATTATCTCAAAGCACTTAAATAATCCTACTTTATTAAACAAAAGAATTGAACAGATGGTTACATGTAGGCATAAAAATAAATATCTGCTTAAATGCGTTGATATAAAATGAACATGTAATCTCTCTTTAATAATGAAAAAATTATATTTACACCACTAAAAGTTCTTATATATATATATATATATATATATATATATATATATATATATATATATATATATATAAGTAAAATAAAATTCATCTTTTATAATGGCTAAAAGTATAGAGGAAAGCTCTGGAACATACAAAACATTAGAACAATTTCTATATAATTTACGCCCAGAAAAGAAAAAAATATAAGAACACATGAAGAATTAAATATAAAACTTAAGTTTGACAGTCTTTTTTTAATGAAACTTCCATAAAAGATGGATTGCTGCCCAAATAGACAATATATATATATATATATATATATATATATATATATATATATATATATATATATATATTATAATAATATTTTTTGTTTAAAAATATGATGATTCCGTTTAAAAATATGATTCCTGAGCGAAGGAATCATATTTTTAAACAAAAAAAAAAATATTATTATAATATAAGCTCTACTTCTGTATGGAGCACTGTTTTTTAAAAATAAAAACAAAAATACTAAGGAACCCCGGATTATGCACCCAACGTGTTCTTTTCTATTTTCTGCATACCTGCACAAGGATATATATATATATATATATATATATATATATATATATATATATATATATAAATGACCATTCTAATTATATATATGTATATATTAAACATTTCAAGTTCAGTAGATAGTAATAGATATAGACTCTATTACAGAACAAAGAAGAAAGAGGTTGTAAGCAGAAAGAATTGTTGAAAGCCACCCCCCCCCCAAAAAAAAAACCAGAACGGAAGCTATGGAGTACCGTGGTCAGATACATACTGAAGGGACATGGCACATTCAGAGAATAAGCGAAAGAGATAGATAGATAGATATGAACACATTGCGATAGATAGACAGAAAGATAGATATGAAGACATTGATATAGATAGATAGATATGAACACAGCGAGATAGACAGAAGTGAACACATTGAGATAGATAGATAGATAGATAGATAGATAGATAGATAGATAGATATGAGCACATTGAGATAGATATACAGACAGACAGACAGACAGACAGACAGATAGATAGATAGATAGATAGATAGATAGATAGATAGATAGATATGAACACATTGAAATAGATATATAGATAGATATAAACTCATTGAGATAGATAGACAGACAGATAGATAGACAGATAGAGAGAATTGTGAGTAGAAATAAAGCTAACATGAGTCAGTTTTCTGAGAGAGCAGAAATGTGTAGAAACGATAGAGAATAGACAAGTGAAAAAAAAATGAAGGCAGGCACATGTGCAGAAGGAAAATTTCGAGGCCAAACGCAAATAGTTCGGTCCCTTTAAGCTTGTATGCCATCTACAAGATACAGGATCTTTCAACCGCCTCAGCCCGACGCGTCGGTTCACTGACAAATGGAACGCGCATCTGTACCCTCGCCTATCACCAACAAACCGCCGAGGGTGCCGTGTGTCAACCACTGACCCCGAGCCGTCAACATCACTTCTCGCTTGGCAAGTGATGCGAGGCGAAACTCAATGATCCTCTTCTGTTCACTGAGCACCGTCGAACCTTCGGTCGCTCTCCTGGGCAGATCAGCTGCCCCACTAGCATCTTCAGGCACCTCCCCTACATCTAGACGCAATCGATTCGCTAATACATTTTCATTAGCCGAAACGAATTGGAGTGGTCGCAAGTAAATGTGTGTTGACATCTGGTCCGTCTGGCGAAGTGATGATGTGCTACTGTGTTTGATGGTGTCTACGAAGGAAAACCCAAACTGAAATATGGGCTGGGAATATGTAGAATGAAATGGGAGCCTCTGGGTGTGATATGGTCGGACTGTAGACAGCAGGAACCAACTATGGCGTCTGATTCATTTAGAGTTAATGCTGCTGACTCGTCATATTCAGAAAGCAGAGATTTAACTGCTACAAGGCTAAAAAAATGAAGGGCTAGTGAAGTTTAAAAACACTAGTAACTTCGGTGTGTAAATTTGGCTTTTTACCTTTGGCAAAATTTAAAATTTAAGGTCACCATAGTCAGAGTGTTCTTGACCCGCCCAAAGAAATTTAAATTCAACTGGATAACGTCGAATATTCTGATTGTAGTTCTTTAAATTTATTAAAAACTTCCATCAAGTGACCTCGCCTGTCTTTACATTTAATTTACTTTTATTTTCTTGTTTTTACTTCTTTCCCATATCGTTTACAAACATCCCTTCCGGCAACAGAGATGTTGTTCTACAGAAGTATGCTGAGAAAAGCATGGACTGAAGATTTGAACAACACAGAACTTTTAAGGAAAAAAAAAAAAGGATGTTTATAGATAGAATCAGAAAAAGGCAGTTAAAATTCCCAGGACACACAATGAGGAAAAAGGGTTTGGAGAATATGACACTCACATGACATATTAAAGGCAGAAGAAATAGAGGAAAACAGCATGGGGCCTATGTAACGGCATCAAATATTTCGAGTCTATCATCAACAAGAATGTTTCTTGATCATCGCAACCTTCTGAGCGACGAATAGTATGGATTTCGCAACTCTATGTCCACTGCTGATATCATTATTTTCATTACGCAAAGAATCAATGGAACACATGAGAGTAAACATATCCCTTAGATATCTCAAAGACATTTGAGAAGGTGTGGCATAGGAGGGTTCTACACAAACTGTTCAACTCTGGCATGTTTGGAAGTGTTTTCTCAATTTCTAAGTTCTTCCTCTCAGATAAGTCCAAGAAAGTCGTCGTTAATGACCGGTTCTCTTAATACCACGAGGTCAATGCAGCAGTTCAATAAGGTCCTTTCTGCCCTTTTTCTGTCTTATATTAACGATCTATCAAAAATATTCTCAGATGATATCAGAATATATATTCGGACGATATTTTGGTGCACCCCCAAAATGTAGATGGCCAGAGTCTTGCAGCAGATCTCTTCTCTGACTGACCTCTAACAGTTCAATGGGGAAAGACAAGTTTATATCAATCGGGACCTTAAAAATGTTAGTTCTATTTTAGCGAATTCTCTTGAAGATGAAACAGAACTAATGCTTTTAATTCAATTATATAATTAAATATGAAATTTTTAGCTTCGTTTTTTGAAACATGGTAATTCTGTGTAGTGAAGAAACCATATTTTAAATCAGTTAATTTATAATATATATATATATATATATATATATATATATATATATATATATATATATATATATATATATATAAGCAAATATATGGATATAGATCCGACAGTATGAAGAAAAATATACGGAAAAAACAAACAAAAATCCTAATATGCAATTATGCTGTTTTAACGTTAATATAATGTCAACGTCGGACGTTTCGATTACATCCGATGCTTGCATCTACCAAATCTCATGCAACAACTGTGACTTAAAATATGTGGGTGAAACATGTAGGTCCGTAAAATCTCGTGTTTTCGAACATAAACGAGATATTCGCCTCGGTAATTTAAAGAATGCTTTAGTTGTACACATAACTAAATCTGATCATAATTTCGATTTTGATTCTGTGAAGATTTTAAAATATTTTCATAATAAAAATCTTAGGAGGATTTATGAAGCAGGCATAATATCTATCTCACGCACAGTGAACACTAGACCTGGCTTCTTTAATATTTCCCCTTTTCTAGCAAGATTAATGCTGGACAAACGTACATATAAGTTTTAGATCAAAATAAAATTCTTTTCATTTTTCATTCAAAATACTCAAATTTTAGGAACACGTTTTCACAACATCGCCCACGTGACGACGACGTGATCATATTTAAACGGAACGCTGATCTTATAAATGATTTCAGTTATCTGTTTGGATTGGTCTTGCTCTTATGTCCATCGTCTTTTTCATGTTGAATTGAATATGGTCTAATGTTAATTATGTTTTATGAATATGTCCTGAAGATGGTCTATTAGACCGAAACGTCTGACGTTGACATTATATTAACATTAAAACAGCATAATTGCATATTAGAATTTTTGTTTGTTTTTTCAGTATATTTTTCTTCATATATATATATATATATATATATATATATATATATATATATATATATATGTCCGATGCAGGACGCTTTATGAGATGATGTGGCTAAACTTTTGACCGTGGCTATCGGTAAGGAATCTTCCCTGACTAACCAGCATTCAACACCGCAACCATCCTTCACCAATCTGCTAAAAAAACAAGCACTAGTTGTTCACTCCGTTAACATTTTGCTTTATGTATATTTTTTCCCAAACAAATGGAAAAAAGGAAGTGACGTTTTACATACGGCTTGCCCAAAAGCAGAAATGTTCATAACCATTTTTAGTGCTCACCCGTCGAGGTGCAATTGAAATGCACTGAAACGAAGTTGCATCTTTGTAGTGAGTAAACTGTTTTTGTCTATATGATAAAATTATAATAAATAAATATATATATATAGGTATAGATATAGATATATGTATGTATATCGTCTCCCGTTATTGACCTGCGCATACCGGGCACTCTTTTTCGAAGTATGAGGGTCAAGAAATTCTAGGAACCGACAACCAGACAACCTGCACATGTGATTTGATTATAGCAGTGAAGGTTTTGTGCAGAACCAACCACACTTTGTGAATACAGAGACCTGGTGCGCCATGTGTGCCACAAGGTCCCCAAACGACCCTCCACAGCTTTTGAATTCAGAGTTGTTGTTCTTCTAGGCCGGTTGCTACCCGAGGCTATAAAACCCAGTCTTTTCTTTTGCTATTTACTCATGGGACGGGGAAAAAGAAGATGATTCATGCCTTTCCCACGTCACTGAATGTAATGGATTCGACTGGAATTCGAACTAGGCTCTCCGATTCCTGAAACCGAGCCGCTATCTATTATTGAATGTAACTGAATTACTCCATTATCCATTACTCCACTGATCCGCTATCAATTACTCCACCGTGTCTCCATATATATATATATATATATATATATATATATATATATATATATATATATATATATATATATATATATATATATATATATATATATCTTCGTGCCTTCTTGAGTAGGACTTTTCTTTAATGAAAACACCGCTGTGAATCACGGCGTCATCATGATCAAATTGATTCTTAATACCAATTTGTTCATATATTATTTGTTGACAAATACGCCATTCGACATTCAACAATCGGGTTAATCACGTGATTAAGACTTCTAGCGATCAATAATTCTTGGGATCAGTTGCAGATTCGATTTCCTGCTTCCGGTGACCAGATAGTTAATTGAAAGAAAACAAGCTCCTGTCATCAGTGAACAAATGTTTTCTTTCAAACTTCATTACCGGGAGCCACAAAGATAATAAGAATATTTCTTCAGTCTTCCGAGTTTTTCTTTTCATTTTCTTGTCTGGTTTCAACGTGGAATCAGATAGCAAATTCACTGCCTGTTTCTCTCTTTTCTCTTTTTTTTTTGTTAAATTTTCCAAATTTCACACATAAAATGCTCCCAAGAAATATCTACGATATCTACAACACCTTACGTATTGTAACTAGAACTTTCTTTTATAAATTTGTTCACGTATTTAGGTTATTCACGCTCGGATTATTATCCTCATATTTGTTGTTATGACAATGATCGGCCGTTGTGTCCTCCGGCCTTCATTAGGTGCTTTTCGATCCGGATAACATTCGGACAACCCTTTATTGCATTCACCTTGTGTTATGGGACCTTACTCATAATAACATAATGGACTATTCCATATGTAATAAATACTGCGCCTCAAGAGGAAGCAGGGAGTTCAGTCTGAAGTCGGGCGACCGGCTGATCGGCTGATCGGTTGAACTCTCCTCCTTCGGGCATGGAGGAACCCGAACGAGTCTACGCCGAAGGGCAGAGTCTCTTTCGGGGTGGTAAACCGACCCTGAACCTGTTTATACGGTTTCAAAGGGCATATTTTTGGCCAAGTCCACGGGCTCGGAGATCCCACGGGCTCGGAGATCCCACGTTAAACTGGCCTTGTGCCACATGATGCCCTCGTGGTGGGGGTGACTAAATAGCGTTCAGCCTGAAGTCAGGCGACCGGCTGACCGGCAGATCGGTTGGACTCTTTGCTTTCGGGCGGGAAGGAACCCGAACGAGGCTACGCTTATACGGGTTCAAAGGGCATATTTTTGGTCGAGCCCACGGGCTCGGAGATCCCACGTTAAACCGGCCTTGTGTCACACGATGCCCTCGTGGTGGGGGTGACTAAATACCGTTTAGTTTGAAGTCTAGAGTGAGGTCCGTCAGAAGTCCGTCAGGAGTAAGTCAGTCGAGTCAGAGGCAGTCCGAAACAGAGTCGCGTTCAGACAATTACTACAAGACATTGGAATAGTGATAATGGTCGAGACTACATTGTTCTCCCTACTAAACCTGATTGTTCATACTAACACTTTCTACTTCTCTGTATATATTCCTGTTTGTAATATATCTGTGTTATTCCATATCCATGTTCGCGTTCTTCTTTATTGGTCCTACCTTGGACCATCATCGTGGTACAAGGACCTGGACCATAACAAGTGGCGACGAAGATTCCAACTCACACGTGAAGAACAAACAACAAAATCCTCTCTCGTCAACAAAACACCTAGTGAATTAAAACTTTGGTTTATGAATTTACTGTTATATTTATTGTGAGTTCAATCCCTGGACCGGACAGTGTCTGTTTGAACTCAGCGGAAACGGTACGCGCAGTAATAAATATAAATCAAAGGAGATATCCCTAGACACGAGCAGCAAAACGAGAAAAATCTACACCTGTAGATTAAAGAAATGGTTTCAGTTCGAAATTCGTTGAAATCTATCTTGATCGACAAGCACCTAAATAAAACCGGAAAGTATAAAAATTTCAACAATAACAAAGATAGGGACAATAGCCTGTGTCTAAAAAAAGATGATCTTATTCCTAGAAATTAATTGTTCATGTAAACATTAAAATCCCGGTTTACAAATACATTGATTAATGATCGTATAGCAAGAGCTAGAACCAATTTTTAACGAAGGACGAGCTTGTGGGCGGTTGATAAGGGTGACAATTTAGGCCTTGAAAAAAATATTCAACTCATCCACAAAGAAAAACGAAAGGAAAATAAGAAAGCATATAAAGTGTAAATCCAAAATTACAAATATTTTCTTTCTTATTTTTCATCGCCCGGTTTCGTCTTAGGAAAAGTTTTCGTACCTTAGGGAGCACACGAGACACAGGAAGATTTTTTGAAAACTTCAACTCAGATTGTTACACCATGCTGCGACTCGCATTATCACGTGGACTGCTTGATCTTTGACTGCCTACTTAAGTTGATCTTTTAGTTATACATCACGCGCGGACGTCATAGTAGATACGAAATTTGCGCGAGTATTTAACAGAAAGATGCTCGGTTCAAGGTCAAAGTGGAAGAATAAAATTGTAATAACTTAATACATTGTTAAAACTTGTAACTTTTCCTGTTAATAATTTAATATATGTTTCAAATTCTATGTAATCCTTATCTTTCTCTGTAAATTATAAGTTAATTAAGTTTCATCCTATGTTAATAAGTATAGAAGTCAACACATTTCATCTTTATTTTCCTGGAACTGATTTATTTACAGAATATATTCTAATAATGATTCCACTATAATTTGTATCTTGTTTTAAATCTAAATTTATATTTTGTTCACAAATACGACATGCTAAAGGGAATAAATTGATACCAACTTACGTTACCGCTACTCCATTATTTTACTATTTAACTGTTAGGTTCTTTCTAACAAATGGATGTGCAGGTGGTTAACGTCATAGGGTAAATCGACAGGCAAAGTTTGAAGTCCGTCTTCTTTCCCTCCAGCAATTGGTTAAATAGTAGAGCAGATGAGGCAATTCAATGAGGGAAATGAATACCCAAGCCTGGTAGAAGGAAAAGATGTAGCGTGCGAGAAATGTTGTCGTCTGATGGAAGTTAAAACAAAAACTAGAAAAGAAAACAACGCTTGCTCAGAATACAGACGTTGGGCTAATCACGCCACCCACTGGAAGAATTTGATTGCAGAATCCTCAGTGGAGTCCACAAGTGTCACAATGCACTAAGTGGATAAAGTGATACACCATTGTTCAAATAAATTGAAATAAAACGAAACATTCCGTTATTTTTTTTACTTTTTTTCATATTTTCCTAAAGAAATATGACTCAGTGCACATGTTAGTACTTCGTATATCCATTCCTCGAAGTCATTCCTTGCAGATTGGCCACAGCTTCTGGTTTGGATTTAAACCAGGAGAGTTTCCGGGCCAGTCTATAATACTTTGATTTGCTCGCTGGTAAGGCTTGCCAATGTGTTCGTGCAGCGTTACAATTTTCGTACACTTCGCAGACAATGGCCGTAGGACAACTAATCAACAATCGAGACAATAATGTTTGGACGTCATAAAATTCTGATGCAGTCACGCATGACGCAATATTCATCAAAGCCAAACAAAACAAATTTCATCATACATCCCGAAAATAGATTCGTATTACTGCACACCACTGCAAATGATCTAAACGTAGGAAAAAATAGAAATCGATTACACCCTGTCAGTCCAGTGGGTCTAAAACTGAACGTATGGTAAAATAAAGGAAACTAATGCAGTTGTTACAATTAATTTGCCCAAGGGTCTATTTTCGAACAAACTAAATATCGATAAAAGGAAAATATTGTTGGTTAAACACCAAATTTTTATTTTATCAAAATTCGGACCGTTATCTTCAGTGAATGTCGATTTGGAATTGCTGCAAAAGTCAGTGACAGAATATTATATGTATAATGTAAATGCATTGCACAGGATTTTACTATAAGAATGTATTGAAAATTATTTTGATTTTTTAAAAATCAGTTCCTCCTGAACAATGAGATAAGGCTAATAAGACTTGAGGAGCTACTGAGAATAAAAGAGAATAAGAAAACTTTAGAAGGAACCGGAAGCTATGTAAACCGGACGATAGGTGGACATACCTACTTCTATTGAGGAGAAAAAAATAACATTATTTACATTATCCGGACTATTGTCCTCATCTTTATTGCCATATTTATCACAACGCTTCGGCCGTTGTACGCTCCGGTCTTCTTCAGGTGATTGGAATTTCGAACTGAACCCTTTATTTCGCTCACAGGAGACTGTTCTAGTCTCACGTGCCATGATTGATGGATATCAGTTATCTCCTGTTAAGTTCTCCACTGCCTTAAGCGGGTATTGAACTCACACTCTTCGTGTCTTGTCACTGGGTCTAACCAACGCCTTTATCCACTGTGCAATGTGTACTTGAGGACATCTGTGTATGAATTACTGGGTATTATAAACCTAATGTCTTCTGCAACTATATTTTATCAGTGCTCATATTGCAATTTTTGCTGTGATCATTTCATGTTTTTACCAGAGCTCACATTGCAACTTTGTTGTTATCATTCCTTTAAATGTTAAATATGGCGACAAAGATGAGGACAATAGTAAATAATGTACATAATACCTCATCTCAGAAATATAGACAGACTCAGAAAAAATAATTATTAAATAAAATGTCAGCGTTCAGAAGTATAGAATTGAAGTAGACTTTACAAGGAACCGAAAACAAGAAACAAGACACAAGTGATAAAGCTCTACTCATTCAAAAGGAGCGAGAACAGGGCGATAAGCAAAAAACTGAAAAATGTATAGAAAATCAGGGAGAAATATATTGTCAGTGGTCAGGAATTCAATGCGTTGCCGATAGGAAAAGGAGATCATATACACAATGTTTGATGAATATATATTCGTTGACATCATTTGGCGACGAAAGTGCACAAAATTTAAAACATTTTTAGGGAAGTATTTGATAGAAAGAAGTGAGAATAAGCTATATTATTCACCTTTATTGAGTTACGGCCATATCACGTTGAAACACCGGTTTTAGTCCGACCATTAAAGTTAAGAAACGTTTTTAAATATGAAAGTGGACATTGACGTCAACACCCAGCGAAGACAGTCTGTTTCATGATTAAAGTCAATCTTCATGACCTGAAAATTTCACTTAGGCATGAAACAGTCGTCGCTAGGTGTTGACCTCAGTGTCCACTTTGATATTTACGTACGCTCTCTCCCTAATATTGAACCCTTTAATCCATAAAGATAGCATACCTTTTATATATATATATATATATATATATATATATATATATATATTGGGTACGTAACGAGTGGTTAGAAAGTTCGCCATGCTCAAGTAAGGAGACTTCCTGTTGTTATCGGACTGGAGGGGTCGATCCCATGCCCCTTTGGGAAGTGTCTTGACCCATGCCTTGTGAGTGTAACGTGAGGCCGTCGATAGCTGGGCTAGCACAAAGTCACAAGTCATCGTGGGCGAGGGCTTGAGCGTGCTGGCTTTGTTCAAATTGTTGATCACGCTAGATAACACGCTCTCAACACAGACAGTATAGAGGTGAATAATATAGTTTATTTTTACTTCTTTTCAAATGCTTTCCTAAAAATGTTTTAAATTTTGTGCACGATCGTCACCATGTGATGTCAACGAATATATATTCATCAAACTTGCTCTTTCCCAGAAACTGTAACTAAGGTCTGCTCAGCATAGATGCAGTATAAACCACCAGTGGGCTCTGTGGGTTTTGAATAAACACAAATGCGCCTGAGCATGCATCAGATAGCGAATACGAGTATATATATATATATATATATATATATATATATATTAGGTTGGTGCAAAAATAATGACGTAATAATGTCGTTATTTGACGTTAAAAAATACGTCAAAAACGACATTATTACGTCATTATTTTTGCACCAACCTAATATATCTATCTATCTATCTATCTATCTATCTATCTATCTATATATATATATATATATATATATATATATATATATATATATAAACTCATACTTTCAATGTTCTTGTTGGCATTTAAACACACACACACACACACCTATATATATATGTGTGTGTGTGAGTGCGTGATAGAGAGAGAGAGAGAGAGAGAGTGAGAAAGAGAGAGAAAATACTGTACTTTTCTGATTGAACGAAAAAAGCTTAATGAACTTTTATCTAAGTTTAATTTGTTTGGAAGCAACATTAAATGGAAAAATAAAGTGGCTTTTTTAATAAAAATATGGAGTTGCCCAGCTACTTAACAAATCTCCGCGCGTGGTATCTGTAATGTGATATTTAATTATTTTGTAACAAAAAAAAAACAAAAAAAAAAACAATGAAGCTTATTTTTTAAAGATTGAATAAAAAATATTTTCCATAAGATGCCTGAAAACTATCAATAAATTGTAAATAATAAACTCTTATCCAGAGATCTTCCGAGCGACGCCGGGTATCCCTGCTACCTAGTCTATATGTCTCTTTACTAGACATCTTTAATGGCCTTATATATAAGTCCCTTTATTTGTCGTCCATCAACTTTAATTAGCTTCGAGCTTTTCCAGATGTCGTACACGCCACACGAAAATACAGTCCCATCGCTTGATCCAAGACAATTTAGTCTTAGAAAATAATTAATGAACAATTTTTGTGTGTTTCATTTCCATCCTGCATGCACCAGACTCATTCAATATAATTATATAATGCATGTGTGTATATTTGTGTTATAGGTGAAGATGAGGTGGACAAAAGGAAAGAGTAAATGCAATGAAATCATTTTGTAAAGAACAGTTTAAATCCGCTTAACATTGTAGGATTTCGCTGATTAAATTCGCGTGCAAGCGGACCTATAATGTGTCAAGCTTATATTATATTGATCTCAACCAATCACCCAGTCATTTATTTAATTCTTAGTTTGTCTATCAGATGGAGCCAATTGGACCTGTGTACAACAATAATTATTTTGGGGAGGCAGATCTAACCTACAGTTACGAACGTTTATTATCAAGACATACAATCTGGGTATTCACATTTTAATGATTGTAATACTTGACACTAGCACTAACTGAAAGACAAAGCTGTGAACTTGCGCATCGAAGAATATCTATCTATCTATCTATCTATCTATCTATCTATCTATCTATGTAATTATGTGTGTGTATATAAATATAAATAAATATATATATGTATAATTATTTATATATTATATGCGCGGTACTTATTAGAAAGGGCTCAATATCAGAGATAGAGCTAACATATTTGGTTGGATAGATGTGAGATTGTGACCCTGGGTTTCACGCTGAGGATCGCAAAAGCGTGAAACCCAGGGTCACAAACTCACATCTATCCAACCAAATATATATATATATATATATATATATATATATATATATATATATATATATATATAATGGAAAACAAGGAAATGAACAACTGGCTACAACAATGAATCCAAAATCTGAAAACTGAACTTGGAGGAGAAAATAGTTATGATTACCTCCCTAGACTAAAACAAACTACAAAATAAACGATTTCAAAATGCAGACATGAAAACAAATTTTTACAACGTTACTTAAAAATCGAAAACTGAAAATGATAAATAAAAATAAAATAAAAATAAATAGGCACAAACAAGAAAAATAAATTAATCGAAATAAATAAATAAATATAGTATTAGTTTGGTGCAAAAATAATTTCGTTTTCTCACATAGTAACATATGTTAGAAAACGATATTATTTTTACACCAACCTAGATAATAAACAAATAAACAAACTGTTAAGGGGTCCACCCCTTTTTGATACAAGTGGACTCGCCCAGTGTGTATTTGTACTGCTGCCGGTTAATACCCGGAAGAGGAAGTGACAGTCAGACGGTGATACAATGAAAGTGTGAGAGTGTGAGGTAACCGCTTTGTAGGAGTCACAGTTGCGAGCACGTAGACTCAGAAGGAAGTCCTACTTCGATACTGAATTTCCCAGACTGTATATATATTATTATTGCTACTAACCACATTTCTGGATCTACTAACTGTATTACCAATTGTATTATTACGTCAATACATTTATTTGCTATATTTCATTCCTGCGTTTGTCATTCATTTGAGAGCGGATTTCATCTCGGAATCCACAACACAAACAACTTCCGCCTTGTGGATTGTATGACACTAACAATATCAACGTTACGCCCACATGAAAATTTAGTCGCGGACAGCAGTAACATTTAACAAATGTTTTTCATCAACTTTATATATACTCGACTCTCCCGTCGAATACGACCTATGAGGGTCAAGCAGACCAGTTCCTAGGAAACCGACAGCCCGACAACAGCACATGAGATTTGGTTATAGTGGTGAAGGTTTCGTGCAGGACCATCCACACTTTTTGAAGGGACAAATACAGAGACGTGGTGCACTACGTGCCACAAGGCCCCCAAACGAATCTCTACAGGTTTTGAATTCAGAGTTGTCCTTCTCCGAGACTAGTTGCCATCCACCCATATATATATATATATATATATATATATATATATATATATATATATATATATAACTAAATGAACAAAGTCCGACAATTATTTTAAGATATTTTATTGTTATACATTATTTATATCGACACAAATATTTAAGTAAATGCTCTGTTTATAATAAACAGTATTAACAAAGTTTTCCGGCTTGAACGCCCGAGAAATGTGTCCTCCAACACGAATCGAACCTGAATCCAACACGGAACAGTCATATAGCCTGACGTGCTATACCAGTTTAGCTACAGAGGAACGTCTGGTTAGCAAGCTCGATTTTAACTAATTTTTAGAATGGTATAGCATGTCAGGCTATATAACGGTTCCGTGTACGATACATGTTCGGTTCCGGTCGGAGGACATATTTTCTATGAAAATTTCTTGGATGTTCAGGCCGGTAAATGTTGTTAATAATGTTTATTATAAAAAACAAACTTTACTTTAATATTTGTGTCTATATAAATAACGTATAACAATAAAATATCTTAGCATATATATATATATATATATATATATATATATATATATATATGAGAATAAAATAAGAATTAGGGAAAAGCACCTAATATTTATTCATAATATATGTATTTTTAACTGTAAGAATACATATATTATAAATATTTGGTACTTTTTTCCAATTCTTATTTTAGTCTAAACAACATGTTTTTTGTTGAATTTTTTTAACAATTTCATTTTTTTAACCTATATCTATATCTATCTATCTATCTATCTATCTATCTATATATATATATATATATATATATATATATGTGTGTGTGTTACAGTACTATCTAAACATTTCAGCTTCCAGTGACACAAGCGCGAGCAAGCACGCGTGCACACATACACACACTGACACACACACAAATATGCACACATACGCACATACGCACGCACATACGGATACACACGCACACTTCCGTATAGTTCATTTATAATTTCAAATGTGGATTTACAGTTTTTGGGTCACGCTGATAATTCTTTATATACTTCTAGATTTCTTGCGCTTATCTATCCATGCATCTGATTGGCAAGAGGTAATTTAGGCGTGGCATGTGTAATAGACAGAAAAACCCGAGTGTCGGTGGTGGAGAGATTTATCTCTTTAAAGGATTAGCAGAGTTAACGAGCGTCTAAATCCTCGGGGCTTAATCCTTAATCCATTACTCCACTGATCTTTGCCTGCGTTATTCTGGATTCTCCACCATTGATGTTTCTTCCGTCTTAATCACAATCATCTATCTATCTATCTATCTATCTATCTATCTATCTATCTATCTATCTATCTATCTATCTCGGTCTTTTCAAACATCTATCTATCTATCTATCTATCTATCTATCTATCTATCTATCTATCGTGAAATAATCCCGATCTTTCCAGGGACAACTTTAAGTACATTCATATATTTGTAAAAGCAATACTATCGACCTCGTCTCACTAGCTGTGTATAGTAATGTGTTAATTTATATCGACCTCTTTTTTCGTGATCTGTTTAGAACTGAGTTTCTCAATCTCTCTCTCTCTCTCTATTTGCCTCTCTTTATATATTTATATGTTGATAAATAGACACACACACACAGAGGGGAGAGAGAGATAGAGCGAGAGAGGGAGAGAGAGATAACTTGTTTTATTGAAATCGATCCACAGTATCACTCTGATTTTATTATATTTTATATATATATATATTCAATTGCATCAACTGATCAAATATAATAAAATCAGGGTGATATTGTGGATCGATTTCAATAAAAAAATTTCTCTCTCTCTCTTTCTCTCTCTCTCTCTCACTCTATATATATATATATATGTGTGTGTGTGTGTGTGTGCCTGTGTGTGTGTATGTATATATGTAACGGTATATATGATCGAGCGGCGCTATATCCAGTCTAATTCGCAACTGTTCGGATTTCAATTCTCGGTAGTGGATGCGCATTGCTGATGAGTCCCAAATATAGGACGAAACGGCCGTCCAGTCGTTCAGCATTCTGTTGAGGTTTTTTCTAGACTCGAGTAATGACTTAATTATGATATATATATATATATATATGTATGTATGTATCTCTCTCTCACTATATGTGTGTGTGTGTGTGTATTACACTAAAAAATCAATATATATATATATATATATATATATATATATATATATATATATATATATATATATATATATATACAGTTTGTGTGTGGAGATAACGATAATTAAACAAAAATTAAAATCTCTTTACATACACATATATATAGTACAGCTCATAAATCCCTTAGTATATGATCCAAGTGGATATAGTAATCTCAAATATTAAAACTGACACACAAAAAGAGCTCAGTGTATTTTTTGTAACATAACTTACAAATTACACAACAAAATCCAAAATTAACTCATGGGTGGGGGTATAGATCTATTACAACCAACGAAAAGTACTTTAGTCTTATTCAACCCCGGTGTATAGACTGTGTTCCTGTTGGATTTAGAAATTTAAAATTCTCTATCAATTTTTCGACTGCTGTCAAAGATAAATTTTTAATTTTTAATTCTGATACGAAGAGTCTGTACACCGGGCTTGAATAACGTACTTCAGGCTGATTGAAATACATCTATATCGCCAATATGAGGTAATTTTGGATTTTTTAGTGTAACACACACACACACATATATATATATATATATATATATATATATATATATACACACAGCTAGGACGAGAACGAATATACTACATTTCTGACGTTCATAAAATTTAATTTAAAATAGAGCTTAACACAATGTAGGGCCATATATATATATATATATATATATATATATATATATATATATATATATATATGTATGTATGTGTGTGTGTATGTGTATGTATGTATGTATGTATGTATATCAAAGTATAGGATTGGTGTATACTGAATAAGTTCCAACAACCAAAAAATACTTTTTTTAAAAGAGTGCTCAATACAGAGTAGAGAATATATATATATATATATATATATATATATATATATATATATATATATATGCCTTAACCGGGTATTGAACTCACACACTTTGGGTCCTGTCACGGGATCAAACTAACGACTTTATCCATTGTGCCATGTGTCCATGTGAACTTGACGGTAAGGCAGTGGAGAACTTCGAGAGGGGAATTAACAGGAGATAACTGACATTCATTAAACATGGCACGTGGAACTAGAACAGTCTACCCCAGTGGGCGAAATAAAGGGTTCGACATTCCAACCAACTGAAGAAGGCCGGTGCGTACAACGGTCGAGATATTGTAATAAATATGGCGCCAAAGATGAGGACAATAGTCCGAATAATGTAAATAGATTCGGTCTTGCTAGTGAGTTTTCACTGTTGACAACGAATAATGATTACATCTAACATGCAACTACATGCCAATCAAAAAGACTTACTTTGAACCTCTTGGCTCATATCTCCACGAGAACACATTTAAATTCACACGGACATATACCATCTGCTATCAGCAATATGCATCGTAGAAAAATCCAACACAATACACTGACCTAACTGCAGAAAACGCTTAAAAATAATGGAAGCCTTAATAATAAAAGCAGGAAAGTTACTCTGAATAATATTAATTATGAACAAGAACACAATGTGCTGATTGCGTTCAGGAATGGAAACAATTCTCGTTCTAAATTAATTACCATCGCAATGTACAAATTAAGATTAAAAAAATCATCTTTGATGATGCCTTTTAGATTAGTTGATTATTTAGACATTTCTTACGCGCTCATTGTCTCTCAAATAGATTTATTGTATCCAAGCAAGAAAAAATGTAATAAAACACTTAATCGCATTACCTTCTCAGTCACCTTCAATTAAACCAATAAAAATGTATCTATATATCTATGAACGAGCATATAATAAGAAATATCTGTTATATTTATGGATGAAGGTGCTCACTATCAGATATAGAGCATATGGAAATATAAAAGTAGACACTGCGGTCATCATTAAGCGGCGCTAGTCTGTTTCAAGCGAGAAGATTGCGTTCAATCTCAGTATCCACTTTTACAGGTTATTTTTTAAGTAATTGGATGTCAGTTTATCTGGAAAGAAACAATGCAGTTACCAATAAGAAGAGTTGAAATTAACGCAGATAAAAATTTCACAGCTCTAGAATCACTTCTTTATAGTCAGCCTATGAACTTTTAAGCCCACCCTCGTAACTACTTCGGTAACGGTCGTTCAATGTGAGGCACTCTTCAGCTGTACACTCATTCATTACACACGCGCACTCTAGCCTAGACATAAACACAAATAAATATACGTATATAAATTTACAGACACACATACATACACATACATACACACATATAGTGAACGTGTTTACATAAACACGACGATGTTACACTAGGAACCAATTTGCAATTGATAATTGAAAAATTAAGATCTCTTATAATTTATCGGAAATCGTTAAAACTCATTATTTTATGAGAAAGCATAGAAGATCAAATGACACACCGACTTAGCAATAACGGACGGAAAGAGAAAGAGAGAAGGAGAAGCAGAGAGAGAGAGAGGGTAGAGAGGAAATAAGGGAGAAGAAGAAAAAGAAGAAGAAGAAGAAGAAGAAGAAGAAAGGCAAGTGTGGCATCATTTTTTGTATTGGCTGACTTGAAATTCAACTGCTTGTGCGCCCGTTCGAGACGGGACGCACATCTGCCACACGGGGTTAAAAAAAAGAAAAAAAAATCAAATTTATTATATATTGGCAAAACCAATTTTGAAAAGAAAATTAGTTTCTATAAAAAGAAAAAAGACGCGTAAAATTAACTTCATATTAGTAACTTTCAGTAAAAAAAATCCTCCATTTCGCAAGTTAACATTTAATCCTAGAAAAATATATTTATGTGGTTAATATATTAGGCGCAATACAGTTTTCCTGTTTTGGTTGTATTTTTTGACAATATCATGAAGATATAACTTTAGAAAGATTGTATAAAATTCCATAAGATTTTACTGTGATTAACACACACACAAACATATAAACAGTCTACTACAAAAGTATTGGAATGGCAAAGTTCATTTCTTTGTTTTTGTCCTTCACTGAAGACAGTTGGGTTTAAGATCAAAAGATGGATATAGACAAAATCAAAAGAATTGGTCTTGCCATTCCAATAATTTTAGAGGGGACTTTCTCCCTTTCTCTCTCTCTCTCTCTCTCTCTATATATATATATATATATATATATATATATATATATATATATATATATATATATATAAAGACAGGAAAACTTGTCTTAGCCGATGCGTCTCACTTTTTTTGTTTTCATTTTGTCATTATTCATATTGTCCTTTTGCATATAAACTCTATCTGAAGTTTTTAAACACAACACACACAGACACACACACAAATCAATCAATCTATCTATCTATCTATCTATCTATCTATCTATCTATCTATCTATCTATCTATCTATCTGCAGAAGGAAGTATTTACATGCATAAACTTTCCAAACCTAGCATTATTAGGCTAAAAAATCTAAAATTAGATTTTCTTTATTGCAACAGACAAAAACTTAATGTTAAAAAGTTACTGGCATTCCAACGAAGAAACATACACATTTGTTCATAAAACCAGTGTATGATTTGTCTCACGCGAGTTGTATGAGCAGAATGGGGAAATTCTTTTGAAATAAATAATGTGTCCCTCTTAATTATGTCTTCAAAATTCGATGATATTTTATATATTAATATAAAAATGTCGAATGTCATTTTAACGATGAAACAAATTCTGATCTCTATCTATTAATGACACCGTGTATTCTGAGATTAAATTTCTTAGTTAAAATAACAACCTGATTATTTCAATTGCCGTCGTGCAATGGGTTGTTAGTTTCTAGCTAATTTCATCGCTAATTCCAGAGAATGATCACTCAACTGAAAGGAACACAGCAAATTCAGCAACACACCAACATTTGTATCTAATATAATATTGCACTGTACTTGTTTTACGCTAGGCTTGCTAACAAAATCAAGCATACGCCCAAACTCCTTTATTCCTCCCGTATTTACTTGACTTTATGAATTAGATTGGTTACAAGCTCTTATCATTTTACAGCTCAAATAGCTAGATGTAACCGTAAGTTCTATGCTAACAGTTCCTTCTCTCACACTTCTCGTGTATAAAACTCTCTTCCGGCTTTTTGATCTTAAAGAATTGAAATGCAATGTCAATCGTTATCTTCTCTTATTAATTTTTGTTCTTTTATTGTCCTTTCTACTTTATATTTTTAAACCTTGCGACTTAGTGTTTTTTTAGAGGTGAAATGGTTGAAAAAGCTACAAGTAATTCTTTTTTTATAATTTTAATTTCGTATCATAGAAGACTTATTTACTTTTATCTTTATATGAGATCTACCTTTCATAGTTTGAATTATTTTAATCGGTTTAAAAATGCTTACGCTCAAAAAAGCCGTGGTTCTTATTGAACTAAAGATCAGTAGGTTTCATTTTAATTCTGCAAACATTGAGTTACCGCTATGGACGCCATTGGTAATTTTCAAGACTGTTAATTTAATAAGCCCGATGATTAATGGCATTTTTTTTTTATTAGTCTGTCATGTCGTTGTGTTGTGCCGTTTTCGGCGCTTTTAATAGTTTTATGCAGAGCTTTACACAAGTTAACATTTAGAGGGGGATATCTTTCCCATCACCCAATTAATCTTTACTTCCAAAGAATGTTTATTGAGCAAGTGATTGATCTTTACACTGAAATGTTCTTTATCGATAAGTTCCGGATGGACGAATTTTTAATCAAAATATGCTACTTTATTGAATTAAAAACGTTTATTTATTTATTTTATCTGGTTGAGGATTCAAATTTAACCTCAAAAATCAAAAGTGACAGTGGGATAGTTAAGCATTATTTTAAAGGTCACGAGGTTTCTGGTAGCATGTCTATCATTTGGTGTGTGATGATGATTATATTTGAATTTAAAATCAGACATGAAAAAATATAGTTTTTAGTGTAACCTGTTTCCTTCTTTAGTATAGAGTTCATCAAAAGCAGCGTGCGATTTCTGTTTTTGCAGCTGGTAGTTGATCGTTTATTAACCATATCGTCTGGGGTAAGGCGTTAAACTACATCCAGCAGCAAGGCCTCTGATTAGGAGGTTTTAAGGAGCGTGGAACCACCTCTTAATTGCTGGTGTTCCCAGATCCACCCTGACCCGGGTTGGTAGCACCTGTTAGGGTCCCAGCTATGAGCAAATAGTTAACTATTACCAGCAATACTTTTTTGAAAAAAATTATTACCAGAAATACAATTTAGAAGGAAAAATATTACGAGAAACAGTGTTTAGTTGAAAAGATTATATTATCTAAAATAAATACCTAAATCAATATCTCAAGTTAAATTAAAATAAATAATAATTAAATTGAAACAAAATTAAGCAACAACAATAAAAACATTTAATCACTTTCATTTATTAGGCATTAAATTACATCACTTATAATCCTCCATAGTTTACCTTGACTTTCAGGTGGCTGGAAGTACATTTACGTGCATTCTTAAATTGAAAAACTAATGACATTTTTACTTCTGTTTATAAATAATTGTTGCGAAATAAAGTCCTTATATTTGCCTTGATAACGTTCATCAGAGGACGAAACCCGTTGGTAAAGATAAAATTTCCTTTTGTTTTTATTCACATCCCACACGCATGTATGTATACTTATATATATATATATATATATATATATATATATATATATATATATATATATATATATATATATATATATGATTAATTAAAGAATGTCACAGGCTTAAAATCCCATAGGTAATAATTTTTATGTCATGAGAGCTCTAAAAAAACAGCTCTCAATCTTCAAGAACTACCAACAAAATCTATGGGATTTTAAGTGTTTGATATTCTTTAATTAATAATGTCGTTTGACATGAAGCACTGCCTGGCTCTCTATCCTCCTGGAAATTCCATACGAATTACCATATAGTATTATTACTATATATATATATATATATATATATATATATATATATATATATATATATGTGTGTGTGTGTGTATCATGAGAAGGAATATAGTACAAATCCAACGTTCGTAACATTTAATTTAAAAGACGGCTCAATACAAAGTAGAGCAATATTATTTATTTTAGAATATTACACCGAAAATTTGTCAAAATCGCTACACAATTGTAGTTGTGTTTCGATACGTATCAATGCATCTCATTAGGAGATTTTGAATTACTGGCGAGTGAGCGATTTATTTAGATTTAAGAGCAAAATACGACCTCTTTTTACTGAGAAAAATAGGGAGTGTTAGGTTTGTGGGCTTTACTCTGATTAACCAATAAAATATGACCTACGTTAAATTTAAACTGAGCGAAGAAGCAAAAATTAAAAAAAAGATTTATAAATGAGTCATCCAGACATCAATAGATATATAAATTATACAAACTAGACAATGTCATTTCCTAAGAAATACAAATGCGGTGGGGAGGTACTTTAGCAAAATGCTAAACAAGTTATATGCTTTGTGAGTTTCCTACATACACTTTTTTTTATAGTTGATTAATAAATAGTTCCTTTAAGAAACGAGTAAATAATTTAAACGTATAGAATTATTTGGTAAATTAATATATAACTGCTGAATAAGTATTCCTCATATAGGTTGATAATAACAATGACCAATCAATGTAAAATGTCAAAAATACCAACCAAATACCAATACATCCGTACAAGATGTTACTAACACTACCAGGAGATTAATACAAAATTAAATAAAATCCAAATTAATGTTACAATTAGAAAGATAAAGCATAAATGCTGCAACGCATTACTACTAAAACATGAATTTAAGAAAAGCATAATCAAACTCCAAATTTTAACTAAATTGAATGGAAATTAGGTAAACTATGTTTACAATTTACAGTTAACTCATTCCTTTGATTTAATAAGACCATTTTTGAATTTAATAATTTCCAGTAAGTATAGAAAAAAGGAATAAAATGAATATATATATATATATATATATATATATATATATATATATATATATATATATATATATATATATATGTAGATAGATAGATAGATTAGTCATTATTTAGCCGACACATTAATTTTGTCATTCCTACCGGAGAAGAGATTAATTCATATATATACATACATATATATATATATATATATATATATATATATATATATGTATATATATATATATATATATATATATATATATATATATGTATGTGTGTGTGTGTGTGTGTGTGTGTGTGTGAATTTGTATGACAAAGTGGAAAAAGTTTATTTGTAACACGTTTGATATGTTGGTGTGACTACACATGCGCATTTGATATGCGGGTACTGGAAATTTTAGAACATATATATATATATATATATATATATATATATATATATATATATATATATTATATATATAGTGATTTTCCAAGCATAGCTTAGATGTGGCACAAGGCCGAAAATAGGGATACCCAGTATATATATATATATATATATATATATATATATATATAAAATTTGGTATTTTGCAGCCGACATGAAGCACGTTTTATAAGTAGCTTCTCTCTTGATAAAAAAAATGATGGCTACCCAATTATAAAACAAATTTGCTTGCCTGCATATGCAAATGTTATCTCAGACAACGGGAGCACACGCGAACAGGAAACTCGACATCGAAGTACATTTTTATGAGATGACGTAAACAAAAATGCCAACATAGCCACCTCTTCCAACCTGATCCTGTTTAATATTCTGTTGCGATGAAAAAGGCGGGAAATGAATGAAATGGATCTGTTTTTAATATAGGAATTGTAACGCGAACGGCAAATTTTGCAGCGTGTCAAACAAGTGACCTGGTGTCCATTATTCAAATCTTGAAATTCTAGAATCTCTCCACTGACACAAAAGAAGCGATTGGAAAGCAAATTATCACAATATGAATAATGATCGACTAGCATTGTTTAAAACATCATATCAAAGGGAGTAGTAAAAACGTATTAGATCGAGCAAATATGCCACAAGGTGGTGATTCATAGACGATATTAAAATGTGACAAAATGCATTTCATGGTTTGTGTTTGCTTCGAGTGAGAAGGACCGACTAATGAAGGAAATATATCAGCATCCAAGCTTTTAGATAGATATACAATTATTTCATAATTTAGATTAGATCTCAGCCAGAGGATTTGGGCACCGAATGGAGATTAATCTTCCTATAGTAACAATAATTCCAGCGAAAAGAACTTAGTAATTCCTTTGCTGCGGTAGAGGAATTATGAGGGTGTTCGGAAAGTAATTACGTATTTCAGTACTATGAATTATAAGTCAGAGAACCAAGGCAGAACAAAGGTTGAATGGTAGGAAACTGTGTGTAGAATTGGTTTATCTTCGCTTCTAACCGGCAGGGTGTCATTTTGAATGCATTTCAGAGTTTAACCTCATGGGGGATGATGATAACTTTAAAAAGCGATACTTTCGCCATTGCTTACTGAAAAGGGTAGTAGTTCTACACCCTTGTCCAAATTAATTGAAACAACTGCCTTAGTTTCCTTTCTTTCATCATACGGTCAGTTTTAGACCCGCTGGAGTGACAGGGTTTAATCGATTTCTATTTTTTCCTCAGATTAGGTCATTTGCAGTGGTGTGCAATAATATGAATTTATTTTCACGGTGTATGATAAATGTTTTCGGCCTTGAAAAATATTGCGTAATCATTAATTGCATCAGATTTTTATCAGTCCAAAATACTATTGTCTCGACTGTCGATTAGTTGTCTTACGGCCATTACGATGGACATTACTTCACACACTGACAAGCCTTACCAATGAGCAAATCAAAGTATTATAGACTGGTTCGGAAACTCTTTTGATTTAATTCTAATCGTGAACCCTAAATATGTCCGAATAATTTATATACTTATTTTTTTTTTATTAAAATGGCAGTTTCCAGGTAAAAAATGAAATTGCTAATTAAATCATTAATCCTAAATAAAAAGAATTCAACGTGCAGGTTTCCATCTTCATCAATCCCCCAGTGACCTACATGGAAAACCCTTTAAAGAAGTGGTGATCAATGGACTGAAGTTCGCTTGAGGCATGAAACTGAGAGTCACCATTCAGCATTGTACTCAGTCCATACTGTCAACATCTACAAATGCTGTATTTTCGATATTTTGTCCTCTTCTATAAATTTAAATACCAGATACTCCCTATATATATATATATATATATATATATATATAGGGAGTATCTGCTATTTAAATATATATATATCTATGTGTGTATGTGTGTGTGTGTGTGTGTTAATACCATTTTATTTACACAGATGTATGCGTTTGTATGAATATATCAGCGTTCTATTTTGTATTGTGTTGTCTGACGCGAAATTATTGACATTATCTAGGACTTTCTTCAAGAAGCACAGCGTCTTAACCACTTCTTTTGTCTCCGCGGAAACTTGGGAGCAAAGGTAGGGTGATGGGAGCTTTGAAGAGGGACAATTGATACTATTATGCGTCTTTGTGGCACCATCGAGTGTTCGCTACCCGTCATTTCGGGAAGCCAAAACCAGAATGTGGAATGTGTTCGCTACACACTTACTTTACGCTGGGAACTGGAAAGGACGTCATTCGTTTCTCAAGAGTCGCGTCTTTCGCAATGCATCGAGATCTCTCAGTGAAAGACTAATCATGCCATATGCACTGATAAGAGTCGTAAATTCAATTATGGTCCAAGACTGGTTCTTGAAACGAGGAAAAGCATACCTGTCTTGATATACATGCTGGAAGTGTGACTAAGCTTGACATTTATCGGGTATGGAGAACAGATTTGGCAGAAAGGGTTTTGAATTACGACAGATTTTCTATTCGTATTCTCATTAATGACATTTGAAAAGAATTAAATCTAACTCTGATTGTCATATTTTTTGTTTCTAGATATGTTGACTGGGTATATTTCTGAGATGAAGTATTGCGTACACTATGTACATTATTCGGACTATTGTCCTCATCTTTGTTGCCATATTTATCACAGCGTTTCGGCCCTTTAGTATCTGTCTATATTTCTGAGATGTCCTCGTCTTTGTCGCCATAACCGAGTATTGAACTCACACTCTTTGGGTCCTGTCATTGGATCTAACCAACGCTTTTATCTACTGTGCCATGTGTCCATCCGTGTATAAATTTCTGGTTATTATAAACTTAATGTCTCAGCAACTATTTTTACCAGTGCTCATATTGCAATTTTTTGGTATTATCAAATATGTTTTTACCAGATCTCATATTGCAATTTTTGTTGTTATTATCGCTTTTCTCTGGCACTCCTTATTACTGGTTCTCATATTGTATTCATTTCTATGCTTGGTCGACTCAGGAGATTTTTGAGGCCTAGCTGATTTTGCGCTGAATTATGAATTTTCCAACGGTGTTCTTTGTCTATGATCTCAACCTGATCTCACAGAGGGTGGTGATCTACCTTTTCTCTCCATATGTGTTCAGCCACGTCTGATTTCTAAACTTCCCCTCGTGTTACAGCTTTCTGGTGTTCATGGAGACGAGGGGAAGTGTTTGGTTAGATCCCGTGACAGGACCCAAAGAGTGTGAGTTCAGTACCCGATTAAGGTAATGGGGAACTTGGAGAGGGGAATTAACAGGAGATAACTGATAACTGACATCCCTTAAAACATGGGACGTGGAACTAGAACAGTCTACCACAGTGAGCGAAATAAAGGGTTCAGTTCGACATTCCAACCGCCTGAAGAAGGCCGGATCGTACAACGGCCGAAACGATGCAATAAATATGGCGACAAAGACAAGGACAATAGTCCGAATAATGTAAATAGTGAATAGTTTTCAGGGAATAATTTTGTACAATTTTCGAAGCGAATTTTAAGGCAAGAATAAATCCAACACACTAGCCAAAGTCTTTTCTTTGATATGGGAGCGACCTCATTGTTCCTTTCAATTCTCGTCCGGTGGTTGTCAAATTCTTCTGGGAAGGACGGAAATCAGGATCAAGACATCAGAAGATGTCGACTGACATTACATTTGAATATTTGAAGATTATAGCTATCAGGGAAGCAAGTAGGAGGAAGGGAGTTCCAGAGATGGGAATTTGAGAGATCTTGAAGTAGAAGAGGCGGTTACACTTATCTGTTTCGAGATGCCAACCTAGTTGCACGCTTAAATTCATGCAGATGGAGCACCAATGAAAAAACCTCGTTAGAGCAGTTGCCATGAAAATATTTGTAGAAAAGACAGAATGAAGCTGCATCACATCTATGAGAAATTGACTGTAGACGAGATGTCACTTGTTAAAGTAGCATAATTATATATATATATATATATATATATATATATATATATATATTAATGGTTTCAACTTGTATTTTTGAATTAGTAAGCCTACTTTGCATTTTTGTAGTTGTTTAGATAGATTAATTGGTTGATTCGTTTTCTACCATTTATCAACCCATATCAGGTTATTTAAAGCCAGGAAATATTTTTAGATTGTAAGAATCTTTTTGAGGGGTTATAAAGTTTTAATGATACAAATCTTACTAATTAACCCATAGCTTGGGGAGAAGAAGTAGATTCATACTTTTCCCGATGGTATTTGCGTCTTAGTGAATATACCAAACCCAACGGAAATTGAAACTTGGCTCTCCGATTAACACTTCCGAGACATTATCCATCACACCAACCGCACATCTAAGCTTATAGTACCTCATAGTCACAAGTGGTCACTCGTTTAGGTAATGACCGGGTTCAACGTTGCTTAACTTAGGTGATAGTACGTGATGTAGCTGTAAGCCCTGTATAGATATAGAAACAATTTTATCACCTTGTCATGTGCGCCACTTTCCATATATATACACCTCTTCATATATATATATATATATATATATATATATATATATATATAATGTATCCTTTCCGGTTACATCTTTAATGTATTAGACATCCGACAACATTAGTATTTCTTTCACTTAAACCGTCTTTAACTCACCTCTCTAAAACTTCTCTCTGTTAAGTTTTAATCTCCCACCTTCTCTCGTATGTTATCCCTCTCTTTAGCTCTAACATTCGTCCCACATTGTCATACACACACTCTCTCTAAATTCTATTTTTATTTCCGGAGTTGTTTTTTTCTGTTTTCTTTTTGAATTTGTAGGTCTGATGAATTGGATCGTATTTACGATTCCAATGGTATAAATTATGACCATGGGATATTAGCGTTTAAGCCTTTTTATTATATCCTTACACTGTCCTGGACATTGAGTTCTACCTGGATTCTATGCTCTTGGAATTTTTTATACAAATATATATATATATGTGTGTATGTATGTATGTATATACATTTATATATTTTGCATATGCATGTGTATATTTACCACTAATATTAGCTATCTATCTATCTATCTATCTATCTATCTATCTCTCTCTCTCTATATATATATATATAGTAAAATATTTTAACCGTAAGCAGTTGTCATGGCATTCGTATCAATAAACTACGTTATTTCAGTGAGGAGGTAATGCCTGGGAGGGGGATCTTCGGGAACAATATACGCTTCATTTTTATCGTATCAAGGCCGAAGATGAGAAACGTCTGAATTTGCCAAAAGGCCATAAAACAGATCGTAATGACAGATGCATTTCCAGACGGTCGAAATTTGGTAGACGTGCGTGTGTTGAGATTTTCCCCGCTTTCAAGTGTGGAGGGTCTGTCTACCTTCAGAATCGCAATTCGGAACCCTTGTCTTTATTTATACACAAACATCGATACCTGGAACGGCTGGGAAATACGTAAAAATCTCAAGTACATGGAAGATGCTTATTATATCCAAGAGGGAGGAAGATGAATTTTGATTTTCTGAAGAAGGTCAAGACGCCCTCAAGTGAACAAGTAGGTCGAGATAATATCGAAGGAACGTTTATTCAATGCTAGACACTCGAGTCGTATGTATTATCTCTCTCTCTTTCTCTCTATTTCTCTCTCTCTCTCTTTCTATATATATATATATATATTATACATGTGTGTGTGTGTGCTTGGACATATCATCCTATTATCCTTACAACTGTTACTACTCTAGCTTTTCGCAAACTTCTGAAGAGAGTGCTATTCGTACTCATATTAATGAACATTACCTGCTCGGCATTGATCTACACTCGCATTCACCAAGTATTCGTTAACTATACGCGAATATTATGGAACATTAATTACCCACAACAAAAATATTTACCCACCAGAAAAAAGATAATTACCTACCACCAAAACCTAAACCTAAAAATGATTGTTCTGCACAAAAATAATAACCTACTACCAAGAATAATTACCTCCCATTTAAAAAATTAATTACCTACCACCAAAAAATTGATTATCGACCAACAAAAAGTTTAATTACCTACCACCAAAAAAGGGAAAAGGAAGAAAAATTGTTAAATCCAAAATAAAAAAATGAGAAAAAAAAATCAATGATCATGCATAGATCAAGTTATATTTGAGATAATATCAAGGAATTAAATCAAAAATGCTTAATCTTAAATATTTGTTTCCAAATATATGTTAGGCGTCCTCGGGTAGTGTCTGATGTTGGAAGAAATAATTATCGAAATAATTATCGAAACATTCTTAATAGAGACGGCTACAGAGAAGTCTAAATAATGTAAATTAATTATTTTTCTAGAAAGAGAACATACACACAAAGTATAGAAATTTGGTAAAAGTCTTCTCTATAACGTTATGGAAATCTAGCAAATGTTATAAAATGCTGTATTTACTCACAAGTCTGAAATGTCCAGAATACATCTGTTCTCTCTGATGTCTATGAAAATGTGCTTTGGCAACGCCATCTAGTGGAAATCTTTTGGCAGACGACTGGGGTAAACTGCAGACTGATAAAGTTTCTATTGACATTGAAAGACATCGTATGTTTTTGTCTAGAGCATCGTTTTCGTTGCAGGCAGACATGTTAACAAGCGTGGATAATATTGGCTTCTATTCGTTATATTTATGGAGACATTGTACTACAAGAATAATTTTTTACCAGTATTATTAGCACTGATACAAATAGTGTAACTATTTTTTCAACAGTTAATTCATACTTTGAAAATTAGAAACTATGGCGGTCAAATGTTGTAGTCTGTGCAAATATAATGGATTTAATCAGCAATCATTAGTCACGATGTTATAATTAAAGGTAAGTATTAACGAAATATTTATTTTTCTTATATAAATTATACATTTCATTTCTTATAGTTGGGTGAGTTAAAAATATGTAATCCCATAAGATGAATATCAAGGCTTTTGATTCATACGATGGATGATAAACAATTTAAGGTATTATCAAATCAATTAGATGTAAATGATATTTACAGATTTTCCTATCTTATTTGCATATTCAAACGAAATTAATTATAAGATAGTGTCATCAAGCAGAAGAAACCGTCGAAGATGTTTGAAAGATAACTTCAGCTGAAGAGATGCGTTGCAAATCGGTCGTTCTGTTGAGTTTAATGATGACAAGATTTGTTTGAAGTCAACAGAAATTATACTGTTACGGTTGAAGAATTGATTCGAAAATCGAAATCAAGTCCTTGAATAGTTCATCTTCAATTGGCAACAAACTATTAGGTTGGTGCAAAAATAATGACGTAATAATGTCGTTTTTTGACATATGTTTTAACGTGAAAAAACGACATTATTATTATTTTTGCACCAACCTAATAGAAACGTACCACGCATTAGCAAGTGGGTTCTCTATGAGAAATCACATAAATCTGATATATCCTGTTTCAAAAAAATGCCTTCTAACTTAGAAAGAGATGGCAAACTATTGTGAAAAAATACCTTCCGCCTCGTCAGTCATGAAAGATATACGACATGATCGCTCATTACTGACAATGAATTGTGTCATGATTTCTTCCCAGTTTAAAGCCTTTTTCAACAAAAATAGATCATTCTCTTTATGAAATATACACTTTTTATGACGTACGGTGGCCATTAACAATCAAGTGTAACTCAACTTCTATGTTAAAATAAAAAAAGTATTTAATCATAAACGCAAAAAAATACTTTAGAAGAACAAAGAAGTAGAAGTCAACAAAAAGATAATTAACCGTTTCAGTGAATAACTTGTTAGCACCGCGGTTCGGCTTAACGTCCGGTAAATCCTAAATTAAAACCCAAATCATCGACACACAATAATTCACACTAATTCGACTGGATAGTTCCACTCAATAGTCACTCAATAATCATTGCAGTCAGTAGCCTGACATCGATATTTAATCACCTGGCGGAAAACATATATATATATATATATATATATATATATATATATATATATATATAAGTCCAGAGTGACACGCTCGTACCACGATGTCGGTAGTCACCCATTTTCTTCCTGTGACACACTTGTAGAAGGCTGTTTTATAGATCGGTGGAAAACTTTGTGATAACAAAAAGAATAAGTTCTATAATCCGGATTTAAAAGTTATAGAAAAGTCATTTACTCAATGCCGTAACGTTTTTTCACTGTGCATTTTCTATAAATATTTTCATGGTAAATGTTCTAATGAGCTTTCCGCTTCGGTATGTCGACTCTATGAATTTCAGCGCAATACTAGATTGGCGGATAGGTCTTATCATTTCAAAGTTAAAATGGACAGATATAACCGTAGGTTCTATGCTTACAGTTTCTTTCCTCCTACTTCTCGTTTGTGGTCCTCTTTTCCGACTTGCTTTCCAATCAACTTTGATCATCAAAAATTTAAATCAACCTCCGTCATTATCTTCTGTCTTCTTAATTCCTGTTCTTTTATTATTTTCTATTCTTAATAATGTTTTTCCTTTTCTTATATTGTTTCACGGTCAGTAGCGCCTTGCGTGTTAGTGGCTTCATTAACCTTGCATGGGGTGAAAAGATAAAAACAAAAACATTATGCTATGGAGTGGGATCGCTCAACATGATATCAAAGTAAATATTTTATACTATTTCGCTTTTTGTATTTATTTATGGTGGGTTTCATTCTTCAGCTGTCTTCTCGGAGGACTTTTCCATTCGAAAATATTAAAATTTGGAGACACCACTGCATCTTTCGAAAACAACTTCGCTCAGGTGTTGCAAGTTACCTAATTCTAATGCTATTACTGATTCTATTAGCATTAAAAATGTTATTCAATGATAATAAAGCCGAAGGAAAAATATTTTGAGAAAGTTGAATTAGTCTTCCTGCAATCGGTATTTAACCTTGGTTATTTTTTACAGTACAAGTTATTGTAAAAGGGAAAACAATGACAAAATCAAAAAACACAAGAAATGTTTAAAAAAACGTGTTGGATTTCGTTACATTCTAGTGGATTAATCAATCAAACCGACTGCAGTTGATATCACCGTAGTCCTGGGTATGACGATAAACACTATCCGGCAGCAAGGCCTTTAGTCGAGAGATTGTAGATTTTGAGGAGCGGGAAACCACCTTTCAATTGTTGTTACTCCCAGGTTCACCCTGACTCGAGGTGGTAGCACCTGTTAGAGGACCCAGCTATGGGCAAATAGTGAACCCCCAAACAAAAACAAAACGCCATGAAAGTATAGAAATACATTTTTATAGTCAAAATTCCAGCAATACATTCTTCTATAAAATTTACAAAGGCTACATATTTATAATAAAATTACCAACAATTCCTATTTATAGTAAAATTCAAAATATAACTTCATATATATATATATATATATATATATATATATATATATATATATATATATATATATATATATATATATGGCATATTTTTTATAAAGTGTTCACAGTCTTCGGCCATCTTGTAATGAAGTAGTTCTCATACCAGTGCACTCATTCATGCTTCGATAATGTTCAGTGTGATGAACGTCAAGTGTCAGCAGGCTTTACGCTTCACAGACGCACACGTATGATCCTTTGATTCCTTTTGCGTCATTTGCGACCGGATTATGCGCCTTCGTGAAGCTGGGCTGTAATTTCGGACGATTGCTGTGCATATTAGTGATGACGCATCACTTATGCACCTGCATTGGTAAATGAAAGTGAAATGAACATTCCACAGGTTCATAAGATGTAGAAAGGAATAGCGCGTAGCGTAGCAGCAACTGGCGTCGAAAGTGGAATCGGCGTCCCGTGTTCAAATTAAGGCAGAGTATGTTGCGTTCACTTTCGCACAAATATCCTTGGGGGAAGTATCGATTCATCTTTTCTCTTCTCATCTCTACTCTGAGGGGTTAAATAGCTCGCTAGGCATTGTTGACAACTTGGAGAAAAAGAACCCTGAGTTCAAAATCGGTTAAGCGTGGGGCTAGCTAATTCATCCTGTTAAAACCTACTTGCTACAGAAGCAGCAGCAGCAACGCTTAGGAGAAAGCTCTTAAGGTGAAGGAGCAGTAGATGTTTATGAGATCATTTTTGGTAGACGGTAGGCGTGTAGTTTTCTGGGGATCCTACCATACCGCGTGTAACAGCAAAATTGTCCAATTCGTATAATTGCAAAATTGTTCAATAGTTAGATTAAGCACGGAACCATTGTATCTAAGAAATGATTAAAGATATCTTACTGGAATTCTCTGAGGTGTTTATAACACTACTGTACTCTACTTTAAGCAATAAGAATGTTTAAATACTCTTGAAGCTTAACATAGCTAAGGATCAGAAGCTCATGAAGGATTGAAACAAAGCTCATATATATATATATATATATATATATATATATATATATATATATATATATATTATTCCAGGATCATTTTCCAATTTATTCAAGATGATCTTCGTCCTCTCTAACTTTCTTTCTGTGCTAGAGTAACAAGGTGTTAACGTACGATTTCATTTTCAAGTCTTTTTTCACTAGTCTTTGGACTGTCGTAGCTAAAACTCCTCTCTCACGTACCAAACGTCTTATGGATTGAGTTGGATCTTTTCTGATTGATCTCTTTAGCTCTAAGTTGCAATGATGATCCCTCTTCTTGTTGTGACTTCCTGATGCACTTTTCCTCTCTACTGTTCCCTCTTTTTTAAAAATTATTCTCCATTCTCTTGATGATTCTTGAATGGACTTTGAAGATGGAAGCCAAAGAATGAATTTTGGTACCTTTACTGAAGGTTTGAATGATCATTTTCCTCTCACCATTGCTCAGTTGTGAAGACAGTGTGTTTGACACAAAATAATTTTAACCGGTTCTCTTTCTAGCTGAATAGGTTTTTTCAGTGATTCGTACAACAAAAGGTTTCAAGATGGCTAAACGTCTTATCGGAAAACCTGTACAAAAGAAATTCAATTAATTTAGTGTCTTTTTAGATATTAAAAATTTTATGGGATGGATAGTTATCCTGTCACACTATTTTGACAATTTTGCTGTTACGCTCGGTATAACACTGGATTTTTGACAAAATCCAAAGAAGGATCTGTAATGGAATCGATCCTAATCGGGTATCATGACTCCAGTCACTTTCTCCCCAACGTGACGTGAGGCTTATCTCTCTCTATCTTTTCTTCTATTTCTTTTCATCGCATTGTTCAGATGAAGTTTTCTCCCTAGTGCCTTGACGGCGTGAATTTAAGCGTGTTACTAGATTGGTCTCACTGTTTTACTGTTGGCCTCTGAGTTCTATCGTACCAGATTGTTCTCGTCAGAATTCATCTTGCACATTTATAAATCTACTATCCATCTATGCATTGAATACTGTTGCCATATCTCGTATGGTCTGCCTACTATACACCTCGAGAGTCTTGACAAAATTCAAAGAATGCTCTGTAATATAATCGATCCTTACCTTGCATTTCGACTTCAATCACTTTCTTACCGGCGTGACGTTGTCTTCCTTCTGTCATTTCTACAAATATTTTCATTGCAACTGTTCTGATGAGGTAGTTTCCATTTTGCCTCGACTGCATGAATTTAAGCGTGCCACTGGATTGGCAATTAGGTCTCAGCTATTTACTGTAGAACTAGCTAGATACAGCTCTATTATAATAATTTCTCGCAGGTGGAAGCCCCGATTTATTTCTTCACTGCCATCTACAATCTTTGAAAGTTTAAATACAACCTCAATCGTCAACTTATGTCTTCCTGAAACCTTTTCCTTTGTCCTTTTCCACACTAAAGATTTCTCATTCTCTTTCTCTCTATGTGACGTTCTTACGTCTTAGCGGCATTATTACTTTAATTAGGGTGAAATGATTAATAAATAAATAAATAAATAAAAAGAACATTATACGTGTGGATTAATATGATATCAATTGCATATTCAATGATGTTTAGTTTATTTATAAATCAGGTAATATCTTGACGGGGCATCTTAAGGAAGCATCATCAATATATCGAGAGATATGTTGATTCTTAATTTCAAATATTTTGGAAAGGAGCAGTTTCTGTATATTCTAAGAAAAGACATGTTAAGTTATCAAGATAAAAAATTTATTGAAGGTACACTAATTTTAGAATTTACATTCAAGATCGTATATTCCTGTTGTTTACAAAATTGCTAAAATACAATGCAAGGTGATTCAAAATAATTAAAGATCAAAATAAAAGCAGTAGAAAGCCGAAGAAGATACTGAACATCAAAGTAAATCAAATATCAATATTTAAATTTAAATGTTCAACGACCTGGTATTTTTTTTAACGTTTAGATTTAAACGGTAAGAAACTTTTTATTTTTATTTCTACGCATATATTTTCCCATCTTGTTAGTATATAAGACCGAGTCGCTCAATAAAACTATTATTTATATGAAGAAACTTTTTGGGATGAAATGTGTCACTAATAATTTCTATATCTTGCAATTCATCTGCTTTTTATTGTTTCTGTATATAATTCATTAAATAATGTAGCTGAATATATAAAATAAATAATTTTATCTACTTATTGAATATGGATAAGTTGAAATCAACATTATTTAAACACATATTAAACATATTAAACACATATTAAACAGGAGCAAGGAATAATAATATATTTTGATATAATATCCAAAAATAATAATATATTTCGTTATAATATCCAAAAATGCAAACAAAATTAAAAGGGAGGTAAGTGCAAATGTACATCTTACCTTCATACCGGACCAACAACGAGTAATTCACATTAAAAATAACTTGAAAGGCTGTGTTTTTTGTACTCACCTGAAACATAAAATAGTAAAATATATTTTAGTATTAAACGCTTTTAATATTCTAATTCATTTTTTACAAAATGTTAAAACTCACAGCAGCATTTTACAATGTTCAATACCAAAAAAAAGCAATAAAATATAACCGGTTACTGCTCGTCCGCGATCCTCCTTCTGCCGGGGGTGGGAGGCTAGAAAATCCCTATTACAGACGCCTGTTCAAACCAGAATCTGCCTGTGAATTATACGGCAACTAGACTGAGCCTACATTAGTTATGGTTTCTGGGAGAGAGCGCATATTCTGGCGTGATAATAATGATAATAGCTACTCGTTTCCCAGTATGTCTCTCTGCTAGTGTGGTTATCTAAAGCTTTTGGCAGCCTCTTGCACAGGCACATTTATCTTTCTTCAAAATTCACGGAGCAAACTAGTGGTTTACAATGAAACTAACAGAGCAAACTAGTGGTTTACAATGAAACTCACAGAGCAAACTAGTGGTTTACAATGAAACTCACAGAGCAAACTAGTGGTTTACAATGAAACTAACAGAGCAAACTAGTGGTTTACAAAGAAACTCACAGAGCAAACTAGTGGTTTATAATGACACCAACAGAGCAAACTAGTGGTTTATAACGAAACTCACAGATCAAACTAGTGGTTTACAAAGAAACTCACAGAGCAAACTAGTGGTTTATAATGACACCACCAGAGCAAACTAGTGGTTTATAACGAAACTCACAGATCAAACTAGTGGTTTACAAAGAAACTCACAGAGCAAACTACTGGTTTATAATGAAACTCACAAAGCAAACTAGTGGTTTACAATGAAACTAATAGAGCAAACTAGTGGTTTATAAAGAAACTCACAGAGCAAACTAGTGGTTTATAATGAAACTAACAGACCAAACTAGTGGTTTACAATGAAACTAACAGAGCAAACTAGTGGTTTATAATGAAACTAACAGACCAAACTAGTGGTTTACAAAGAAACTGACAGAGCAAACTAGTGGTTTATAATGAAACTAACAGAGCAAACTAGGGTTTTATAATGAAACTATGCTGCGTGTATGTTCATTTTTTCGTTTTGTTTTTATTCACTTAACTCCAAGCAAGATGGGGATTACGCAGGGGGGGGGGACACAGAAAGTAAAAGTGAGAGAAAAGACTGAGTATAAAGAGGATTGAAAAAAGTTAATAGCTAGACGGGATTCAAGAGGGCAGGTGATTGACGTTGCATTTAAATTTTTGAAGATTGTGTTTATAAGGGAAGCAAGTAAATGGAAAGGAATTCCACAGTTGGGAAGTACGGGAAAAGAAGTTACTGGAGAAGAATCGGTTGTTTCATTTATTTCAACAGTAAACGGGTGGGACCTAAATGCCAATCTAGAAGCACGCTTAAATTCATGTAGTCGGGGCATCAGGGGAAAAACTCACCAGAGCAGTTGCCATAAAAGATAGAGTGAAATCACGCCATATTGACGTGAAAGATTTTTTGTTACTGAAAGCCAATAATCTGACTTGATCAGCAATTTTTAACAAATTTAAAACCTAGGTTCCGATGATTTGTGACAAGATGTTAGCAGAATCATTGACGGCTTCCGAAAAGGGTTTGTCTACTGAATTTAAAGGGTTCAGTCAACCTGGGGGGGGATTTTTTTCGATGAAATAGGACAAACAATAACCGAACAGTACTGAAAATAAGAAAACAAAAAAAATCCCTAAACATGGACAGCGGAATGAAAACAGTTAAACACTTTTGAACTGTAAACAATTTTGGTGGATTCGGGTGAGTACACGGAAAAATAAGACATAGAATTTAAACAAAGAAATATTAACAAATATATTGATAGAAAATTTTACAAACAGAAAAAAATGAGAAATGAAATTAGATATAAGGAGTTCAAAGCAGCCTTCAGTGTCAGTAGCTGAGATACATGTCGACGGGAGTGAAAAGAATACGTCTTTTCGCTATTAAAAGGCACCGAGAAAGGACGGAATCTTTGAAATCTCGCGCCACCTGTAATTATTGTCAGGGGGCGGCAATTTAAAAATCTCGCCGCATGTGATTATCATCAAGGGATGGTAATCCAACAGATTACATAAATGGTTCAGTTTTGAATTCCCTTAGTGTTACTCAGGTTAACAGATGTCTGAAGAAGGTTGAAGGACACAGGGGCTATCTAGAAAGATGATGGCATTAGTTCGAATACAATCGTTGTAAATAATTTACCTGTAATAGTCTTCGAATTTCTTTAACGGAATTTCAATTCTAAATAAATGTTGTGCTATTGTATTTGTTATATTTTTATTAACTTGTAAGTCTTTGATGAAAGAAATGAAACTAAATGATGATTGACAATGTTTTATTGATAACGTATAAGCAGAGTATATATATATATATATATATATATATATATATATATATATATATATATATATATATATATATTCAAACAGGTTTCGTTAAATAATTCAGACATATCATGTCGATTAGTTTTCGTTGTTCCTTTCAAGTTTCATTTTGCTGTACATAGCTCAATACATCAGCGCTTAAAGGAACACTCCTGCACACACTCACATATTAGACGGATATTAGTTAAAAATACATCTATATTACACAAAGACAATAATAAGCAAAACTAAAAATCCTTGAATCCCTTTATATAAGAGAATTAAAGCCCAAAATAAATAAAGTCAACTATGGCTATAGACACAAAGTCCTTAAATGATTATGAAAAAAGAAAAAATGATATGCGTATGAGCCAAAATAAAAAAAAAATTGTTACTTCTCTTATTATGGAAAAAAAAAAAACCCAAAAGAACACGTGAACTTTTAACATTGAAATCTAGAACGCTGCATAAATGTAAAAATCGAAGAGTTGAAATGTTTCAAATTCACAGCGTATTTATACTCTCAGACAGCTTAACCCCTGACGATAGTCTCAGATGAGATTAAAAGTACTTAAGAAAATAAAAAAATATTTGAAAGAAAATTTTGGTATTATTCTTAGTCAATTTTCTAAGTCGGCAAAAAATGAATCCGCGAACTTGAAAGGATCACAACCAAAACTAATCGATATGATATGTCTAAATTATTTAATCAAACCTGAATGAAAATATGCTTTCTACATACATACATATACACACACACACACACACACACACACATATATATATATATATATATATATATATATATATATATATATATATATATATATGTATTAAGAAATTAACAACAGCTAAAAATAAATTCCTTTGAAAATGATTAAAGTAGTGGCCGAAAACTCTTGAGACAATGGACACCACGGACAGTTTTTGAACCGACTTTCTTCCACTAAAACTAAATAACTAAATAAAATAAATAAATACAAATAATAAAAGTACAAATAAATAAATAATCAAATTTTCCTTGTCGGTCATATTCAACAAACATGTTTAAAAGAATGGTTGCTGCTCAAATATGCTTTCATCGGATTTAACGTTGGTACGTGTTTTTTTTTGTTTTTTTTGCAAGGTCTAGGTAATCTAGGCTTCGAGCACTTTACTGATTAGCTAAGTATGCTTTTTGGCCTCTTTTCTCGTTCTTGTTTTCAGTATTGTTATCTTTATTCTAGACTGTATCTGGATAAGAGTTTAGGTTTTGGCAAGCTATCCATTGGTTCCACCAAGAGTTTTAGTTTTTCCTTAATATATATATATATATATATATATATATATATATATATATATATATCAGGTAGCGTGACGATTGCGTCTAGCATGAAACAGCCTGTCGTCTCTTAGTGTTGACTTCAATGTTCACTTTTATCTATCTATCTATCTATCTATCTATCTATCTATCTATCTATATGTAGACAGAGAATTACTCTGTCTCTTGATTGCAATGTTTTTCCAGTGATTAAGCATACATATGGCAAAATCTGATTGAAAATCGGCTGATGATTCGTTCTGTTGCGGTGTTTTCGACTCCCTCCCCCGGTCATGCCCTTGAGACGACTACCTCATCCGTCATTTTAAGCCGACAGATACTTCGCGTAGATCTATCTAGAGTCCGCGCTTTAATCAAAGTCCATACATCCTATTCTGGCGCTGACCTTCAACCTTCATTCTTTATATGTCATTCGAAGTCTCACATCATCTTCCCCTCCCCCAATGCGGTCAAAATTTCACTGCATAAAAATAATCGATAACTAAAAATACGTTGTCCACGTTGTTCTTTACTCTTTTTGCATCGGTCAGTATTTAAATGTGATGTTTTCAATTTTATAACCGGATTCTCTCTAAGTTAGAAATTGTGGGAAAAGCATTTTTTTTTTGTTTTTGCTAACACCGAGCAAATACACCAGTTTTTGAATAGCGCTTTGCCGATGTACCATCATGGCATTTGTGTGCAAGACATTTTTGTCAAAATAACAAATTCAGTAGAAGTCGTTTCATGCTTGTGGGTTGCGCATATGTATGTATATATATATATATACATGAAGTATATTTGAGCAGCAATCATACAAGAAATAACGCTCGCGTCACCAATTTTGTAAATTTCAAAATTGGTTTCATTGAATCCTCTTCTGCGCGGACGTCGTAGAGAATACTGCCACAGAATAATAATGAACCACTCGGAGCGTCTTATACTGATTTTAACAAACCTAAGCTCAGACCCTTTGTAAAGAAAGTTGGTAACCCCCAAAACTAGTAGATGAGCTTGCTTCAGAAATATCAGCTCTGTTATCGATGACTTCAAAGTAGTCAAATGTCTAGCCATTTTGACCAAGTAGTTTCCGCGCTAGGACAAAGCTGAAAGTTTTTATGGATTTATTTCTATCTACAGGGTAATTGAAAAGTAACTCCGTATATTATGTATCAGTGGCCAGCCAGGAATTAACACCAACTAATTTTTTCTTTGGGGCTGGTTAAAGGAACATGTCTACTATATCAAACTAAAACTTTGGAAGAACTTGAAGAGCGAATATAAAAAATTATGTTTTCCATACTACAAGAGATCTTTGTTAAAATCACTTGACGCGATTGCCGAGCCTCATAAAAAGCTGGTAACGAAATCTAGTGTCAATACCGAGTTTTAAATAAATCTTCTTTAAACGTTTTTCTCTCATATCCATTTTTTATAAAATTTATAGTTAATAAATAAGTTATAAGTATTTTAAAACGGGTGTTACTTTTCAATCACCCTGAATATGTAAAATGATTCTCTTATTTATGCATATACCTATAGAATATTTTATTTGAACTGAAAACATCTTAAATGAATATTAATTTATTGTTTAATTTACACCTTTAATAGTCTTCGAATTTATTTCAATTTCGGAAAATTTAATTATATATATATATATATATATTAGGTTGGTGCAAAAATAATGACGTAATAATGTCGTTTTTTGACGTATTTTTTAACGCCAAAAAACGACATTATTACGTCATTATTTTTGCACCAACCTAATATATACATACATACATATATATATATATATATATATATATATATATATATATATATATATATATATATATATATATATACACGCTTCCGGAATATGTAATTCCGGTCGAGCAGTCTTAGGAGATAGTGCGAATTTATAAACAATGTGTGCTACTGCTAATACTGCAATGCTCTTCCATAAATTGAGCCCTCTCGGTCAATGACGTGTTTATTCGAAGAATAAGCACGTAAAAATTAGCCTTCCTCTCAACCGGTCTCAGGGCTAGAAGAATCTCTGACTAATGCCAAATCAGTCGGGTTTCGATCCCGGCTTGAGGCAATCGGATGTCTAGCCACAATGATGAGCTGTGATACAGTGAAACAGTCTATGTTTGGATGACAATATATATATATATATATATATATATATATATATATATATATATATGGTTGGTAGAGCACGGTTTACTAAAAGCTGCAAAGGACATGAAATTTTGGAGAGTATTGATTGCTTACGTTATGAAGGGACACGCAAATAAGAAGAAGAAGAAGAGAAAGAGAAGAAGAAGAAGAAGAAGAAGAAGAAAAGGAGGAAGAAGAAGAAAAAGAAGAGGAGCAAGAAGAAAAGAAGAAGATGGCTTTTAGTGTTTGCTCTGAGTAGACTTCGCTTCCTCTTCTCAGGTCACAGTCTTGAGGCTTTTGTTAAACAATAAAATGTCATTGCAAATAGGAAGCATTAGTCATATTGGCTGGAATATTGTTAAAAATAGGAACAATGAAGGCCAGAGCGAAAAGAAGAAAGAAAGAAGCTGAATAGAAAAGAAAGAGACTGAAGAGAGAGACAGAGAGAGTGACAGAGAGAGAGAGAGAGAGAGAGAAAAAGAGAAAAATATCTAGAGAGAGAGGGGGGGAAGAGAAGAAAAACATAAAAAGACAGAAAAGAAAGAAAGAAATAAGTCATGAATCTCTAAAATTTTCTACTCTTCGTATCTCTAAGTAATGTTTGCTTCTTATCTCTACAAGTCAATTTTCTGCTATTCATTTACAGTTGCTCATTACCAGCTCGATGTTTTCATTTCCTTGTGAGTGTCAAATTCTCCATGCCATCTTTCCTCTTTATATGTCCCAGAAATTACAACCAACAACTTTCAGATTCTAAATATAAATTCCCATTTTCATTAAATCTTCCTCGTTACTCATATTCTAGTTATTCTTCGTATCCTTCTGTAGAGCCACATCTCTAGGATCTCAAATCTCATCTTCATCTGTGAGGAAATTATTCAGCATTCACTATCACATGGAAGCATTGAAATTACGTTACTCGACCATTTTAGAAAGATAATCTGGAATGCAAAGGATACCCTCGCCTAAACAATAAAAGTAAAGTACACCCAACATATTTTCTATCTATCTATCTATCTATCTATCTATCTATCTATCTATCTATCTATCTATCTATCTATCTCTCTCTGTATATATATATATATATATATATATATATATATATATATATATATATATATATATATATATTACAGTATAAAAGGACGAACAATAAAGTATGTAATCCGCTGTTCTTATTGACATTTTTATTTTTACAAAACAGGGCTCAAAGTAAATTTACAGAGCATAAATATTATAAATTAACTGATTTAAAATGTGATTTCATCGCTAGACAAGAATTACCATGTTTCAATAATTTGAAATTCAATTATAATAAATTAAAAGAATTCGCTTGAATATTGAAACAGATCTAATGCTTTTAATCTAATATAATTGAGTTTAAAGTTTTTGTTTTCTGTTATTGAAACATGGTAAGTCCTGTGTGGCGATGAAACCATTTTTTTTAAATCAGTTAATTTATTATATATATATATATATATATATATATATATATATATATATATATATACCAGTTGTAACTATAAACTTGTCCAAATCTTGTCACAGCATAATTGTCGATCTCACAAAATGTCTAATATATAAAACACTAGTAAACTAATTGAATTGCTTTTTGTTATGTTTTAAGATGAGACGTTTAGCCATCTTCATACAATATTTCGTAGGAATCACTGAAAAACCCTTTGAGTCATTCAGTTAGAAAGAGAACAAGTTAAAATCTCTTTGTGTCACCTCCCACTGTTTGAGAAATGGTGAGAAGAAAAGGATAATTCAAGCCTACAGTAATGGTACCAAAATTTATACTCTGGCTTCCATTTTTAAAGTCCAGTCAAGAACCATCAAGAGGACATTGATTAAGTTGAAAAAAAGCTAACAGGAGAGGTTAGAAGAGGAAGAGGAAACATCATTTCAACTTAGAACTAAAGAAATCAATTAGAAAAGATCCAACTCAATTCAGAACATGTTTGTCACGTGAGGGAGGAGTTTCAGTTCAAACAGTTCGAAGAGCAGTGAAAAAGACTTGAAAATGAAATCGTGCATGAAACCTGCGAGACAACTTGTTACTTCAGGACAGAAAGTTAGAAGTTAGAGAGGGCGAAAATAATCTTGAATCTATAATCCTGGAATAATATATATATATATGAACTTTATTTAAATCTTTTACAAGCTTCCGATCCTTAGCTGTGATTAATTAATGATGAACATGTCATTTTCGTTTATGATCGATTTCATGCAATTCTTTTATTAAGCTTCTTTTCGTTTATCATTTCTATGATACAGTGGTCCAAAGTTTAATCTAACAATATATATATATATATATATATATATATATATATATATATATATATATATATATACACGCTTCTTATATCATATATATAATGTAAGAATGAAACGTCACTTCCTTTTTTCTATTTGTTTGAGAAAAATGTATACATAAAGCAAAAGGTGACGGAGTGAAACAATAATGTTTGTTGATAGCAGTTTTGGTAGAGAGATAGAGATAGACACAGAGACAGAGAGACAGAAAGAGAGAGAGATGGTAAGAGAGAGAGAGAAGAGAGAGAAAGGCAGAGAAAATAGTATGTATGATTATCAATATATATTAAAAAATCAATTATATTTATATATCAAATTAGATAACTCTATCACTATATATGTATGTATATATGTATATATGAAGATATATATGTTGCATTTTTGTCAGAAATTTAATTATTGAATATATATATATATATACACACACATATATATATATATATATATATATATATATATATATATATATATATATATATATATATATGCATACAAATATATATAATGCAAGAAGTATATATATATATATATATTGTATGGATGATTAATGAATTTATAAATTATAATTCCACCTTTTAATTGAAATAAAAATAACTGATCCAACGTGCAACATTACTGTAATTATTGAACAATATAGTTCATGCCATACTCACAGAAAATCTACCAGTAAAAAAGAATTCTCTTATTGCTATATTTGTACAAAAACGCACAGCCTTAAAATTTAAATTCAAACTCAGCGTTGCGACCGCACGTTCCAAAACAATAACACATTTCTCATAGCATTTTTCGGATTACATCTCTATTTTCGTTGTCCTCTTATTACTGAGAAGTAAAAACAAGAACAAAATCTACTTCCATACCTGATGATGTCTGTAGAAACAGACGAAAGCTTGTAAAAAATTAAAAAGACCTTATGCAACTGGAATTTATAAACGCGGATCATATCATTCATATACAGGTTCGGGGTTGATGTATCTTATTTATATTGTTTGCGACGATGTATTCTCGCCATTTAAATCATTAACCTCTATATTTGTTTTTTATATGAATGATTCATGAATTTATATATATATATATATATATATATATATATATATATATATATATATATATATATATATATCGTCATCCACACAGAGACTGTTTCGCATGTATATATATATATATATATATATATATATATATATATATATATATATATATATATATATATACTTCTTATATTATATATTCATATATAATGCAAGAAATATATATATATATGGATGACGATATATATATATATATATATATCGTCATCCACAGACAGTCTGTTTCGCATATATATATATATATATATATATATATATATATATATATATATATATATATATACGTGTGTGTATGTGTGTGTACCTGACTCTCCAAAATTGCATTGATTTCTCTTGGTCACTGGCGTGTTTACGAAAAAAATAATTGTCTTTTCTCTCAGACGGGCGTAGGTATCCTAGCGGTAAGAATCTCCAGCTGATGCCAAATCGGTCAGGTTTCGGTCCCGTCTTGAAGCGACTGGATATCTAGATACACTGAGAAGCTATAATACAGTGAAACGCTCTGTCTGTGGATGACTATATATATATGTATATATATTGTCATTCTTTATCCATATCGTGCTTTTTCTTGTTTTTATTCAGTCATTAATGCCTTCATTTCTCCTTGTTTTTTTCATTATTTCATTCACTATTTTAATATGCATACTTCTTATATTATATTATATTATATATATATATATATATATATATATATATATATATATATATATATATATATATATATAATTTAAGAAGTATGCATATTAAAATAGTGAATGAAATAATGAAAGAAAAGAAGGAGAAATGAAGGCATTAATGACTGAATAAAAACAAGAAAAAGCACGATATGGATAAAGAATAAAGAATGACTCAAGCTAACCGAAGAGAAAAACTTGAAAAAGAATGAAAATAAGAAAGCAAGAAAAAAAGAGCCGGGAAAGTAAGATTTAAACAGAGTAGAAATAAACAGAGACAGAATAGAAATAAATAAATAAAGAAGAGGTTATATACTGAATGAAAAAAGAGGAGGGGAAATAAGAAAAAAAGACGAAATAGAGTGAAAGCAAGAAAGAAATAACGAAAGAAAAAAGAAACTGAGAAATAAAGAGGTTGAAAATATATAAAGAAAGAAAGAAAGAAAGAGTATAAATAAAAATTAAATATATCAAGAAATAATGAAAGAAAACACGATAGAAGATAAAAGAAAGAAAGAAAGAAAGAAAGAAAGAAAAAAGGGGGGCGGTAGAATGAATGAAAGAAAGAAACGGAGAGAAGTGAGCAAAGAGACGAAATAGAAAGAAAGAACGAAAAAATGCAAGAATCGGAGAAATAGAAAAGAGGTGGATAAGAAGTAAAGAAAGATAGAAAGAAAATAAAATAAAAAGAGAATTAATAAAGAAAGAAAGAAAGAAAGAAAGAAAAAAGAAAGAAAAGACTAAACAAATATCGGAAAAACAAAAGAAAGTGCAAGAAAATACAAAATATGGAAAAATAAAAAGAAAGAAAAATAAAAGAAAGAAAGACTGAAAGAAAAATATAAAAGAAAATATAAGCGCGAAAATATAAAAAAATAAAGAGAGTAAGAAAAACAAACTCAAAAAGATGGAAAAACATGGTGTCAAAGAAGTTATGTGGATTTTTCTTATCCAATACAAAAGTCAAAAGAAAGAAAATATAATGGAAAATTAAAAAGAAACAAGTCATGTTAAAAAAATGATAATAAAAATCAAAAAGAAAAGAAAATGCAGATTAGAAAACAAAGAAAAAAGCAAGGCGTTCTTTTCTTTCTGTTGTCAACATGGGAAAATAATGCCTCAACCGGAAGTCTGCGAGAAAAATGGCTGAAGATGATATGAGAGAAAGAGGCGAGATGTCAAAGTTAGGCAGACAGAAACAGAACATAATGATCGAGCAAGAATAGCTTCAGGAGTAGAAATAATTTGACGACCAGTGATCATCAATAACTGGTCGTCAAATTTTATTGTGACTGTCGGTCTTTCAATTGTACAAAAGAAAAGTCCAAAGGTCGAATGTAATTAACTGCAGTCCCCTTTTTTTTTTTACATCACTGCATCCCACCCTCCAAAATGCCAGTCTATTTTTGTGTAATAAGACTCCGCTTTGTCCTTGTCGTATTAAATATGTTGTCAGTTTTTGATAAATCCGACTGGAAATCTCATAAACACTATTTTACTCAAAGGCATTCGCATTTATTGACTTTTTTTCTTTATGGCTGACCTTGTAACTTTTGACAGGAATATTTGTCCATTGGTCTGTCACCGTAAATAATGGAGAAAAAAAGAGTAAGTCTTAATCGTTAACATTTACAAGATGGGGCACTTGTACACCGAAAAATTTTCTCTGGTCATGATGGATGGGTGATCTCTTAAGGAGGCTCCTTGCCTTGAACCTCTGATTTTATTAATTGATTTGTTTTTTTTTACGTCTTATCAACCTTTGCAGGTTATTTAAAGCCAGAAAATATTTTTATATTGTAAGAATTTTTTTTTAGATAATAATACTGATAAATATCCTACTAATTAACCAATAGCTGGGTGGAGAAAAGATGGACTCCTCCCTTTCTCAAGGATATTTGCGCATAAGTGAATACAGCGAACCTAACAGGAATTGGAACTCGGCTCTCCCATTTCCAATTACGAGCCGTTATCCATTACACCACGCGCACACCCAAACATACAGTACCTGGTATTCCTAAGCGTTCACCCATCTCGGTAGTTACCAGGCTCGACGTTGCTTAACTGCAGTGATCGTACGGGAACCGATGTTTCAACGTGATATGATCGTAAGCTTGACCGTCTGTTGGGGCTCAAGTTCACTCCTGATCTTAAGTAGAACTTATAAGCTCAATCGCTAATGATGGAAAAAGGGTCGGTTAATTGTACGCGCCTCAGTAAATATCTGACAGCCCTGTACTATATTTACAAGAGAAAGATCATAGCAAAAATGGAGTATTACTGCCGTATGTGGGTTAGAGTGGTCCAGTACTCACTTGGCTGCCTTAGTGGAGTTCAGAAGGGTCTATGCAGACTATTGAGCTTATTCTATCGTTATTTCCATGGCAAGTGTTATTACGAGCCACATTCCTTGGTTCCAGCAGCCCTGACCTTTGTAACTGGGACCAGCCATACAGCGAACACAAAGAATCATCCGCATTATCTTCGAATTCAATAAATAAAGAGTAAGTTTAACTCGGACATCTTCCCAAGGACTGTTGCTTTGTAGAAAGAATGGCCGACAGAGTGTTTTCCCAATCATTACAATCTTGATCTCTTCAAGTCTACAATTAACCGTTAACTTTCCTACATAACCTCATTAAATTCACTTTATTGCCTTTGCTTACGCTCATACTAAATCACACAAAATCACACAGAAACCCTCTACCTTGAGTGGATCTTGGGCCTTGTATTGGAAAAAAGCATTAGTATATATGAAATAAAATCCTGTTGTAACATTTCACTAAGGTAACCAGATAGAAATATTTATTTAGAAAGTAAGGAGACATACACAGCATGATAGATGAAATTAATATGATACTTGCAACATGGTAGGTGTGATTAACATGACAGGTATATTCAATATGGTAGCTGCAACATGTTAGGTTCAACATAGTAGATAAAAGTAACATGATACGTGCAACATTCTAGGTGCAATTAACATGGTAGGGGCAAGATGCTAAGTGCAATTACCTGAAAAGTTACCATATATAATAAAAGTGATATAGATAAGCCTTTTTTTTTTAATGTAAAGTGAAGAATTATCATGAATCTAGGGAGTAATTTTTCAATATACTAAGGGATTCATAAGAATGCCTGAAGATGTCTTCCAGAATCTAAACAAAGTATCACGAGGCCGAACTATATTGGAACGAAAACTCAATGAGTAAATAATACTAATACCCCCCCCCCAGACTTCCAGTTGAACTCGTATATATGATCTATCGCTAAAGACACTGGGAAAATATTCGGTTTCTTGCATCGAACTATATAGTATCTGACTCCTTCTACCATGCTTTCTCTTTACAAGAGTCAGAGCAGGGCTGCAGCATTACAATCCTCACTTCATTTTCCAGTCTCGGCAGAACATGAAAGCATTTGCGTGGCCTTTTGTTTGGTAAATTTTTTTCTACTCTACAACAGACGAAATAGCCTCTCGTTACCCTATCGCTCTTTCCATGGAAGATGTTCGGACGAACTACATTTTTGGTTACACCAATCCAGACCTTTACAGCTAGGACCCGCCATGACATCTACACTGAATCAACTTATCTTCATTCCCTTGATATTCCAATGGTGAGGAAGAAGTTCCACCCTAAAAGTTTCTTCCGCTTTCCTGTTGCATTATGGGACAGACTCCTTATTCAATGCTTCCTTAATCACTACAATCCTGGCTTCTTCAAGTCAAGGGCCAAACGATATCTATCCCCGGGATCGGCAACCTTTTGCTGCCTATATGCCGACTTAGGGTTTTAAAATCACTCAGTGTGCCAACACAATACGCATTTTGTTTTATACAAGCCAAGGTCAATATACCTGCTCTACAATATATTTTATATAGCAATATATACAATAATATGTAAACCACATTAATAGAAATAAACTGTTTTTAAAAGTCTTTTTTAAAGATTTTATTATTAATGCGAGTCAGGCGAGTGAGTAATTTTGAAACAGCTAAATATAATCTTTGTGTTGTAATAGTTATTGGTTCAGACATTGTCATGTCATTTGCAGCTGCGTTCCATTGGAAATTTCTTGGAGTGCCACATGTGGCACGCGTGCCGTAGATAGCCGACGCCTGTTCTATCCTACATATCATTATAACATGTACCCCTTGCTCCCTCTCTTTCACCTCATTTAGTAATCCACTGATTTGAGGGGCCTTGTATTAGGTGAACATTTAGTAAAAAAAAAAAGAGGGGAATTTAATCTAAATTGTAGATATTGATTTGCCAGCAGAATATAATAAAGGTGTCCCTAAAGCAACCCCCAAACTAAAACATTCAAAAAATCCAACAAAATAGTAGGAAAATGTCAGAAGAAGCTGTAAAATGTTAAACTGAGGATTACTTTAATCATAATTGACGAAGTTAGAAATATGACAAAAACCTCGACGTTAGATCGAACTGAATATTCAAGAAAGACTTGTGACAGTTTAGATACTGGCAGTGTTTGGGTATGCGAAAAATAAAAATTAAAATGGAGAAAAAATGGCTACTGAACATTTCAAATTTCCTTTGACACAATCTCCAAATATCTGCAACAAATACCCAAATACATGAAATATAAAAAAAATGTAATAAAATTGTTGCAAGAAAGGTTGTTAATGAATTCCAATCTGCCAGAATGTATCGTCTCAATCAATAGTTTTACAATAAAATTCCCCTTAACCAAACAACATCGCTAGAATATTCCAGATATATTTCCTTGATAGAAACACTATGCAAATTTCAGATTATAGCTTCTTTTTTTATTAGAATTATTTACAATAATTTAACTACCCGGGCGAAATTTTATTATCCGACTTTGATTCGGATTGATCATTTTATTGTCAATAAACTCATCTCATAGTTATGTATATTTATTTTTCATTTCAGATATAAAAATATTGCCATGGTTCATAAGAAAGCTATGACCTCAAAAGCAAAACAGGATATTGTAAAGTTATTGAGAGAAAATAGTGGAAATTGTAAAAACCTTGAACAAATATAAAGCAGAATCGAGCAGAAATATGGCCAACATAAGAACAAGAAAAAAAAAAGGCTTTAAAATTTTACAAAAGTTCGAAAAATGTTTGATTCAAGGTAAACATTTCGAACGCTAAATTTAAAGGCAGGCAAGCCAGCAGGAAAATCCACTGTCTGGAAGACTTGTTGAACAGTAAAAAGAAAATGGACGTCGTAAAAATAAAAGAACGTATAATAGAAAGACGGAAGGCTTCGATTAATGTGATTCCGAGTATCATTTATCCATAAACGCTTTGACAATTTGTCAAATATTTAAGTAAACAGTATTAAAAACATTTACCGGCCTGAGTCTCCGAGAAATTTTCATAGAAAATATACGTCAGGCCGGTAAATATTGTTAATGCTGTTTACTTAAATATTTGTATCTATAAAAAGAACGTATAAACATAAAAAATGTCTTAAAATAATTGTCCATTTCATGTGTGACGTCATTTGTTTACATTTGGATGCGCATCGAGCAGATATGAATGTATAAGAGAAAAGCATGGAGAATTGTAGTTTAAAAACAGTAAAATCGACATTGCTAAACGAAACGCTCCTGTGTGGCTTAATCGGTAAAGCACGTCAGGCTATATGACGGTTCCGTATAGGATACAGGTTCGATTTCTGCCGGAGGACGCATATTCTTTATGAAAATTTCTCGGACATTCAGGCCGGTAAATGTTGTTAATACTGTTTATTATAAACAGAGCATTTACTTAAATATTTATATCTATAAAAAGAAGGTAAAAACATAAATATTTGTCGGACTTTGTCCATTTCATAATTAAAAGTCAGAATGTCACACATTATGAAATGGACAAAGTCCGACAAATATTTTAAGACATCTTTAAACACCCTAAACAATTTATTATCAATAACTTATAGGTACCTCCACGAAATCGCTAAAAAAGAGTGCATAGTCTGATGAAAAAAACGCCAAACTTTATGAAAACAAAATTTTATCGTCTAAATAGTTATGTTTTTAGGAAGAGGAAGTTTTTTTTAATTATTTTTAAAATATTTTCCTTCTTTTTAGAACATTCTAAATTTTGATTAAATAAACCTTGTTTCTCTTTGGACCAACCGGGACTAGTAAATAACATAGACAATTTTTAGCACGTTTTTTTTGTATTACACACATTAATTTGAAAAATCTTGCAAAAATAAAAATAATTGTCGGGTGTTAATGAAACTTTCAGAAACTATTCACAGATGATCGAAATTATTATAAATATGTTTTTTTTTTATTAAAGTCATGGTAGAAATATGTTTTTTTTTATATTTATTAACACCCCCATAACTCTAGAAATTCGATCGCATCAATTTTAGTGATTACAATAGTTAAAAGCACAAGGCTTTGAAGAATGCAAATCATGTTTTTTTTTTAATTGGATCCGCAGTACCTGAAAATCAGCTCTGAATTGTAACATACATAACTCAATAAAACAAAGATATTATTTAATTTCAAATGCTTTTATTTGTTTTTAGTTGTTTTTATGAATATGGACAATATTTTCTGAAAGCAAACAATTTTTTCAATGAAAATTGAATTTTTAATACAATTATTTGTTTATTTCTTTAATTATAATAGATTTTTAAATTAAGTTTTTAAAAAATATTATAAAATTAGTTAAAAGCCACATCGGTTTTTCTAAGTGTCCTTATGAGATAGATCATTGTCTAGCGCTTTGTATCATTTGGACCAATCAGAAGATCCGCAGTAATTAAGAAATGTAATTTTGTGTTTATAATCGGGCGGTAATTATAAAGTACGGAAGACCAACCAGAATACAATTAAGTTGCATTATTTGAGCTCGGCATTGTTCTCCGCTGTTAAGGCCTTTACTTTTCCGAAACACGTATGGAGAGGTTAATTTGATTTTTCAATTTCAACTGAGAATGGTACCTACAAGTATCAGTATCATCTTATGAAATTTAACTACTGCTAAACTTTAATTTATATGATTTTATTTTTATATTAATCTCAGTTATGACATTTTTCCATAAATGAAATATCAAAATTAAGAATAAAATGAATGGAAATACAAATAACACAGTAAAATGTAATAAATGTACATAAAATTATAGTATTTTATGTATATTTCTGATAAAATTTCATAAGAAAGGTACCTATAAATTAATTAGATACTTTTCTTATGAAATTTAATCTCACTCTTAACAGTCTTATTTTTTAATTTCTTTATAATATATTTTCCATAAAGCATCGTAAACGTAAAGATGAAAGCTAAGTATAAAAAAATATTAAAAAATTAGAGCGCTGAAAGTTTTACTCAAAAGTAACGAGGTAAATAATTTGTTCACTTAAATCTAAATAACTTCATTTCTCTCCATCCGTAGAAAGAATTATCCTCCCGTAAGTTATCTAAACGTCATGAAAATGTCTTTCGTCACCTGTCAAGTGACGCGAAAGGTTATGACCTGCTTTGTTTTATTTTCAAATTACATTTTTTTCGGCGCAGAAGCTTAGTTAAGCTTGGTCCAAAATATTTTAAATAAACATTATAATTTCTGATTTTATTAAAATCAGTTTTGAAAAAATGATAATTGATTTCTAAAAGAATGTCAAAGTGAGATTTTCATCTTTTTTATAAAATGGAAAAAAATGATTGAAAATGATTGATTATCTGTCTTTTTTTGACAAAAAAGAACCCAAGATTTTTAAGGAAAATTTCGGACGTGCTAGGAACGATTAAAAAATGTAAAAAAATATCAACAAAATACTTTGATCTTTCCTCTTTAATAATAATATGAACATTAGACGATAAAATTTTGTTTTCTCAAGTTTGGCGTCTTTTTCATCATGCTATGCTCTTTTCGTTTACATTTCGTGGAGGAACCTATAGCTGGCCGCTCGTATTCAAGGATACTCGTCTATTAGGGCGGCTAGACAATCCCTATTGCAGACCCTCGCTCAGGCACATTTGTGTTTGTTCTACACTCACAGAGCCAATCTATGGTTTATACTGCAACCGCGCGGAGAAGACCTTGGTTACAATTTCTGGGAGTGTGTGTTATCTAACGTGATCAAAAACCTGAACAAAGCCAGCGCACTCAAACCCTCGGTCATGATGACTTGTAACTTCGTGCTAGCATAGCTATCGAGGGCTCCCAAGGGTAACGTCTACCCAATTTTTTCACTCACAAGACTTGGGTCAACCTGTGGCATGGTTTTCAGCCACTTTTCAAATGTGCCGTACCCTGGGTTCGCCCTCTCCAGACCGATAACATCAGGAAGTTTGCTTCCTGACAAACCAGCCGTGGTGAGATTCGAATTCAGGTCTCTTGGTCAGAAAGCAAAAGACTCAAATGATATAATATTGATATATAAGTATATCCATAAAATTTTACTTAAATCAGGTAATATCAACTTAATATTAAGGGATTAAAACTGACCTGTGACATGGAACGAAGCAGCTAAATTTGCCTCAAATCTGGAAGTAGCTTCGCCGCTTATACCACGACATATAAGTATATCCATAAAATTTTACTAACATAAGTTAATATCAATATTACCTGACTAGCAGCATAGTCCGGCGTTGCCCGTGCTTGATTCAAAAATCGTACAACTCATACAGCAATCGCTATCACTTGACTTAAACTATTTTACCCTTCCTTGCCTTTAAAGGAGTGCCCTTTGCCCTGCTGATGTTGCTAAATGCCTTATTTCTTGCCTATCTCACACTGCGAATTTTTTCTAAGCTCTATACTAAACATTAAATCTGTTACGAAAAAAAAAAAAACTAAACAAAATGAACACAAAACGATCAGCTTTAAAAAAAGGACTCGTAACTGGAAAAACCGAATGAAAAAAGAATGTTAACAACAAATACTTTTTCACATCCAACCCAGTTCTGCGGAATCAGAATCAACGTTGAGTTTAAGGAAACGAATGATCCAATTGGAGTAAATTGCCATGCAGATTTAAATTTTTCCCACTTGTGACGAATGCAGCTATCGATTATTTTTGCATGCTAGCATGCTAGTTAACATTCGTATCAGTGAGCTGTTGGCTCTCACGCTGGCCAGTAGAATCTTCCTGCCTCTTCATGGCAACCAGCTATAGGCTCTCACTGTGGCCAGTAGAAAATGGCCGCAAACTACATGAAAACTGCCGTAGAAGCATGAAAAAATCGATTATTTCCACTATCGATGGGAGTTGGGAAATGCAAGGTCGGTCTTGGGCTTCCTGCTAACTCGGAGTATGTGCATGTAAATTTTGGTGCAAATCCGTCGAAAATTGCGGCCGTGTATTCGTTACACACACACACACACCCACACCCATCCTGCCTTTTATAGATAGAGATTAAAGCTGACCTCTGACGTGGAATGAAGCAGCTAAATTTGCCGCACATCTGGAAGTAGCTTCGCCGATTAGACCACAACATATAAATATATACATAAAATCAAATTAATATCAATTTGTTCTGTGAAAATACTGGCATAATGAAATCTTATATTGTTTACAAGAAAATCTACAAATTATCCAAGAAAATCCTGCTTAGACATTTCCTGCAAAGTGTATTGTGGTTGGATAGTCAGTATATATATCGTATCTTGGAGATGTTACCAAACATGGCGCTTCAACGATTCGCCCTTTCAATTGTGCTGTAAAAGAGTCAAAGCAGACGGCAAGTAAAATCCTGTCTCATATTAAAACCGCGCTTTCTCAATGGTGAAAGTCTCAGTTTCTCGCTTCACTGTTTTTCTGTCGATACACTTTTGTCTGACGTCATTGTTTGGCTGAATTCGTCATTAATGGCGCATGTGATTTGGTCGTGTTTTCCGCGCTTTTTCGATTGCCTGGCCTTTTCATCGCGCGCAGCAATCGACATTTTTAATGGGCTCCTGTGTCAGTTTTGATCAGAATCGACTTGGATCTCAACAGTGCACACAGTCCACTTTTCTAGACACGACTACATGCGCGTAAATGCTTTGTGTGTACTTGTTTTGATTTGAATAAAGGGAATCAAATATATGATTTATATTATAAGCTGTATGCACAACCTGGATTATTTCACGCAGGTAAAATGTTCGATCTTAAGCAAGCATTTCGAATGTTGATTTTCCAGGGAGGCAGGCAAGTAAGCCTACTCTGTCTGAAAGACTTGCCGAACAATAAGGGGAATATGTACATCGTAAAAAGAAAAGCATGTATAATAAGAACACTTTGGAAACTTCGCTTGTCTCGCTAGACCGACTACAATTGGGTAGTGAGTTCGATTCCCATTGGATGCTCTAGACTTTCGGCTTGTGTCATATCTAAACTACACTTAGAAAATTATTTGGGGCACTTCGACGTGGTGTAATGGTTAGCAAGCTTATCTCGAGAGGAAACGCATAAGCAGGAATTAGATTGGCGTCTAATTGATTGCTATTTCTCCTCTACCCTGTATTACTAAACAGATCGCCATTTCTATTCTATCCTCTATTACTATTCGGATCACTATTCGGTGGTTACTATTCGAGCGAGTATTATCGAGCAAGTACTATTTATGCGAGTGTTATTTGAATGCGTCTGACACCAGAAGTGTTCAACGGCGTTACTATAGTTATAACTGCGATTACAAAGTCTCTACTACAACGGGAATTACGAAAGTGAAAACGAGTATTCGTTGACATTACAAAAATGGCAACAAGTGTTCGTTGACATCACAAAAGACATTAACATCATTATTTTTATGCAAGTATTAGCATAGTACGCAAATATAACAACAGATTGATAACATTATTTACATTATTCAGACTATTGTTCTCATTTTGTCGGCATATTTATTACAACGTTTCGGCCGTTGTACGCCCCGGCTTTCTTCAGGTGGTTGGAATGTCGAAGTGAACCCTTTATTTCGCTCACTGGGGTAGACTGTTCTAGTTCCACGTGCCATGTACAACGGCCGAAACGTTGTAATAAATATGGCGACAAACCTCATCTCAGAAACATAGACAGAGATTAATTTGCTTATTCATAAATTATATATATGTATATATATATATATAGTTTTAGTATAAATTTATTTATTCCAAACAAAAACTCATACATTGAATGGAATTTATAGTACTGGTGATTTATTAAAACTCTTGATATTTTCTGTAGCGAACAATTACGTTGAAGTAAACGAGTCAGAGTGGCTTGCATCTGGTGTAAAGGAAAAATAATAACTTTCTTACCTCAATATGCAGATGGATGTGCTTCGAAAACAACTAACCATTCAGTTTTTCAGTTTTTCAGTTTTGTTGTACCATAAATAGGAAAGGTTGACAAACATATAAAAAGTAAGAAGTAGTCTATAATGTTTTACAAGATCATAACTTTTATTGAAATTTTTTTGTTAATCATTTCATCCCAAATAAGTAAATAACACCACTATGACACAAGAGGTTACTGAATGTGAAAGAATATAAGAAAAAGAAAACACTATTAAGGAGAGAGAACAATAAAAGAATAGGAATTAAGAAGATAATGATTGACATTGCATTTAAATTTTTGAAGATTAAAGTTGACTGGAAAGTGAGAAGTTCAAGAGAAGAAACTGTTAGCATAGAATTTGTAGTTACCTTTAGCCATTTCAACTGTAAAATGATGTGACTTTGTTACCAATAAAATGGGATGGGCTTAATTGCAACAATTATACCTTGGATCAAAGTATCTTGTCTGTGTGCTGTGAAACGCACATATATATATATCTAAAATGTATGGGCATTAGAGCAGTTAATAATGTGTATGATGGAAATGACATGCTGAGTTTAAATTCCGAATTAAGGTCATTGTCTTTACTTAACACTAATGCCTGTGGAAAAGGCATGTATCCATTTTATTTCTGTAGTGAACAATTATATAGAAGTAAACGAGTCAGAGTGGCTTGCATCTGGTGTAAAGGAAAAATAATAGCTTTCTTACCTCAATATGCAACATTTTGTTCCTTTGAAAATGGCATGAATCTTCCCCCCACAGTGGTTATTCTGTAAGTGCATGATTTTGAATGTTTGGATTTTATACAGTTTAGTACAGTTCAATCAATAGCAATCTGTGTGCTGATTGGCCAGACTGGAGGATGACAATTGACAGTGTGACTGAAGACGAAGCCAAGAATGCTGATTGGTCTGTCGACCGTGGTTTTGGCAAAATAAAAAGGGCTGGAGCAGTGATAAGTGGGTGGCGATTTTTACGTTGGTAATACATACGCGAATTCCTGAACAGTGTCTTCGTAATTAGTATTCGATGTTATACTAGCAGCGTATGAGGAATAGAACTTCATTTATCTACATTTTCAAATATAGAATTTTCAAATAATTTTTAAATAATAAAGCAGCAAAACGTATAAATCAGCAATGGCAGCAGGAATTATTATAGGAGCAGGAGCAGGAGCAGGAGCAGGAGTAGGAGCAGTTGCCTACATCTATAGTAGGTTATCGGTTATAGTGAAGTGTATGAGTGTGGAAACAGGTTAGTTTGATTTGGCCTTGTTAGTTAGATAGCCCACTATAAGAGCGGTATAAAACAAGAAAATCAAATTGTAAAATGAAGAACAAATTTATATACATAAAAAAATCAATTAAGGTCTTTACAAATAAAATTAATGTATTTTGGTTGAACAAGTTTGTCAAAATGTTCGTAGTAGTCCTTGCAAGAATGAGTTTATGTGTACGTAGGCAGGAACGTATGTGTGGATGTATGTATGTATGAGCGTTATCGAAGGCTAGGAATGTCTTTGAAGTAATCGCTCAGTCTTAAAATGTTCCGTTCCTTTATCAAGTATAAAAGAGGTGAGGCAGAAGGGTAGAGATAATAATGACGCTCGCTTGACGTTGTATCCTCCTCTCTGGTGACAAGCGAACTTGCCCGTCATTTATTTTGTCTGTGGTACTTGAAAAAGTCATTTGGGAATTCACTCTTGGATATGATTCGGGCCTTTCCATTGGAAGATAAACAATTTTTTTTTGCGTTGGCTCGCGAAAAGGTCCGTGAAAGCATTTGTTTCTGGGAATTGAAGATTATTTGAATTTTGTTTTTAAATGTGTCCTATTTTTGTTTTGTTTTGGTCTCGCTTTTCCGTGTGTGTTAAGCAAAGTTTGTAAATTCGAGTCTTTTTAATTTCTAACAAAATCAGTGAGTTAGTGCTTAGCATTTGAATTTTAAATCTAGATCACTACACATCCAGCGACACACAGAGTAGACTCCATTTTGTATTTGTGTCTTCATAATATTACTTTACTGTCTATCTGTTTCATTTACGATAGGACGGTATTGTAATGCGTACGATCTTTGCTAATTACAGCAGAACTCCGGTATTTTTAACTGCTTGTAAGGTTGCTATCCTTTTACCATTCTAAATACTAATCGATGGCCACAGTTCCTTGTTCATTCGTCGACCGACGGCTGCGGGGACTGGGCAACTTTTGAACTTGCACCAGTAGCTCCACCCAATTAACCTTATGTCGCATCCCGCCACCGGGGTCGGTAAATACTGACCCTGGTTCATTCGTTTGATCGTTTCGAGTGATATTTAAATTCCGGGTGTTATTTCGTGGTTCTACATTGTATGTGACTATACGGAAGGGGGTGCTGAAAATAACACAAATATGAGTAAAGATGCAATTTTAAGAAAAATGAAAAAATGGCACGTGCTTAATTATCATAAAAAGTCAGTTGAAATTTCTAGGTCATATTAAGGAAAGAGGACTCAGAAAATGTGATATGCACAAGGCATACTGAAGACAAGAGGGACAGAAGATAATTGAGAAACTTATCTAACAATATTGGATGGCAGAACAGGGAGCGGGAGAGATTGTAAAAGAAATAAACAAAGGACATGAAGTTGTAGAGAGCCTTGAATGCCAATGTCCTGAATGGACATGACACATAGAAGAATAAGTAATATTTCAATTTCATTAGGTTATTTGTTCTAGTCGATCAACCAATTGGTACAGATTGTGTTCCATTGTGGTTTTTCTCCGAATGAAAATTTTTTCTAATCATTTCACACCAACAAGCAAGGCAATAAAGCCACTAAAACGTCGGATTTTAAAAGAACATAAGAAAACATTATTAAAGGAGTGGTTACAATAAAAGAATAAGAATTAAGAAGATAGAAGATAACGATTGACATTACATTTAAATTTTTGAACATGAGACTTACTTGGAAAGCAACAGACCGGAAGAGATTTCTACGAGTGAGAAGTGCAAGAAAAGATGCTCTTAGCATAAAGTCTTTTGTTAAACTTCGCGAGATCAAACAAATATCTTCCTTTAATACCATGATAAATTGTCCCTCTCTCTCTCTCTGTGAGTGTTTGGTATTTGTTTGTGGGTGAAAGAAAGAGAGAGAGAGAGTGAGAGAGAGAGGGAGAGGGAGAGGCGGAGAGAGAGAATACGTGTGCAGGCATGTGTATATATGTGTGTTACATACGTGCGAGTGTGTATTCGAGAGTATATTTATAAATGTGTAAAAATTAGCTATGTTCTATGAGATAGATCCAAAAAGGATTATGTTTTTGAACCACCAGAGGGAAATTGACCTGGAATATAGCGAGAACATTCTTTTTCCTCTTATTCTGGTAGTGTATCGAATAATCCTTCAAAATTACTTGAAGAACATATGGAGATTGTGGTTGTCCTGAAGCAGCTGATGTGATATATCAGAGTTTTCTCTTGTATCTTTTTCCGATGAACCCAAATTAACTATGAATTGTGATGAAAGCAGTAAAATCATCATTTTTAAGTGAAGAAACAATGAGATATTTTGCCGTTATGGCATCACTCAAACTTTTCCCATTTGTAAGTTGTAAAGCCATGCAAGTTTGGCTTGGGAATGCTCGAGAGAAACAGAAATATATTATATACTAGCAGCATGGCCCGGCGTTGCCCGTGCTTGATTCAAAAATCGTACGACTCATGCAGCAATCGCTATCACTTGACTTAAACTATTTTGGCCTTCCTTGCTTTTAAAGGAGTGCCCATTGCCGTGCTGATGTAGCTAAATGCCACACTTCTTGCCTATCTCACACTGCGAATTTTTTTTAAGCTCTATACTAAACATTAAATCTGTTACGAAAAAAGAACTAAACAAAATGAACACAAAACGATCAGCTTTAAAAAAGACTCGTAACTAGAAAAACCGAATGAAAAAAGAATGTTAATAACAAATACTTTTCACATTCAACCCAGTTCTACGGAATCAGAATCAACGTTGACTTTAAGTAAACGAATGAGCCAATTAAAGAGCCATGCAGGTTTAAATTTTTCCCACTTGTGACGAATGTAGCTATCGATGTTTTTGTATGCTAGCATGCTAGTTAACATTCCTGTCAGTCACCTGTTGGCTCTCACGCTGGCCAATAGAATCTTCCTGTCTATTTGCGGCAGCCAGCTACAGGCTCTCACTGTAGCCAGTAGAAAATGGCTGCAAACTACATGAAAACTACCGTAGAAGCATGAAAAATTGATTATTTCCACTATCGATGGGAGTTAGGAAATGCAAAGTCGGTCTTGGCCTTCTCGCTAACGTGGAGCATGTGCATGTAAATTTTGGTGTAAATCTGCCGAAAATTGCGTCCGTGCATTCGTTACACACACACACAAACACACACACATCCTGCCTTTTATAGATAGAGATTAGAGAAAGAGATGAAGAAAAAACCATAAACAATGAGGGGGGAGAGAAAGAGAAGGAGAAGGAGAGAGAAGTAAATAAAGAGAGTGATAAAGACAAGGAGAGATAGTTTCAGTAGAAAGAAGAGACAAAAAAAAAAATGAGAAAAAACAATTTTATTTTTTCTAGCGCTTACGAATAAGGAATTACGAGAAAATTTCGACATATGAAGAGATGGGCTGTAGAGCCATCATAATGTCTCTTTATCTTGTTTGGTCATCTCAGCTGATGATAAACAGTCGTTCGTGATATTATCTTGGATCTTCCGAGATATTCCGCTTCTAAATGATGCCCTCGGATGAATACATCTTAAGGGCTGTCACAGACGTTTTCTTACGCCGGCTCTTTGCATCCGACAGAATCCCAACCCAGTACCACCACGTCGCTAACGCCACCGCTCTGATAACGATGTCCATCATTCACACAAAAATGCTGCCTGTGATGACCCTTAGAGTGTGTTGACATGATTCTGATGTTACGAGACTCATTTCCGCCAATTTTCTGAAACGCGTCCTGTCCCCAATTTAGACTTTACTCTCCAACAAATTTCTGATCCATAAGTTGATGTTTGTTGATGAAGACTACATCTGTTCGTTTCTGTTAATAAACTTACAACTTTGTCGTCTGTCTGGACGTCTATACAATCGACTAAGGACAAGATATTTTGCTGTAACCTCGGGAGGTTAGCTCTATTACGAACACAACCTATAAACCGATGAGTGTATATATCTCTATTACTCACCACAGAGAACCATCCCTTCCCGCCATTAGAATGTTTGACGCTCAGCTTCTCGAGAGCACTTCTTTGCGACAGATGCATCCACCGCAAGGAAAGTTGGCTCCCTATGCCGCACCAGGAAATTTTTCTCGCCGGATTTGTTCCTTCAAATCTACAAATCTGGAGACGTTGATTGACATTATATTTGAATAGTTGGAGATTATAGTTATCAGGAAAACAAGAACTGAGGAGGGAGTTCCACGGGCGAGAAGTGCGAGACATGAAGCTATTGGAGTAGAAGAGATGGCTACATTTAACAGTTTCGACAGAGAAAGGGTAAGAGCGAGACGCCAACCTAATTTAAATTCATGAAGTCTGGGAACCAGCGAAAGCAGCTCATCGGAGCAGTCACCGTGAAAGTATTTGTAAAAAAAGACAGAGGGAGGCGACGGCACGTCTGTGAGAGAGCGACATCAGACGTCTGTGAGAGAGCGACTGCAGACGAGATGCCAGATCAGCGCCAATTACATTGCATATCCATGTCTGTTTTTTATTAAGAACCTTGAGACAAACAGAAGGAACTCCAGACCACATATGAAAGCAATACTATATGCAAGGGCGAATGGTTGATTTGTAGATTTGAAGTCCGGCGAGAAAAATTTCCTGGCGCGACACAGGGAGCCAACTTTCCTTGCTATGGACGAAGCTATTGACTCAATGTATTCGTTCCATCTCAGGTCAGCGGACAATGTGAAACGCGAGCAATCGCAAAGAGGTGCTCCCATGGAGTTGAGCGTCAGACATTCTAATGGGAGGCAGAGATGGTTCTCTTTGGTGAGTAAAAGAGAACAGTTTTGTTTTTGGGGCATTAAAGTTAATCAACCAATTCCTGCCGCAGTCCACAACCGATTGGAGGTCCTTTACTAGACAAAAGGCCAGGTTAGTTTTCTCGGTGGCACTAGATTTGTTTTTGAGACAGGAGTAAATAGTTGTGTCGTCCGCATAGATGTCTACTTGGGAACCTATGACATCAGGAAGATCATTAATGAAGATAAGAAACAGAGTAGGGACTAGGACAGAGCCTTGGGGAACACCTGCGTTCGTGGGATAGGAGCTAGAGAAGAATCCGATGGGAACGACCTTCAATGCACGGTTCGACAGGAATGATTATACGAATACACGCATAACACATAATAATAATAATCAACAACAGATAATAAAGTAATCAATAATAAATAATGATTTTTTAAAAGTTAAACACCAGTATGAAATAGGTACAAATAACTGCATTCGGATTCACAATTATTTCTACTCTATTGTCGCTAGTATAATTTGGAACATGGCTATTACCGCCCTCCCAGTTATGCTAGGATAATATAATAGACCTTCTACTCACAATGCACCATTGATCAGCATATATAAATAGTCGAAACAAAACACAATACACATAGCCTGGAGTTTGCCTTTAAGCATGAAACGGATTTTCGCAGCTTCGTGTTAATCTCAATGTCCAGTTTCATAATTATATTTACATGTGTTTCATTCCTGATATTGAGGACTTTTAACCATAAATATAGCATGCATTAAAACTATATATATATATGTGTGTGTGTGTGTGTGTGTATGTGCATGCGTATGTATGTGTGTGCGTGCTTTGCTACTTATACATGTTTGCGTTAGTTTGCATGTCTCCATACATATTCATACAGATATTAATATATATGTATATACAGATATTACATCATCTTAAAGCCAACGCCCATCTGAGAAATCAGGTCGAAAGATGAAAGACGTTGCGGCCACTGATATCGATTTGGCCGGAAGGTGGCTTGTGTCTTTGAACTAACGATAAGTAGTGAGCTTGAAGAAATGAAGAAAAGTGTCAGAAGCCAGACATGTCGATGAAAATGAAAAAAAGAAAAAAAAAAAAAAAAAAAAAAAGACGAAGACGAAAGAGAACAGGAAGTTGGCAGTGGTGAAAAGAGCCAGTAGTGAAATGGGTTAGGGGTCAAATCCGAGCGTTGCTAGAGAAAGGTGACGAATTGGTAAAATCCATTTCATCGTGTGAAAACGTGCACTTCCGGTTAGCACTTAGTAGTAACAATCCCATAATGCCTTTCACAATGACACACGCTGCGCTGGTATGTTGGTCCGATGGCTGATGCCAGATACGCTCTGCAGAGCCGGAAATAATCAAAAGGAAGAGGGGAGAAGACGGGCTGGGGGAGATAAGGGCGTGGCAGAGGGAGTGTCTGATTGATTTAACGAGTAATCTTCAGATAAGGTCAGTTAGAAAAAGATGAGAAACATGGCTTAGATCCTTCATGAAAGGGCGTAGAACGAGGGCTATCTTTTTGAATTGGAGTAGGGTGCTGATAAAATTCGAAATACAATATTGATTAAGCAAAAGAGAAACTGAAATAATATGCGCAAATGGGGGTCTAGTGGATTAAAGTGCTGATTCGTGAATCTGGTGACAAAGTAAATGAGAGTTCAATCCTTGAGCTGGGTGATGATGATTTAGCCTCATTGCAAATAGAGGGCGAGTAATAACTGACCAGTACTAAATCTGAAGAAAACGCGGTATCACTAGTTATGTACTGCGGTACGAGAACAATCTACCACTGTAAATTAAATATACGGTTCTGTCTTAAATTACCTGAAGGTTACCGAAGGATAAAGAGGCCAAAACCTTGTAATGACAACAACAAAGATGGTGACTTTAGCCCTAATATAATTCGTTATTAACATTACTTTCGTTTAATCTAAATGGGAGAATATAAAGTTTGTGTTGTGTTAATCATCCTGGAAATCTGCTCTTGAAAAGGTCTGTCCATTTCAATATTTTTCATGGCGTCGAATAATGGCGACGGTTCTTTATGCCATTATTTAACAAGACATGAATAACCATGTCTCTCTTTTCCTGTCTATTGTTACTCCAAGGAATACCTGCCCTCTCATTACTCCTCTTGGTCCTTGGTTTGCCACCCATTCACCCAAACTCGTTAAGTAGAAAGGAAAATATTACGCTAATACTAATAAGCAAGGATTATCAGCATTCAAAATCCTGATATCTACTGAGCCTGAACATCACCGCCAGACAGAAAAACGCAACTATCTCTGCCACAAGACAGTGCATACGGTGATATCTACTGAGTTTAATTTATAATCAGATAGAGTTAATAGAGATAGGAGAATTGTGTTACCCAGTCTTCCAACTGAAGAGCTTCTGTCTGACCATATGCCTACATCGAAATTCCTTCCACAAAATCTGTTGCTTTTATCCGAGTTTGAACATAGGTCATTGATACCGACTGCAAAATGCACAACTCCTTTAGACTATCGCAAAGACTTTAAGATAGAAGGCATTGATATTGGTCAGTTACATTTGGATTTTAAGAGTATTTATGTGAACATCAATTTAATGTAATATTCAGGGATTTAGAAGTTTTTAAAAGTGCATATTGAAAGGAACAAGATAGCGCTCTTATAAAATACAATGCTTACACACACAAACACACACACAAACACACACACGCAAGCACACACACAGACACAGACCCACACACATATATATATGAAGAAATATAGTCTTAAGATGTGCTATATTTATGGGATAAAGTGCTCAATATGAGAGACAGAGCGTGTGTAAATATAAAACTGAACATAGAAATCAACACTTAGAGGCGACAGTCTGTTTCATGCTAGATGAAACAGACTATCGCCTCTATTTATATATATACTAGTAGCATGGCCCGGTGTTGCTCGAGCTTGATTCAAAAATCGTACGACTCATACAGCAATCGCAATCACTTGACTTAAAATATTTTTGCCCTTCCTTACCTTTAAAGGAGTGCCCTTTGCCGTCCTGATGTTGCTACATGTCTTACTTATTGCCTATCTCGCACTGCGAATTTTTTCTAAGCTCTATACTAAACATTAAATCTGTTACGAAAAAAGAACTAAACAAAATGAACACAAAAAGATCAGTTTTAAAAAAGGACGTCTAACTGGAAAAACCGAATGAAAAAAGAATGTTAACAACAAATACTTTTTCACATCCAACCCAGTTCTGCGGAATCAGAATCAACGTTGACTTTAAGTAAACGAATGAGCCAATTGGAGTAAAGTGCCATGCAGGTTTAAATTTTTCCCACTTGTGACGAATGAATCTATTGATTTTTTTTTGCATGCTAGCATGATAGATAACATTCGTGTCAGTGAGCTGTTGGCTGTCACGCTGGCCAATAGAATCTTCCTGCCTATCCGTGGCAGCCAGCTATAGACTCTCACTCTGGCCAGTGGAAAATGGATGCAACCTACATGAAAACTGCCGTAGAAGCATGAAAAAATCGATTATTTCCACTATCGATGGGAGTTGAGAAATGCAACGTCGGTCTTCGCCTTTCCGCTAACTTGGAGCATGTGCATGTAAATGTTGGTGCAAATCCTTCGAAAATTGCGGCCGTACATTCGTTACACACACACACACACACACACACACACACACACACACACACACACACACACACACACACATCCTGTTCAAGACATAGCCAGTGTTGGGGTTATATTGCTAATTGGCTGAAGTTTGAAATAATGTCGTTTCTCTCCACGTGCTAAAACTGTTGAATGGATTTTAGCGTCACATAACTAAATTGACCTCACAGTTCAAAATCATTGTAATATGTGCGCGCAGATTGAAATAAATTCTATTGATATTAGGTTATTGCTCTTTAATTCGAAGTGCTTCCAGAATTTTAAAAACATTTTTGTAGTTTTTGTACTGTCGACCAAAATGTAACGGTATTTAGAAGGGGCAACATGGATTTCTCTCATGTGTGTCATATGTTTTTGATATGGCATTTTGTTTGAAGTGATAATTGCACAATCCTCTCGGTATGAGCAATAAATATTGACATTTATTATTATTTTTATTATCGATAAAGATACAATGACATGAAACAAAAGAGAAAGGGTGTACGATAACATTATTTTTTGCGTAGTTTGTTGGTAGTTCTGATTTTTTGCTAATGTATGATGAATCTTAAGCGAGTTTTTCTATACAGAAATTATATTTACGGATTTTTTTTTGCCTTTTATATACTTGATGCGTCTCTGATTATATTAGAATAAATTAATCTACTTTCATGAAGTAAACGATCATGGCTCTCCACAAATTCCTTTTTTGTTGTTGTAAGTTATTTTTTACTTTTTATCATTTATCTTTCTCCTTGTTTTGCCAGCCATTTTACAGGGTCGTTAATATGCAATTTGTTATTTCCCGCTATTCTCCAGATCACTTTTCCTCATTATGTATCCTAGAAGTTGTGGTGTTCTCTTTTCGATTGTAAGTATACCTTTTTCTGGTTGTAAGGTTATTTTTCCTATTTTCTTTAAAACATAGGAACATAGACAATCATACTCATGAGAAAACTTGACTCATCTGTTGGAAAGTTATACGGAAGTGAATAGGAATACAAACATTTACGCCAGAATTTATTCATTTCGAGGCTACATCTCACATACAGACACGCGTTCATACCTAACGACAAACAAAACTTCGAAGAAAGCGTACGAGAATCATTTATATACGCAGGCGCGTAAATGTTACCGGTTTGCAGTGCTCCCGGGGTTTCGTTCCACAGCTTCCGGTTTTATTGTTAGAAAATATTTTTAAACCCATTTGTGAGAAATGGCGGAAGGGAAACAAGGTAAATATGGCGTTAGTTTTGAAATGTTGGATTTTCTCAAAATAGTAGACGGTATTTAAGGCCAAGCCGTGAGCCAAAAATCAGTATTCCTTCTCTTGTGTAGGCTTTCTTTCCCTCTTCGACTCCTTTGTCATATCTATCAGTCAATGCTCTATTTTGAATATCCATATTCTATTTACATAATATTCCTTATAGAAATCAATCTCACTATTTAACATAGACATGCATACATACATACATACCTATGGGTCTGTGTGTGTGCACGAGAGAGAGAAAGAGAGAGAGAAAGAGAGTGTGTGTAGTGAGTGTGATAGAGATAGAATGAGAGGAAGTTTTTTGTTTGATTGTGTGCAGCGGTATATTAATACCTCTATGGCTTATCCAATGCCGAAATATAAATTTTGAACACATTTTATGACTTTAAATATATTTTGAACACAATTGCATACTAAGTTAAAAAATTTTTTTGGTAATTTTTTTTATATTGATGGTATTTTTACAATAAAATTCAATTTTATACTTTCATAATGTTTTTGGTATAGTTTGGAGGGTTCTCTATTTACACATATTTGGTACCATAACAGGTGCTACCACCCCGGGTCAGGGTGTATCTGGTTAAAACAGCAGTTAAGATGTGGTTCCATGTTCCCCCAAACCTCCCGATCAGAGGCCTTTCTGCCGAATGAAGTTTATAGTTATACCAGAAAGAGAGAGAGAGAGAGAGAGAGAGATAGAGAGAGACACACACACACAGAGACAGAGACAGATCCACTGAGAAATCAGCACTGAATATTGATTCTCAGTTTTGTACCTCAAGCGAGCTTCAGACTATATTCACTATACATAAGCCTTTAGAGGCATTAAGTGAAGTTGGAGAAAAGGCAAAACAACCTTACCAGTTCTTTTTATTAGGACTAATAATTTAGGTTACTTAAAGTAATGACTTTTAGTGTGCTTAATTTCGTTAATTTTTAATTTAAATTTATTATTTATTCAGTTTGCGTTTTCATATAAATAAAAATAATATAAAAAAGAAAGAAAGGTAGAGAGAAAGTGAGAAAGAAAGAGAGAGAGAAAGTTAGAAAGAAACTCGCAATATCTTTGATTTAAAATTTTAAAAAGACGTTAGAAAAAGATTTAACTTTTTAAATCTTTTCCTAACGTCTTGCCTGCGAATAAGGAAAAGAAAAAGCCGTTTTATAATGTTATACTTCTTGATAAAAAAAAGTCTGAAAGGGACTTCTTTCTTACAAATGGAATACGAAAGAGAATCAGAACGACGTACTATGGCGGGTTTTAGCTGCAAAAATCTGAACTGATTTGGAATTAAAGAATGAATCTCGTCAGAACCTTTACCAAGAAAATAGCGATAGAGTAACGGGAAGCTTGCAACTTTACCTCAGTAGGAAAGGGCTCACAAATCCGCTTGAAGGATTTCGTATTCTGTTAAAGCTGTAAATTTCAGCCCAGATATACTAACAATTTAGTTGAGTCTCATATAAGGCCACAGTTATCGACTTCAAAGTGAGGAACGAACTCATACAAGTGATATGTCCCGAAAAGGGATATATTTGTTCGAAACCAGGTAGGACAATCTAGCAGGTAAACATAATGGACTGGTCCTCGTCGTAGTGGTAGGCAATACATCAGTCTGCATTTATGTCTGACACCAGCCAATCATATTAATATGAAGAGGAACCCAGGTGTATGCATATTTATTACATCACTCAGTAATAAAGAATCTGAAAGACTAACACCGGTTCTACTTAACTTCTGACATACCAAGGCTACAAATATTGCACACCCAGTGAGGATGATATACGAAAGTGCACATACATATAATGATAATGGATATATTAGCTGTTTCCTTATAATATTCGTTATTCATTAACTGAAAAACTAGCACTATTGTCGGTTGAAATTTATAAAATCTTTCCATTATAACAATATTTCAGGAGAATCAGTTTCCTGCTAACCATTACTGAATGTTAATGATAATGTTCATATTAGCCATTACCTTATAAGGAAACATTCAACATTCATTCACCGAACAGCCAGTTCCACTGTCGGTTGAAATTTATAAAATCTTTCTGTTTAAACATTTTTACAGGAAAATAGGCTCCTCAAGTCCAGTAGCTATTAGCGTTCCTTTCTGTATTGATGGAGCTTTACTTCTTAACCTTTTGCTATTATTTCGTCTTCAAGTTTCGATATACATTTTAGCTGTTGCGACATCATGATGTGGTTTCTGATATTTGGTACAGTTCTTTGTGATTCTGCAGCGCCAGTCCACAAATTTCGAATAAATATGGTCTTCAACAAGATTTATAGAGCTGCACGCACTCAAAGTCATTTTAAACCATTGTTCTAAGAAAGCGTTGGTACAACCTGACAGTTGAACTATTTTGAACATATTTGAACTACTCCTAGCGCAGCCTTTCTTTTATTCAATTCCCTTTTCTTCTATACTAAATTCATTACAACTGATCAATACACCAAAGTATTTGAAGTGTTTAGTATTTAAATCCACATCCTGAAATTTATGATAGATTCTGAGTAAATGCCATCCCTGCTTTCCTTCCGATTCTAGATCATAGTTTCTGTTTTGGAAAAGTTTATTTTGAGTTCCATTTCTTGGAATAAGCCACCAAACAAAGATATAAAGAATAAATTAAAAGCATTTTAAAAGGTTAAAGAAAGAAAATACGGAAATATAGAAAAAAAAAACTCAAGTTAGTGATAGTTATGGATGTAAATAGCAGTGAGAATAGAAACTGGTTTTATAAGATTTCTCTCAGTCAAGCTTTGTCTTATCGGTTTTCTCGCGAGTTTTAAGGCGAAATCATCTTTTTCTTTTACCTCACAAAGAAAGCGACATACGGAGTAGAAAAATATTAGGAAAGAAACTGAATTTGAGGGACTGATTTGTTGACTTCTTCTTCTTCCGTCAGCGCAGCTCGTCATAGACGTAATAGATGCCATTTGGCAGGACAGCCATAGATGTGCGCATGCCCGGGAGATGTACGTCCGGCGGCCATGATGAGAAATGATCTCTCTATGGCTTCCTAAAGATTGGATGCGAAGCGGGCATGGACGAAGCAGAATTCAGCGAGAAATCCAGAGCTGGAGAAGAATTTGCTTCAGTGTGTGTGTGTGTGTGGGGGGGGTTGTGTGTGTGTCCGTGTGTGTTTTTTAGTGTGTGCTTTTGTGTGTGTGTTTGTATGTGCTTGTGTGTACATCCGTATAAGTGGGAGGAATCTGCGGGTGGCCTGTTCGGACAAGTTCTTTCGTGTATGAGAGAGAGAGAGAGAGAGAGAGAGAGAGAGAGAGAGAGAGAGAGAGAGAAAGAGAGATTGAGTGAGAGAGAGTATACATTGCTGTCAGGAGAGACAAAGTTGACAGTTCTAATAAAAAAGTTAAACTTTACTAGAAATCATGTATCACTCGTCGACAGGGATTGCCATAAAATACAATTAAATGCATAATAAACCAGGATTCAAACAGCACGTACGAATGATACACAAGCCTATCTACATATAAATATATAATGTATACTTAGCAAGAATTCATCCAAAATTTAGCTCTTGATAATGCCCCAAATAGTCGAAATTGCTCGAACAAAACGTCTTATTCGGAAATTGGAAAAATATAATAAGATTAAACAGATTTTGTCGGTTAAATTTAACAAAATCTGTATATTATATATATATATATATATATATATATATATATATATATATATATATATACATTAAGCGTTTCAGCACAAGCAAGTCGGGAAGCCACTAGCACGCAAGGGCTTACAGAGAGTTGGTGCGAGAGCAAATAGGAGTGATAGAGGAAAGGATGAAGAGAAAGACAGATAGATAGATCAAGGCATCTAGAAACGTCGATTGACATTACATTTGAGTAGTTGGAGATTATAGCTATCAGGGAAACAAAAAAATGGGGGGCAAAGTGTTCCACAGTGCGATGCCTGAAGCTATTGGAGTAGAAGAGGCGGCTACATCTAACAGTTTCGACATTGAAAGGGTGAGAGCGAGATGCCAGTCTAGTTGAACGCTTAAATTCATGAAGTCTGGGAACCAGCAAAAGCAGCTCATCAGAGCAGTTACCGTGAGAGTATTTGTAAAAAAGAATGAGGGAGGCGACAGCAGGTCTGTGAGAGAGCGACTGTAGACGAGATGCCAGATCAGGGCCAATTACATTGCATATCCGTGTCTTTTTTTTTTAAGAGCCGTGAGACAAACAGAAGGGGCTACAGACCATATATGGCAGCAATACTCCACGCAAGAGCGAATCGTTGATTTGTAGATTTGAAGCATTGACTCCGGCGAGAAAAATTTCCTGGCGCGGCACAGGGAGCCAACTTTCCTTGATGTGGACGAAGCTATTGACTCAGTGTATTTTCAACAGGATTTCTTTTTGCTGTTGTTATATATGTATATAGTATCGTTTTGTTTATTCGTTCTGGGTATTACGATAAACTACAACCGGCAGCAAGGCGTCTGATCGGGAGATTGGAGACTTTAAGGAGCGTGGAGCCACATATTAATTGTCGTTGTTCCCACGTCTACCCTACCTTGATCTGGGGTGGTAGCACTTGTTAGGGTCTCCGCTATGGACAAATAGTGACCCTCTAAACAAAAACGAAACTCTATGAAAGTATAAAAATATATTTTAAAAATAAAAATACCAGTAATACATTTTTATATAGATTACCAACAATACGCACATACTAACAAATTTTAGTGTCTAGACTCAAATTCTTTTAAAATAATACTAAAAACCAACATGAAAGAACGTTCATCACGACATTAAGCCATATGGTATCCTACATTTTCTTAAATCAAACTGTATTCTAAAATATAACATCAACAAAACCACAACATAAAAAAAAACATATCACTGCTTTTAGTAATCATGTCCACACAAACATATATATTACGTTAGTGCAAAAAAATGACATAATAATGTCGTTTTTTGACTTTAAAAAATACGTCAAAAACGACATTATTACGTCATTATTTTTGTACCAACCTAATATGTACAAAAGCTGTGTCTCATCTGCCATGTATTCAATTGTGAAAGCAAATAAAATATATATTTTTATTACTTCAAAGCTCCCCACCAAATAAATTTCGGCATTAAATGACCCATAGGAAGATATACCGTTAAACAGACAAATCAATGAATCAATCATTTTGTTAGTAAAACCTATCTTAAGTAATGACCACTGACAATACCATTTTTAATGCATAACATAAAATCAAAACTTGCCGAAAACGATTAGATAAAAATAACTGACTGCAGTCGGTGTTCAATCATTAAGTATCGATTGCCATTTCCTTTGAAATCATTTAATTTTTTATTGCAGGAAATAACCATGATAAAGTGAGAGAGTTTTAGAGTGAAGTCAGTAAATAGCGATGATAAAATCCAATTCCTTGTCTGGGCTTTAAATCAGTCGGCAATAAAATTTCACTTTGATCATTATTTTATAATTTCTTCCACGTTCAGATTAAGTACTCAATATTTAACGATGTGAGTTTATAAATTTGTTAACGCATTTAAGAAGCTTTGTGCAATATGGCTTGTCTATCCGGTAAGCTTAATAAATATCCTATGTATAAGCAAACTTAGGTTATTAATGACACTGCAAAGAATGCAGGGCCATTTCTATCTTCCTTTTTTTCATTTTCTATTTGCCTTGTGTCTAAATAAACATAACTTAATAATGAAATCGACAAAGTCCGACAATTATTTTAAGAGATTTTTTTTTATGTTTATACGTTCTTTTTATAGATACAAATATTTAAGTAAATACTCTGTTTATAATAAGGAGTATTGACAACATTTACCTGAATTTTCTATGAAAATTTCTCGGACATTCAGGCTGGTAAATGTTGTTAATACTGTTTATTAGAAACAGAGCATTTACTTAGATATTTTTATCTATAAAAAGAACGTATAAACATAAAAGAAAATGTCTTAAATAACTTAATAAACATCAAAACGCAAATATATAAATTAAAATTAAAAATTAATCTCTGTTGAATTCAAATAAGCAATACCAACATAAAATCAAAACTTGCTGAAATTAGAAAAAAATAAATGACTGCAGTCGGTATTCAATCATTAGGTATCGATTGTTCATTACCTCTTTGAAAAGAATTAAATTTAAACAATGTTCTATTCGATCAAACATTTTTATGGCCCTGTCCAGGCAAGACATAGGCTAGCATAGCTTTCTGCATATTACTTTTCTTTATTATTCGTGAATTCTCACGATTTCTGAATGATAGTAGCTTCCCCGTTTTCTTCACGCTTTTTTTTAATGAATAGTCCTTCCTTTAGACTGGTTGCCAGCTAAGGCTATAAAAATGAAGTTATTCCTTTCTCGGGGCTATTAGTGCGAAAATGAACGTAATAGACTAAGCCAGAATTTGAACTGAGTTCGCTGATCTTCGTTTTATTGTTTGTTTGAACATTTAGCTAAGCTTGATTTATTTGGGAAGGATATTAGAACAACACAGAGCTTATATTGGGAGCAAACCTTCTGCATGCGGATAGAAAAATGTATTCACTAAATATGCAAAAATTGAAAGTGATCTGAGACAAGGTTGTGTCTTCTCACTAAACCTATTCAACCTATACAGCGAGGCAATTCTGGAGAATCAGAATTCCTAACAGGATTCATTATTGGCGGCTAAAATTTTAATAACTTAAGATATGATGATGACACAGTGTCGATGGCAGACACAAAAAGGAAACTACAAGAACGTATATAAAATGTAGTGAAGGAAATTGCAAGAAGACGGACTGGATGTTTGTCAGCAAAAGGAACCGTCCAAGATGCAAATTACATCTTGGAAATACCGAAATCAGACAAGTACAACAATTTAAATATCTGGGAAGCGTTATGATGTAATGAATATGCATACACCTGGTTCCCCCACACAGTAATATCATTGGCTTGTGTCAGCCATAAATACAGACTGATTTGGAGGACGCCTCATGATGATGCCTATTGACTGCGCCTATTGTCTTCGCCTATTGGCCTACGCCTATTGCCTACCACTACGACGAGGACCAGTCCATTACGGTTACCTGTTAGATTGTCCTATTCGGTTAGAGTAGTCCAAAACCACTTTGCTACTTCGAACAAATATATCCCTTTTCGGGACATATCACGTTATAACAGAGAAGTGAAATTACGTCACTTCAATCCTAAGGCGCACTGCTAAGCTAAACCAAGTATTAAGGAATAGATAAAGAATGTAAGAAACAAAGAAAGCAGTAATGAACTCTTATGTAACATCTGTCCTCCTATATGGCAGTGAATGTTGGACAATATCCTCATGTTAAATAATAGTTTCAGATAATTATTTTTAGCGGCAGTGTATTTTGACTCCGACCTACTGAGTCTGACCTTTAAGGTCAGATGGTAGACAAAACAAAGGAAGTCGTTTTTGGATGGTTAAAACTAGCGTGGGAATGTTAGAGAGATAGAAAGAGATTTCAGGGAGTCAGAACTTACACGTCGAACAATGTAGACGTGGTATTTTCGTGCCTGGAAACTGCTCCCCAATGGTCAGATGGTAGGCAAAACAAAGGAAGTCGTTTTCGCATGGTTACAACTAGCGTGGGAATGTTAGAGAGATAGAAAGAGATTTCAGGGTGTCAGTACTTACACGTCGAAGAATGTAGACGTTCTATTTTCGTGTCTGGAAACTGCTCCTCAATGGGGGAGGGACAGTTAAAAATGTAACCGCCGACGTGTTTAATAAAATAGATAAGTTTAAAATCCTTTTTGTTGAAGTTCTCTTTCATCTCCGGACTCCAAAAAACATTTCGACACACGGCCGGGAGAAGACGAGCTAGAGAGGATACAATGTTATGGAAAAGACCTCCCCAGAAAGAGCGAGCTATACAATACTCGCAGATTAAGAAGAGACTTGAAACAACAGAAATGTGATTCTACAGAGAGATGTTTAGAATACCATGGGCCGAACATGTGACCAACGGCAAAGTTCTAGAAACAAAAAGAAAACTTATACTTAAAGAGCCAGTTGAAATTTCTTGGATGCATAATGAGAAAAGAGGACTTGGAGAATTTTATACTCACAGGGCATATCTATCTCAAGAAAAACCGGAAAAAAAACGCATAACCTTCCTGGCAATCTTGAGTGAATGGATAGCAGATCAGGATTTGAGAGATGGCGACAAAATTTATTGAAAACTACAAAGCACAGAAAATTGTGTAGAGTCATGATCGTCAACGTCCTGAAGGGACACGGCACATAGAAGAAGATTATAAATTGTTACGCTATCGACCCATCGAACATTACAGGTCTTGTTTATCTGTTTTGAATTCTTTTAACATTTTTCAAATTTAGTCACTGCTTGAATAATAACAGGTTTTTAAATCATTTCCCCCACCCAAACAAGGCGGGAATACCACTTGTATGCCGGGGTTACAGAGAGTGAAAGTGAATGAAAAGACTATTAGGAGCATTTAGGAAAAGGTAAATATGAACGGGATTAAAGAAGATATAAGATGGTGGTTGAGGTTGCATTTAAACTTTTGAAGATTGCAGTTATCAGGGAACCAAGTAAACGTAATGAAGATCCACAGACGGGAAGTGCGAGAAAAGAAACTGTTGGGGTAGAAGTGGCGGTTGCATTTAGCTATTTCAACACTAAACGGGTGGGACCTATATACCAATCTAGTAGTCCGCTTAAATTCACATAGTCGGGGCATAAAAAGCTGTTCAAAGTAGTTACCATGGCAATAGTTGCAGAAAATACAAAGCAAAGATACGCTACCTTATTGAGAAAGTGGTTGAAGTGTGTACCTTTCTCTTTTTGAGTAGGTACACATATACTTCTCATCTCTCAGTTGCGTCTCTGTCCTTGGACAGAGTGCGCTCAGTAGCTTCTCTTTCAAAGGACAGGAGGCAACTGAGGAAAATTATACTGAAGAGGTGCCCAGCCCTGGGGAACAGCTGTCCGAGGCCGCACCCTGCCATTGCACCAGAGGGAGGGATCGGTGCTTGCACCGAGGTCAGCGCAACCGACGGTTGCGGGGGCTGAGGGGAATTTTTGTTCCTGTCCCGGGTGTACGCGCTCTGGTTCCCCCATAAAAATAGACCTTGTGTCACATCTCGTCCTAGTGAGGGGACAGAGTAAATACCAAGTGGTTGAAGTCGAGATGCTAGATCAGGATCGATTCAGTAACAGATCATTTTTCTTGATTTTGTCAAGGGCACTAGACCAGATATGGTAGTTATCGGGAAAGAAAGTAAACGGAAGGGAGTTCCACTGGTTGGAAGTGCAAGAAAAGAAACTGTTGGAGTAGAAATGGTTGTTTCATTTAGATATTTCGCCAGTAAAAGCGTGGGACCTAAATGCCAATCCAGAACATGTATTCACGGCACCAGGGAAAACTGACAGAGCAGTTGCCATGAAAATATAGAGAATCCATGTCTTGTCGGTGGGAAAGTGACTGAAATTGAGATGACTGATCAGGATTGATTAGATTACAGATACTTCTTTGGATATTGTCAAGAATCTCGAGATGTACAGCAGGAACACAAGACCAGATATGGCGACAGTATTCAATGCACGGATGAATGGTGACAAGAAAAAATTTCTGGCACAAAACAGTGACCCAAATTTACTTGCAGTAAATGCAACCATTGATTCAATGTCGTCGTTCCACTTTAAGTCTGTTGAAAACATGAGACCAAGAAGGCGCAGTATGTTGCTCTCCAGGAGTTTAGCGTTAATTATGCTGATGTCTGATAGAAAAGGTTCTCTATGGTGGTTAAAGGAAAGCAGTTTCGTTTTAGAGGCATTCAAATTTACAAGCCATTTCCTGCCCCAGTTAATCACTGATTGGGGGTGGGAACCTTTTCAAGAGCACCAGCCAGGTTTACCTTGTCAGCTCTGACGGATTTGCCCTTGAGAAAAGAGTAAATGGTAAGGGTATCTGCATTGGGGACTGATCACATCAGGGAGATCATTGATGAAGATCAAAAACAATGTGGGACACAGGATAGAGACTTGGGGAACAGTGCATTCGTGTGAAAGGATCTAGAAATGAGCCAGTTCAAAATGACCTTAATTTCATGATTTGATAGGAACGATTGGTTTAAATCAAACATTCCCCCTGAGAAACCCTAGAATGCCGTTAGACATAATGAAATTCTAAGCATATTTCCAATTATTAATACTTTGCTTTGCGCTTTCACGAAATCGGCTTTTCATCTCACGACTTCTTGAATATCATTGACCTATCTGCCATTACGATAAAAGGACAGTGTGGCATTAGCATAATTTTGACCGCCATTTTTTTAATATATAAATTGAACGTCAGAAAACTGTTGTTTTTAATAAAAAAAAAAGTCATCATTATTAAAGCTTATTTGAATTTAATAAAAATCAAGAAGCAATATTAGGCAGGATATAAATCAGTGACAACTTAATACGAAAAATGATAAAACGACTTTTTGCATCTTTAATTCGGCATAAATCATTTTGATGGCCCGAAACACTCAATTCTATATTATTGATAAAAAGAATAATATTTCATACTTTTTTCTCTTACTCAGGAGATATTGGATTTTTAAGAAAAAAATATTTACGCATTTTTAAAAAATTTAATTAATATTTTTAAAAGTTTAAGCAAGAAAAAATTACCATGAAAATTTTCATCGTAATTGTTCTGATGAATTTTCTTCTTTCCTACCTTGTTTTTAAGCGTAGTACTAGATTGGCAAGTAGGTCTCATCATTTTATATTTGAATTTGCTAGATATAACCGTAAGTTTTTATGCTAACAGTTTCTACTCTTGCGCGTCTCGTTAGTAGAAATCTTTTCTTGTTCCTTGTTTTTCATTCAACGTTGATCTTCAAAAAATTGAATACAAGGTTAATCGTTATTTTCTGTCGTCTTAGTTTCTCTTTTATTGTTCTCTCTCCTTAATAATTAAAAAAAAATAACAACAAATTTCACATATTCTTTCACACACGGGGACCCCTTGGATCGTAATGGTTTTACTACCTTGCTTGGGAGGAAATGATTAAAAAATATTTCTTTCGACGTCGTACTATTTTTTATGTTTCTAAAAACGCATGGTATTTCTTTTAGATGACAACACTAAAACATTTTTAAGTATGCAAAATTATTTTTATGACGCATTTGCGATTTTGATGCAATTAAACCCTTTTGAATTAGCCAATCAATTTTATTTTATTGCCTCGACATCGTGTTCGAATTTGAATCAATGCAATTGTTTCGAATTGTGTGCGATCAGATATTGAACTTGGGTCGTGCTGATAAGCAGAACTTTTGACAGAAATAACAACTAACACCAGGAACGTTGATTTCAGATTTCAAAGTATTTTGCCTTTGGGAGTGAAAGACTATAGTAGCACTGGAATTGTCACCTGGCTTCGTAATGTTAGAAGAATATAACTCTTGCACTTGGCAACAAATGTGCAAGGGAGATAACCCTTAAAAAAATAAGATGCAGATAGAAGGGGAAGAAAAGAAAAATACCAGAGTACGTATAGGAAAATCAGGTTTGCATGAGACAGTTTATTTAGAAACAAAATCATTGTTAACGGCTTGCAAGATTTAGCAGACGAACCAGTCTGAATGATAACATATCTGTCTGCAGATATGTAAGGTAATTTTTTGATTGCGCTTTCATGAGATTGGATCAAGTCGATGTTATTTGAAGACGATCCAACTGGAATGTTATCAGAAACAGATGAGTCGCATTCGATGTTGCAGTAAATATGAATGTACTTTTTTCAAGAGGACTTAGGCAAAAACCTTTACTTACATATATCCACTTACGTATTTTGAAGTACTGTATATTAAAGTATAACGACCAGTATCGTTAAAAAGACTAAAAATTAATTAGAGTTCCTTATTCAAAAAATAAAGTCTTCATAAATAAATAAATCTATCTATCTATCTATCTATCTATCTATCTATCTATCTATCTATCTATCTATCTATCTGTTCGTATGGATCTATCTATCTATCTATCTATCTATCTATCTATCTATCTATCTATCTATCTATCTATCTATCTATCTGTTCGTATGGATGTATCTATCTATCTATCTATCTATCTATCTATCTATCTATCTATCTATCTCTCTCTCTCTCTCTCTCTATATATATATATATATATATATATATATATATATATATATATATATATATATAATTAAACCTAAAGAACCAGACAAACCTCGCAAGGTTTCAGCTAAGCGGATCGTCAGGGAAAGCTTAATCTATTGAGCACTTTATTTACTTATTTTGCTTACTCGTATCGTTTTGTTTTCTTTGGACTTTGGACTATATATATATATATATATATATATATATATATATATATATATATATATATATATATATATATATATATTTTCGACTATATATATATATTTTCGATATATATATACATATATATATATATGTATGTATTTATCTCAATCCTGTTCGTATGTATGTAACTATCTATCTTGATTTTTTCATATGTATGTATGTTTATTCATTGTCTTCATCTATATATATATATATATCTGTCCAATCCTATCAATTTGTGGTGGTCCAATACTCGTCATAGTTATATTATTTGCTACTGTGGCAGTCACTAATGTCTAAACAAAATTAAATACACGAATAATTAAGATGACAGAATAGATTTTTTTCAATTTTCAAGGAAGGATTTCCATAATTCGATCACTGTAACATAACATTTAGCCTTAAAATCTAAGTTAACTACAGAGTTTATATACATCAGTTCATTTACAACCTGTCGTTTATTGTGACATTTATTTGGCTCTCAATGAAATAAAATAAAATAAAACACAGTTGAACGAGATTCTTGAAAATATAAATGAACCAAAACTATTCGTGCGGTTTTCGGTGTGTGTGTGTTTTTTAAATTAGTTTCGAAAGGAAAATAAACTTTTCGAATGGCAAGAGTTCGTACGTATTTTCAGCGCCTTGAAAGACACACTATTGGATACACTTACTATTGGATAAACTTCTTACGAGTATCACTGCAATAGTAAAGAGTGAAATCAACATGGCGGCTCAGTAGTTGAAATTAATGATCGTACTGCTCTAAAGTGGTTCTGGAGAATTTCAATTGGAAAGAAGTCACTCAAAGATTTCCCTTTTCATGGATTGCCTATAAGTACAGTGAATGGCGTATTTGGCTGGTCGTAGTTAGATTCATATGTATCACCTACTTGTATTAACATTCAACACAAACAAGGAATCTTTTGATCTTCCTTCTAATATGTTCAGTAATTTTAATATTATCGGATTATTTTTTTTTGTGAGAAGAATAAAAGTATTTTAACATGAAAAAGAAAATCTAGATGATTTAGACATAAACTTACCACCATGATTTCAGTTCAAAATTTAGTCCAGCGATTTCCAACAAAAATGGTACTTACCTGAAAAGAGAGAGAGAGAAATATTCAGTTAAGTAATCAGTTAACGTTACATGCATTTTAATTTACAGCTGCTTGTGTACAAACAGTTGTTAACTGAAGATGTTACATCAGAAATACTCATTAATTTTCACTCCGAAAAGAAAACTTTTATCCCAAAATCTTTAAAGAATTAAAATTATTCACTCATGAAATGACAGTTTACAGAAAATGAATAAAACACTTCTCAAATGTTAAATAAATAATTTAGTATCTATCTATATTTCTGAGATGAGGTATTATGTATACTATTTACATTATTCGGACTATTGTCCTCATCTTTGTCGCCGTGAAGGACACATGACACAGTGGATAAAGGCATTAGTTAGATCCAGTGACAGGACCCAAATAATGTGAGTTCAATACCTGGTTAAGGCGGTCGAGAACTTTGAGAGGCGAATTAACAGGAGATATCTGATAACTGACATCGATTAGACATGGCACGTGGAACTAGAACAGTCTACCCAAGTGAGCGAAATAAAGGGTTCAGTTCGACATTCCAACCACCTGAAGTAGGCAGGAGCGTACAACGACCGAAACGTTGTGATAAACATGGCGACAAAGATAAGGACAATAGTCCGAATAATGTAAATAGTATAACTTATTTAGTTGCAGTACGTACCATGTTGATGACTAACCGTTCTTCAACGTACCTCTAAATTATTGACCCCATCTTTAAAATATTCTCATCTTTTGAGTTCAAATTGCCTCTTCCCCATTAGATAATGTTTTATTGCACATAAAAAAAAACTCAAAATGCTTAAATAAGTGATAATCAGTAGGAGAGATATCAGATGAATATGGAGGATGAGGCAAAATTTCATAGTTCAGGCTATTTTGAGAAACGTGCAGCCGCGTGTTGTCGTGCAGCAAAATTGGGCCATACACAAGTCTAGGATGTTTCTTTTTCACTTTTCCATGCATACACTCAATTTCTCCACAATACAAGGTTGCTGTTACTGCTTCTCCTTAAGGTAAGAATGAATAATGAATAACCCCTTTGAAAGACCACCATTCAGTAACCATAAACCTCAATAAAAAAGAAACATATGCTAAATTTCTCAATAATAATTAAGATGAAAAACATATTTCAAATATAGAATAGTTTGAAATAAAATTTTATTTTGGACATTCAAATCAAGGAAGATTGCAATACTAACACCATAGGAAATGTTTCCTTTTAAAAGAGGATAGAAATGTGACAACGAAACCCAAAGGCGCGTTAGGATTGCAAAAAATGCCTTCCGAAAGCTAAGCAAAGTATTAAGAAACAGGAAGATTTAATTAAAAACAAAGAAAAAAGTACTGAACTGTTATGTAATGTCGGTCCTTCTATATGGCCGCCTCCTCGCCGATGAAGGTGCTTGATCTAACAAAGATTTGGTTCTACAGAAGGAAGCTGAGAATATCATGGACTGAACATATGAGCAACGACTTTTTTTTTTTTTAGGGAAAATGAAAACAAAAAGAATACTTATAGGTAGAATCAGAAAGAAAAAGATGTGAATTTCTTGAGCACATGAGGAAAGAGGGCTTGTAAAATTAGACATTCACAAGAAGTATTGAAGACAAGAGGGAAATAGCGTGAACCTATTTAACCAGCTTTTACTATGAGTTACAAATGATAAGACATTGTGGAGAGCTATGATCGTCCCTATCCTGAAGTGACATGGCACATAGACATACACTCGTAATTAAACATTTAAGACCACTTGAAAAGTTTTTATAAGAGACTGTTTGTCATGGATACATTATAAACTTTTTCTTACTTAAGGTTACAAATTTTATAATCTAAAAAGTTATGTAGACAAAAAGTTATAATCCGATCAATTTATTCAGAAATTGACATTTTTATAAAATGAGGCGTTTTACAGTTGATCCAAATTATCAGACCAGGGGGAATAAATTGTTATATCTAGGGTAATTCCAATGTTTTTAGTTCAGTTAGAGATTAGCAATCACTGCGTAAAGGTGTCACCATGCCTAAAGCAAGCAAACTTACCGAAGTTGAGCGTGCTCGAATTCTAGATTTCCATAATCAAGGTTTGTCACAGCGGGCGATCGCAGCTAAGGTAAATTGCAGTAAAACTGTGATTTGCAATTTTCTAAAGGACAGTGCAAATTATGGAAACGCAAAGTCTACTGGTAGGCCCCACAAAAGACAGGTTGTTGTGAAAGCCAGTGGACTTTCTTCTAGTCAAATTAAGGTATGGGGTGTCTTTTCTTACAGAGGGACGCTGGAGCTCCAGGTGGTGCAGGGTCGTCAGCGGCTGTTAGCATGCTACAAAAAGCATCGTTGGTGACGGTGGGCCATCGTTTGTGAGGGGATGGATGTTTATTCCAATAGGATAATGCTGCAATCCAGGATGCATGCCGGACCTTGACCTTTCTTCCAGAAAATGGGGTCCATCTCTTGAGACATCCTGCATGCTCACCGGACTTGAACCCAATTGAAAATGTTTGGGGATGGATGGCAAGAGATGTTTAACAAACAATATTCAAACAAAAAATGAACTTCGTGAAGCTATCTTCAGAAGCTGGAGCAATATTCCTCGCAGCTTAATGGAAACACTAATTTCTAGCATGCCCCAAAGAATTTTTGAAGTCATCAAAACCAGTGGAGGTAGAACTATTAAATTTCGTTGTTGAATGTTTTCGTACACTTTTCGTACAATTTCATAGAATTTTTGTCTCTGGGCTAAAATTTTCATCAAGTGTAAAACGCCTCATTTTATAAAAATGTCGATTTCTCAAAAAAATGTTCGGATTATAACTTTTTGTCTACATAACCTTTTAGATTATAAAATTAGTAACCTGAAGTGAGAAATGTTTAAAAGTTATCCATGAAAAACAGTCTTTTTCTTTTTAAATCTAGTGGTCTTAAATTTTTTGACCAGTGTATATATATATGTATTGGTATATATATTTTGTATGTATACATATATATATATATATATATGCATTTATTAATATATATTTATCTACATATTTATAATTATATATATATATATATATATATATATGAAAATGCAATTATATATATATATATATATATATATAGAGAGAGAGAGAGAGAGAGATAAAGATATATATATATATATATATATATATATATATATATATATATATATATATATATATATATATATATTTGGTATATATCTGTCACTCTCTCATTGTGAGGAGCTATGATCGTCTCTATCCTTAAGGTACATGGCACATAGAACAACATATGTGTACGCGTATGTCTGTATGCGTGGTTAACATAACTGACAGTCATGATTTGGATCTGTCAGTTCGATGGGATATCCTTATCATACCAGTAACATTGAAAACCATCCTATAAACCTTCGGGGTTAAATTTTTTTCTCATCAGAGAATACAAACTTTTCTATGCCCTATTTTATCGTTTCTTACCAAAGTTTAACGGGCTGTTTTGTTGCGTAGGAGTCGTGAACTTTGAAGACATTTACTGTTTTTAAAGCCTTTCTCGCAGAGATGCTGTCTAATTGTTCTTGGGCTGCATTCTACGTCCATAAGTTCCTTCGATGATCGGCTGGTGTCTTGCTGGACAACCCGTCGAATTCTCATGCTCTACGCCGCCAAAATTTTCTTGGACTGATCACTTGTTCCGTATCCCTCAGGGTCTTTTAAGAAATTTGCAACAGCAGTTTTACTACGTCCAATCTCACCTGTGAGGTAATATTGAGATAGTACTTGTTTGTTTTTTTTTCGTTTTTTTTTTTTTTTTTTTTTTTTTTGCAGGTCGACAATTCTGTCGCGTTGGTCAACATTTTAGCCTTTTGTTTACCTAATGCAACACAGGAGATACCTGACTGACGAGAACTGAGGTAATCGTCCGCAGAAAATATAACGAAGATCCAACTCCCGGTTTATCATGTTGCCGGTACATTCACTCAGTTACACGAAATCGGGGAGCCAACTTCGAATTCCAGTCGTGTTCCCTACGTTTGCTTTTGCAGATATGCTCTTGGAAAGGGTATTAAGCTAATGTCTTCTATCTCCCAGCTACAGGTTTAATAGTAGGGCAGACTAGGTTCACTAGCCTTGGTCTAGAAGAAAACTGTATTCAGTACTAGCCCGAAAACGAGTGAGCTCCGTCGGGCCACCTTGTTCTTGACACAGCCACTGGTGTCACGGACGCAGTGATGTTTAAACAGCCCTAATGGATTACGGGTGTCGTACATGCTTATTAAGATTCTAGTACAAGAAGGATAGCTGTGAGAATTGAACTAGCTACTTGAATGCCTTGACCAGGAACATAAGCTAGCTAAATCAGGCTCCATAGTCCTCTTCTATGTGCCGTAGCCTTTCAGAACGTAGGCGATCATAGCCCTGCCCAATTTTATACCTTTTGAATGTTTTAGTAAACTTTGTCTTTTTTGTTATCTCTCCTAATCCCTGTTCCGCTATTTATTTACACAAGCTCGTTAGGTAGACTATGTGCTGTTTTCCACTGTCTGTCTTGTCTTCACTATGTCCCTTTCCTCATTATGCGACCTGGAAATTTCAACTGTCTCTTTCTGATGCATCCTTTTCGTTTCTATTTTCCCTAAAACTTCGTCATTGCTCAGATGTTCAATCCATGGTATTCTCAGCATCCTCATGTAGAACCACCTTTCTCTGGATTCGTGTCTCTTCTTCATGTGTGAAAAGATTGCCCAGCCTTCGCTATCATAACTCTCTATGCCTCTTGATTCCCTGGGGATCATAGAGCCGCAACAAAACATCTCCAACGGACGCGGTTCCGGGCGATCCTTTTCAGCATGGCCCATGTCGTGCCGGTTACCTTCACCTCTGCGTTAACACTTCTGCGCCAGATCTGTTTTGGTCAACTCATTTTTCGCTTCCGTATGGATTCCAGTCAAGGGCGTGTTTTGGTGACACTAGAAGCAGGCTTGCGGAGTGTGTGGTCGATCCATCCTCATTTCCGTTTCTTGATGTCAATCTCGTTTGGGGTTTGTCTGGTCCTGTCCCAAAGTTAGTCACTGGAGACGACTTCCGGCCACCTGATATTGAGGATGTTCCTGAGACATCGGTTGGTAAATGTCTGAAATTTGTTGGTGTCGGGCTTGGTTACCCGTCAGGTTTCTAAGCCGTAAAGTAGAACCGATTTGACGTTGGTGTTGAAGATCCGCATCTTGTAAAGTGTGAGGGATGTTGATCTCCAGATTGGACGCAAAGTGATAAAAACATTCCGGGCTTTGTTGATTCGGCACTTGATGTCTTCATCTCCCACCTCCATCTTTACTGACAACGTTTCCCAGGTCGACAAACGTATAGACTTCCTTGGTGTCTTCTTGGTGTAGTCGCACTAGGTCTTGTTGACTGTTGTTTACCCTCATGACCCCCGTCTGCCCGATGTTGATTTGGAGGCCAGTCTTCATATGATATAGGAGATCCGATATTACATAACAGTTTACTATATTCTTTGTTCTTAACGAAATTTTCTTGTTTCTTGATACGTTGCTTAGCTTTTGGAAGGTATATTTCGCTATCCCAATGAGCTTTCATATTTCGGTAGTTGGCACCCCAAAACGAATCAAACATATTTATGTACGGCACAATGTTAAAATAGTAGGGTATCTGTGAGGATCGAACACACTCGACAAATACAGTGGTCAGTAAGGCAAGCTTACTATTACGCTATTGTAAGCGTTCATAAAGGAATGAAGACGGCCGGGGCGCAATAAAGATATCAGACGCTGAGTGTTGGTAGTAATGCCCGCAGCATTTTCAGACATGTTGAGTGACACACACGATGTGCTCAGTTTAAACAATGACGCCAAATCCAGCTACGAAGAAGGAATTTCCCTTATTATTATTCTACGACGGTTCATTCCTGTCAGATTCGTGCATGTGGAAAAGTTATATCAAATCCACTTTCCCTTTCGTACATCTCCCTTTCTTTCCCCCTCTTCATTCTACCCCTAAATCTTCTTTCAAATCTCCTTACCCTCCCTATTTTTGATGTTCTCTTTTGTCTCTCGTGTCTTTCTATAATATTCTCATTGACTTTATATTTTATTACGACCCCTTGTCAGTTATTAGGATTTCTTACTACATTCGCCTCCAGCTTGTCAACTTGTGTCGCACGACGGTTTTTTTTTTAAATAAAGACGCAATGCTAGCATCATATCGATAGACGATAACGGTGATGGTTTCTTATGTAAAGATTCGAAATAGCAATCAAAAAACAAAAATGTACTCCGTCCTGGATATAACGATAAACTACATTCGTGTCCTGGGTAAGACGATAAACTACACCCGGCAGCAATACGTCTAATCATGAGATTTTGAGGAGCGTGGAAATACCTATTAATTGCTGGTGTTTCCAGGTTCACCCCGATCTGGATTAGTGGCACCTGTTGGGGTCATAGCTATGGGCAAATAGTTAGCCTACAAACTGGGGCCAAAACACTATGAAAGTATAAAAATAGATCTTAATATCATCAATGCTATTTGTAAAAAATTATTACCAACAATTGAAGAAAAAATATGATCAGCTATGCATTATTACCAACAATACATTTTTGAAAAAAAATATTACCAGAATTAAAAATCTTGTCGGCATTAAATAACCCATTGAGATGTTGATATGCCGTAAAACAAACCAGTTATTATTTTACAAGCCAAAGCTTATTTAAGACTAAATATAAGTTATAAGTAATTTCAGTTTTTGTGTATCAAATTTATTCTTAAAAATAGATAAAGAGCCGTTACATTTTTGATATGTCCCGGAAAGGGATATATTTGTTCGAAGTAGCAAAGTGGTTGTTGACTACTGTAACCGGGTAGGACAATCTAACAGGTAATCGTAATCGTAATGGACTCGTCTTCGTCGTAGTGGTAGGCAATAGGCGAAGACTATAGGCGTAGTCAACAGGCGTCGTCCTGTATCTACACATCAGTCTGTATTTATGGATGACACCAGCCAATCATATTACTGTGAGGGGGAACCCAGGTGTATGCATATTCATTACATCAATTTCATTCAATTATATATTCCCTATTCGTTGCAGTAACTTATTGCCAATTATCAGGCAGTTTTGCAATGTCTTTTCGATGCAGTTCCGAAGACTTTAACGTTACAAAGTTTTCGACGAATTTGAATCTTGTTTTCTTCAGAAACATTTTTCCCCATCAAAGCGTTTTACAACGAGCGAAAACAGTAATAATTGGTTGATACTATGTCAGTTTTATATAGTGGGTGAAATAGAAAAGACCAACCAAGATTCAAACAAATGTGCTGTCTTATTCTTGTCTCATACGGCTTGGGTTATTATTATCGAGATATTTTTCCTTTAATCCAATGTATACGCTAATGTCAATGTACGCAATTTTTAGTTTTATTTGCAGAGTATTACGAGACAGGAGGATTTCCTTTGTAACGACGTAAAGAGTAATAAACTGCTACGTGATATCTGTTCTCTTTTACAGCAACGAATGTTGGACGGTCTCCTCAAAGATGGAGACGACACTCCAGGCAACGGATGCATGGTTCTACAGAAGGATGCTAAGGATATCATGGACCGAACATATGAGCAACGATGAACTTTTGGAGAGGATGCAAACAAGGAGAAAGCTTATACTTAAGATCAGAAAGAGGGTGCTGAAATTTCTGAGACACGTAATGAAAAAGGAGGGCTTAGAGAATCAGCAGTTGAAGAGAAGCGAAAGGCATATTGCTTATCTGATGTGAGATTTTTGACCAATTCAAAGTTGATTAAGGCCTCAAGTACTTTGTCAAATGCTAATAGGCCGATAGTTGGAAGGATCAGGATGGTTAACCTGTGTTCTTAAAGATTGGAACTACAGAAGAGGATTTGCAACAGGCCTGAAAGCAAGAAGCAGCCATACATGCATTGTAGAGTTTAGAGAGAACATTTCTTAAGGACTATTTTCATCAGGTTCACGTAGTGCAGCAACAACTAAAATAGACATCATATGTAACTCGAATTTAAAATAATGACGTAATGAAGATGTTGAAATATAAGTGGATGAAAATGAGATTCTATCACTCAAATGGGCTCTTCATTGTTCAAGGCGTGGACATGTTTGTTAGAACTTCGTTTGTTGGCCAACCAACCATTCCAAAATTCAAAATTTCATTCCCTTGACCTCTCTGCAAGATTTTTCTGTTCTTTCATTAAGACCGCCTATTCCAGTAACGAAAATAGTCATTTTTCATTAACAATTCTTGTTCCCTTTATAAAACTGCTTTTTCCTTATTGTGTTAGATTTTTTTTATATTTGTGTATTTTTAGTGTAATAAATAAAGTTACTCCAACTTTGATGCAACAAGAATTGATCTTCAAGCAACAAGACGCTTCAGTTATGTTAGAATACAACCATGAAGTAGGACTAGCAAGTTCTATCACAATGCTATCATAAAATAAAACTTTAAAGTTCTATCACAATGTTATCATAAAATAAGATTTTAAGTTTTATCCGAATGTAACATAAAACTTCTTTTCACAAGACTTGACTTCAAGCAGCTAAAATGAGCGACAACAGTTAACGAACTTAAGAAATCTGAAAATTTGTTTCAAGGTAAAGTTTGTAAATTGCAACCGAAAGTTGAACTGCCTGGTCGGTCAGTGAATGTTGGACATTTCCTTATAATCAAACGGCTAATATTGTCATTACCATCGCAACGAGTATCTGCTGTGTTATCTAGTTCTTGGGGACATATTTTCTATTTGTTAGAAGCCGACAGTGAATATTACCGTCACCCACTTAAGGGTGGAGAATGTGGCGCTTGTATTCGGTGTCAAACTTCGTACCCTGATTGTCAAGTTCATTGTAAAATTTATACTCATACCTGAAAGCTTGTAAAGGCCGCGACTTTGAATATTCTTAACGGTAAGTTTGAAAAATCAGTCGATACAAGACATTGTAATGGGTATAGCTATAATATTGTACCCTGTTAAGAAACAATATTAATTACCATTATTTAATATATATATATATATATATATATATATATATATATATATATATATATATATATATATATGGTAAAAAAGAAGGAAACTTTAACTATCCATTTCGTTTATAATTTTTATTTCGTGAACCCCAAAATGTTCAACTTATAAGAACAAACATATATATATATATATATATGTATCCTTGTGCAGGTATGCAGAAAATAGAAAAGAACACGTTGGGTGCATAATCCGGGGTTCCTTAGTATTTTTGTTTTTATTTTTAAAAAACAGTGCTCCATACATTCTACTTCTAATCGTACACACACACACACATACACACACACACACACACACACACACACACACACACATATATATATATATATATATATATATATATATATATATATATATATATATATATATACCTCTGAATTCAAAACGCGCGGAGGGCCGTTTGGGGACTTGAAGCAGGTAGTTCACCAGGTCTCTGTATTCAGGCCTTCAAAAAGAGTGGTGTCGGTTTCTGCTTGACCCTCATACGTAGAATACGACGGAAGTGTCCACCATATATATATATATATATATATATATATATATATATATATATATATATATATATATATATATGTGTGTTGGAACAGAAACATTAACAATGATCAGGAAGAGGAAAGAGCAATTAAATAGAGAGTAGATAGCGATTGACATTGCTTTTAGATTTTTGCGGATTAAATTTGGGTCGAAAGCACGGATTCGGAAGGGATTCAACAAGTGAGAAGTGCGAGAAGTGCGAGAAGTGCGAGAAAGGAAACTGTTAGCATAGAATTTATGGCTGCATCTAACCAGCTTAATAGTAAATTGATGAAATCTGGACACCAGTCTAATACTGGGGTTAAATTCAAAAAGTCTAGGTACCAAAGCGAAGAGCATAAGAAATTTCAGCGTCACACATCACGTCCGTTGTTAAAATATTTGCCAGCTATTTAAATTATAGTGCTTATTGGATTTTGATAACTTATTATTTGCTTGTTGATGCATTCTGTCTTATTCATGTTTAGTCCTTTCTTCTAGCTTTCCTTCAATACCATTTATAGGGGTTCTATTAATTTCCTTTCCGTATCTGCTATCAAAACTGTAGGACTTCTGATTCTCCCAGAATCGTTTCACCAAACACCTTCATTCTCTACAGTAAATTCTAATTTTGTTTATTTACTGAATTCATTCTATTTTCTATCCGTACGCAAACTGGGTGAGGTCAGAAAATTCAAAGGATTAACGACTGGGAATGATCAGTGGAGTAATGGATTGTGGCTTGGATTGAGGAATCAGAGAGCCGAGTTCGAATTCCAGTCGAATTCATTACATTCACTTACGTGCTAATACCATTGGGAAAGGTATGAATCCTCTTCTTCTCCCCCTAGCTATGGGTAAATAGCAGGACAGACCGGTTTCTATAGCCTTGAATGGTAACTGGTCTACCGCAGAAAGAAATTGCAAAATCTGCCTCGTCAGTCCTGTATCGAAAGATACATGATCGCCTAAACGTGTATCACGCAGGTCACATAACTGACTGAAGATAGATTTAGGAGAGAAAAATTGTTTAACATGGTAAGGCAACTTGATTTGAAAATCATCATTTAAACATGCTGGCTTTTATTAGGACTGAAACATCGTCGACTGTAGCTGCCAAGAAAACCTGTAACTCTGTTAACACTGAAATAATACTGTGAGGACATCTTGTGTATTAAAAACATATTTCATATTTCATTCCTGGCACAAACAGACTTATATACGGTAGTTATAAATAATACTGAAGCTGAAATTTATACTGCTTGTAAGAGAGATGAACGCTGACAGGTAATTTCCGTTGCGGCCAGACATATAAGGATTGCTTAGCGTTGCACCCCAAAGATATCTCTTGTGATGGCTTTTTAAATGTAGGAGTAGTGTAACAAATGTCGCCACAGAAAATGAATTCGGCGTGCTGAGTTCAAAATCTGATCGAATCTATTTCGCATTAATGTCTTTAGAAAAGGCATAATATCGAAACTTATTATCTTTGCTTTGATTCATCATGCTAACCTTTACCGTTACATCAGTCAGATGATGCTTTAAATGGAATAATTCTGTCAGATTTGGGTAGGGGCTGCCCAGTCGTCACTTTCCAGTCTCGATAGGATCCAAAAGTGTTCCCGTGTTCTTGTGGGTCACAAATTATTTTCCACCATGTAAAACCTCTCATATGCCTCTATCTGTGGATCTTTTTTTTTTATTTATGTTTCAAATTGGATTTAGCTTCTCTTGTACGTATGAAATAAATCCAAGTAAAATATGGAGTTTGTTCTGTTTATAGCGAAATCTTTACTTAAAATATACTTTCTCCAAAAATCTTTTTAGATTGTATCGCAACATGGTACTGGGAATTATTGTTGAATATGATACTGGGAAATACGGTGGAATATGATACTGGGAAATATTGTGGAATATGATACTGGGAAATATTGTGGAATATGATACTGGGAAATATGATACTGGGAAATATTGTGGAATATGATACTGGGAAATATGATACTGGAAAATATTGTGGAATGTGATACTGGGAAATATGATACTGGGAAATATTGTGGAATATGATACTGGAAAATATTGTGGAATATGATACTAGGAGCTACGATACTGGGAAATATTGTGGAATATGATAATGGGAAATATTGCGGTATATCATACTGGGAACTACGATACTGTGAAATATTGTGGAATTTGATACTAGGAAATATGATACAGGGAAATATTGTGGAATATAATACGGGGAACTAAGATACTGGGAAATATTATAGAATATGATACTGGAAAATATGATACTGTGAAATATTGTGAAATATTATACATGGAACTACGATACTGGGAAATATTGTGGAATATGATACTGGGGAATATTATGAAATGTGATACTGGGAAATATTGTGGAGTTAATGATAGATTTATTTGCTTTAATCTTTGCGAACCCGATGTGCTTTTGTAGTTTACTCGATTACTTCAGCTGAAGGTGTTGCATTATTTCCCTGAAGCAAAAAGGATGTGAGTTTGAATCTATTGTTCATTTTCCCTCCTGAGTAAAAGTGAAATAAAAACTACTAAAAGTTTGAAGTAAAAGTAAATACTCATCAAAATTATTAATAATAAGTGACGTTAGTTCATCTAATAAAATCAAAATAATAGCGTTGATACTAACTGTTAATTTATGGAATATGCAAAATGTTTCTTTAATCTTGACTGAAACCTCAAGTGGAACTCTTGCATACGATCCATCGTTAAAGATGCAGGTAAAATGATCGGCTCTCTGAACCCCTCCAGTAAGTACCTGGCTCCTCATGCTATACTCTGGCTTTATAAGAGCGAGATCAGGGCGAAAATAGAGTACTGTAGCCATATTTGGGCGGCAGCTGACAAGTGTTCACATTTCAGACTTGATAGAGTTTAAAAGCATTTCCGAATCCTTGTTGAAGAAGATTTATTTTCCAACATACAACCTCTCGTTTTCTGGTGGGATGTGGCAAGTCTCTCACTGCTCTATCGCTATTTTCATGGAAAGTGCTCGGACGGACTGCATTTCCAAGTTCCGCAAGGTCTTACCCGGTTTTCACTTTTCAGTCTTGATTGAGTTCAAAAACATCTCCGAATCCTTGTTGGCGAAAAATTATGTCCCTCCAACCCAAACCTCTCTTTAATACCCGAGTCTCTCGAAGCTCTATCGCTGCTTCCATGGAAAGTGCTCGGACGAACTACATTTATTGTCCCGCCAGTTCTAACCTTCACGGCCAGGCCCCGTCATGACACTTACATAATAACAAATCACTCACATTCCATCTAACCCCTACCATCGACGAGAAGTAAGTTCCAGTCAGATCCTTCCTGCAGAACCTGTGGAACAGACTCCCAAGAGGATGTTTCCTCGATCACTACAATCTTAATCTTTTCACCTTTATCCACTACTCCTGTCTATAATAAATACTCCTTAACGTAACCCTTTACATCGACTGGCCCTGGGCCTTGTATAGGGTGAACCTCACTGTGAAATAAATAAATAAATAAATAAAAAATAGCGAAGTGGGGATTTTTTTAAAGAACTGATAGGCATGTTCCATCAAAAAACTTTTTTTTTAAATTATCGACAGATTTATTTTTCTAATAAAATTTAAAAAAGATATAAAAACCGTATTTCGTGAATTATAGCAAATATGTGAACAAAAGAACGAGCATTGATTGCCGTTCGTTCGTCCTTGGCGGCTTCGATAAATACAAATTAGAATCACCTCAGTTACCAAGTTTCGCGGCTTCTGCAAATATCTCTTTGTTAAGATCTTTTTCTGAATTCGTCCGTTATCGGCTGTTATTTCTCGGGTGACATTAAATGAATGCTTAAATCATTTATTTATAAGTTTGGGCGATTTTTCTCGCGGACAAAGGAATTCTATGTTTATCTTGAATAGAAGTGACAAGCACATTTTCTGAAACGATTAATTCATTCTATTTGTGAATTGATCATTGATCCCATGTTTCTTCCACAAGGAAACACAGAGTGTGAAATGGAAGGGAAACCATTTTGTTTTTCTTCTGCTTTCCCTCGAAGGCACACTGTAGTCTACAAAAAGTTGGCGTTAATTATTAAAATAAACACGAAATGAATGAAATAAGCCATAAGATTTGCTCCTAAAGAGCCCCTTCTCTTTCACACTAACACGCTCTCTCACCTTCTATTCATTATCTATCTATCTATCTATCTATCTATCTATCTATCTATCTATCTATCTAAATGTTCTCATTTGTATCTCAGTCTATCTCTCTCTATCTAACTCTTCTCATTTCTATCTATCTATCTATCTATCTATCTATCTATCTATCTATCTAAATGTTCTCATTTCTATCTCAATCTATCGCAATCTTCTCATTTGTATCTCAGTCTATCTATCTATCTATCTACCTATCTATCTATCTATCTATCTATCTATCTTGAATTTATCAGAACGCCCAATGTTGAATACGGTTGCCATAAGAGGGCAAATTTAACCCTACACATCATTTGAATGAATAAATTAATATATACGAAATGCATATGTTCAACCAGGGTCTTGTAGAGCTTAAAGAAGCAACGAGCATAATTTAAAGACTTCTCTCTCTATTCTTGTTCAACGCAGAAATACTCATTTTGCAGTAAAATTGCTAATGGAGATGAAAATATATGAGAATCGCAAACAAAATGGTTACGTCCAGAACTGATTTGAACATTTCAACCTATAGGAAATCTAGTGGGGAATATTAATCTTCTGTATTTGCTAGGATTCAGAAATAGTTGTTGATAGTTGAGCAAACTACGCAAATCAATTTAAATGTGCAAAGGCTCTTTCCCGTGTAAGGAATTTTACCGGTGATATTGCGACACCCCAACGATCAGCCTCAGGTAAATTTGACAAAGGAAACGACCCTAGAAGGTCTTCAAGGCGCTCTGATTTGTCATCTTCGGATTCACAATTGTTACCTTACAATATTTCTTGTCGAGTCAACAGTTGCTGAAAATTTAAGATACGGATAATTGTCAGAAAATTTAGGCGAATCAATTGCGATTTTCTTTTCTTTCAGAAGAAAGAAGGTGTGGTTACTTAGAAGATCAGCGAAATAAATTCGAACAAGATGAAGGAGGTGGAGGTGAAACTGGCGAAGGTGGATCAGGAGAAGGAGGATTTGAATGAGAAAAATAACTGCGATGAAATAGGGTGTTGGGGAGAAGAAAAAGAAATGAGAGGAGTAAGAGGATTTGAATGAAAGGAGGGAGACTTTCGAGAGAAAGAATCAGAAGGAAAACGAGGAGGAAGAGAAATAAGTGGAGGTAGTGTAAGTGTAGAAAGTGAATAGAAAAGGACTGAGAGTAAAGGGGACAGTGAGAAGAAGAAGAAGAAGAAGAAGAAGAAGAAGAAGAAGAAGAAGAAGAGTTAGGAGGGGGAGGGGGATAATGACCACAATGATGACAACGAAGGGAGCAATGAAAGATAATGACCACAATGACGTCGACTAAGAGAGGAAAAGAAAGACGACGACGACGACGACGACGATGATGAAGATGATGATGAAGAAGAAGACGACGACGAAGAAGAAGAAGAAATTTCATTTTTCATTCCTTTTCCGCTTGAATTCTTTGCTTATTTTGAATTTATTTATTTCCATTTTGCTTATTGCTTTCTTTCTTTCCTTTCATTCTTGGTCTTTCCGTATTTCTTTCTAGTTTTCTTTCTTTCATCAGTTACTTTTTTATTCTTTTCCATTGGATTATTTGCTTTTTCTTTCTCGATTTCATTCTAACGTTACTTTTATTTTTTTTCTGTTTTTTTTTTTTTTACTTCTGGCTTTCTTTCTTGTAAACCTTTCTTTTCTTTCTTTTTCACTCGAGTCTTTGCTTGTTGTTTTCTTTCTAGCTCTCTTTCTTTCAGACGATAATTTTCTTTCTTTTCTGTCTGATTCTTTGTTTGCTGGTTTCTTGCTTTCTGTCTTCCTTTTTTAAAGCGTTATTTTTTTTCTTTTCGATTTGAATGTTTTAACGTTTCTTTCTAGATTTCTTTCTTTCAAACTTTTCTTTCTTTTCTATTTGATTCTTTCTTTTTTTCTTTCTGTCTGCTTACAAAGTTTATTTTTTTCTATATGATGCTTAATTTCTTTGTTTCTTTCTTTGTTTCTTTCTTTCTTTCTTTCTTTCTTTCTTACAAAGTTTACTTTCTTTCTTTTTATTTGATTCTTTGTTTCATTCTTTCTTCCTTTTTGCTTATAAAGTTTACTTTCTGTCTTTTCTATTTGATTCTTTTTTCTTTCTTCTTACAAAGTTTTCTTTCTTTTCTGTCTTTTTGATACTTTCTTTTTTTCTCTCTGCTTACAACGTCTACTTTATTTCTATTTGATTATTAGTTTCTTTCTTTCTTTCTTCTTTCTTTCTTTCTTTCTTTCTGTCTGTCTTTCTTTCCTTCTTTCTTTCTTCTTACAAAGTTTTCTTTCTTTTCTGTCTATTTGATACTTTCTTTTTTTCTTTCTGCTTACAACGTTTACTTTATTTCTATTTGATTATTAGTTTCTTTCTTTCTTTTTTCTTTCTTTCTTTCTTTCTTTCTTTCTTTCTTTCTTTCTTTCTGTCTGTCTGTCTGTCTGTCTTTCTTTCCTTCTTTCTTTCTTCTTACAAAGTTTTCTTTATTTTCTATTTGATTTTTCTTTCTTTCTTCCTTTCTTCTTGTAAATTTGACTTTCTTTCTTTTCTATTTGAATCTTTATTTTCTTGTTTCTCGCTTTCTTTCTTTCTTACAAACATCACTTAAACGTAAATTCTTATTTTCTTTTGTATATTTTTTATCTACTGAGATTTGTCTTTAATTTTATTTCTCCCTCTCTGTGTTTCAACCTTTGCTTTTCAAATCCCCATCTCTCCATCTGCCATTTTCTCTTTATGCTTCCCTCCCATCATCGACACATTTCATATATAAACAAATGACGAAAGTTTTTTTTTTTCTTCTACAACTGCTACCCAGTATTTCTCTCTGTCCCCAGGCACTACCCGTTGATTGGCTCGAAAACTGGCGTCGCATGAAAACACTGCGATGCCTTGCACCTTCAGGAGTGAACAGTAATCACTTTAATTTTTATTTCTTAAAGGCAGTCAGAAAACATCAAAGCACACGCATGCGTAGAATGAACTAAGGCAAGGAAAATAAATCCGTTAAAATAAAGAAAAATGTTGGAAATTAATAATAATAATAATGAAAATAATAATAAGTACTGCACAGAGATTTTTTTACAATAAATTCGAAGGGGAATATCCCCTTAATCATGGAGGGGTCTTCGGAACGGAAATGGCACCAAAGGGATATTTTGTCCAGGCTTAAAAGACAAATGGTACCAAGTACTGTTTTGATAAAACTGTTGATTTACCCATTTGTAGGATGCATATTTATTAATTTTCACCCGATACAAGTCCCAAGAGCCACTCAATGTACAGGCTTAATGTGGTATTGTATAAGTTAAGTTTATGGGCATATGCAGGAAATATAATCCTTAGAGTTGAAGAGTTAAAGAGTGTAGTGATTGGGAAAACATCCTGTCGGGAGTTTTTTCCACAAAGCATCAATTTTTGGGAAGAATGTCCTAATAGAAGTTATTTCTTATCATTGGAATAGAAACAGAATGGGGGGGTTGCTGTCTGTGTATTTTGTTGACGGGTTCCAGTTATACAGGCGAGAAGATGGTGGAAGCAAGGAATATAGCCTATCAGAACACTTGGCATGGAAATAACGATGGAGTAACGAGAGGCTTGCGACATTTCGTCTGTTGGAAACGGGTTGTTGGGTGTAAAATAATTCATCGCCCACAATGTCGGGTAGACGCTTTTGAACGCCATCAAGACAGGCGAGTGTGAACTGGGCGGCAATAAACTAGATATGGCAGCAATTCTCCATTTTTGGTCTAATCTAGCGTTTTGTAAAGATTGAGTATAGCAGGAGTCAGAACTTTACTGAAACAGTTCAATGAACCGACCATTTTTCCAGTATCTCTATCAACAGATCGGACATATGGGTTCCACTTGAGGTATGGATTTAACTTGTGTCTCAATAGACGATCAAGGCAACATTAGCCATCATGGTAGGTGAAAGTTTAGAGTCTGCTTTGTGGTGGTGGAACTTTACTAGCTTGATTTAGGATATACTGAATTTTAAAAGCCAATCCTACACCATTGATCCACCAGAGCTAGCTAGAGAAACCAGCAGCTAGGTTCTGGTTTTCCAAATATTTGGAGACGAACCTCTAAACTATATTTCTTAAGCAGCAGATGATGGTTTGCTAACCAAAATTTAACCCTAGAAAACAAACCATCAGTTAAAGTTACACCACTACTAACCATGGGTATATCATACCCGATTTTGAAAATTAAAAAAAAAATATTAAATATAAATCTTTATTTGAAATATTTTACATGCAGGCACATCAAACTTTGTACTTTAAGTTAATATTAACAGGAACTGAAAAACATATTATGTAGGTAAGAAAATCAGGTACTGAAAATTGTAATTATAAATAAGAAAATTTGCGCTGGGTACTATATACCCATGGTTAGTGATCTAGGGTTGACTTAACCGGCTGAAATGAGCATTAATTTTCAAATATTTTAGGTATATTGCTTTCAGTTTCAAATTTGTTATATTTCTGTTTATATTTTTGTTATTTAATTCATTGTTATCTTGTGCTAATGTTGAGTAAGAAGGGAAATCTGTTGGAGAGAGTTACTGAAAGTTTGCCACACATTGTCAATGTTTACACGTAGCTGGCACAAAAAGAATACGGACATGATAATGTCGACCTCAGAATATAGAGGAACTATGCAGAACGTACAACCTGGGGTGCGTAGAGATGTGATACACTCACCACAGTCAGTAGTCGAGAATGATCAAGAGGAGCGCATGAGTGATACGAATATCTTGACTGACAAGCGCATGGAAAACAATCGCCCTGACATCATACTCGTGCACAAAACCAGTCAAAATAGAACATGATAGAAGTTGTGCAAGCGAAAATACAGCTGTATCCAGACCAAATCGGAGAAATGTACCAAGCAGCAGCTGTTGTGCTTACTGCATTCATCAGTTATTTTCAGAAATCTTACTCTCGTAAGACGGCTTGGTGATATATGGCATCATTAGAAGGCGTAGGTAACAGCGCTATTTGTGTGTTTTCCAAGCTTGTGTGCTGGGGAATGTTTTTGTATCTCTACGCTGTGGGCAGGAGCTGACATATAACCATCAGCACTCGGTGGAAACATCTAAGAGTCTGAGGCGATCTCAATTTCAATAATGATTATAATAACAATGTCATATGTTCTGACCCTACACTAAATCTGGCTCTCGTGCCTTTTGGGATTATTTTACTGGAGGTATGTTCGGTGAAATAGGCTAATGATAATCCGTCGAGTACCAGAGATTTCCTTGGTACATTTTAGCTGGTTCAGCTTGTCCCTTAGAGGTTCACCCACTGTGCATCTCTGTTCATGAGATGCCGGGTGTTAAGTGTATTTTTTTAGTATGAAAGACGAGACAGACAAGGCGATTTGGGAGATACATCTAGATAATTAGGAACACCCTCAAGTAGAGAGCGTCTGAGCAGATTGGCTTACCTATCTTGAAAGTATTTCTAATTGATCCCCTCCAGCAAGGTCATGCACAGCTTATACCAAAACCTGATATACCATGACGCACATTTGTCTATGATGAATGTGGCTGGCATATTCTCTACAGCCACCTGGGTGTCATGATGAGTTTAGTGTATTTCTTATATTTCTACCTCAGCGTCACTATGTTGGCGTGTTGGTCTCTTAGTCGATATGAATATATAAAAATACCAATTATAGAATATCTCTATCTATAAAAGGCAGGATGTATGTGTGTGTAACGTATGCACGGCATTTTCGGCGAATTTACACCAAAATTTACATGCATATGCTTCAAGTTAGCAGGAAGGCCAAGACCGACTTTGCATTTCCCAACTCCCATCGATAGTGGAAATAATCGATTTTTTCATGCTTCTACAGCAGTTTTCATGTAGTTTGCGGCCATTTTCTACTGGCCAGAGTGAGAGCTTATAGCTGACTGCCGCGAATAGGAGAGAAGATTCTATTGGCCAGCCTGAAAGCCAACAGCTGACTGACACGAATGTTAACTAGCATGCAAAAAAAATCGATAGCTGCATTCGTCACAAGTGGGAAAAATTTAAATCTGCATAGCACTTTACTCCAATTGGTTCATTCGCTTGCTGAAACTCAACGTTGATTCTGATTCCGCAAAACTGGCTTGGGTGTGAAAAAGTATTTGTTTTTAGCATTCTTTTTTCACTCAGTTTTTTCAGTTACGAGTCCTTTTTTTTTAAAGCTGATCGTTTTGTGTTCATTTTGTTATGTTCTTTTTTCGTAACAGATTTAATGTTTAGTATAGTGCTTAAAATAAATTCGCAGTGTGAGATAGGCAAGATGTAAGGCATGTAGCAACATTGGCACGACAAAGGGCACTCCTTTAAAGGCAAGGAAAGGTAAAAACATTTTAAGTCAAGTCATAGCGATTGCTGTATGAGTCGTACGATTTTTGAATCAAGCACGGGTAATGCTGGGCCATTCTGCTAGTGAATATATAAAAATAACCAATTATAGAATATATGAAAATAACCAATTATAGAATATGAATATCTGAAAATAACCGATTATAGAATATGAATGTATGAAAATAACCAATTATAGAATATGAAGATATAAAAATAACAAATTATAGAATATGAAAATGATATATATATATATATATATATATGTGTGTATATATATATATATATATATATATATATATATATATATATATATATATATATATGAAGAAAAATATACGGAAAAAACAAACAAAAATCCTAATATGCAATTATGCTGTTTTAATGTTAATATAATGTCGACGTCGGACGTTTCGGTCTAACAGACCATCTTCAGGACATACTCATAAAGCATAATTAACATTTGACCATATTCAATTCAACATGAAAAAGACGATGGACATTAAACATTAAAACAGCATAACTGTATACTAGGATTTCTGTTTGATTTTCTGTATATTTTTCTTCATACTGTCGGATCTATATCCATATATTTGCTATATATATATATATATATATATATATATATATATATATATATATATATATATATATATATTAATAATATAAATATAAATAGTTATACCCATTTGGAAAAACCTTAAGTAGTTTGGCTTCTAATTGTTTGTAGGTGGCTCTTTAGGTTCATAGTTATATATATATATATATATATATATATATATATATATATAGATTACTCTTTCAATGTACTATCTGTGAATTTTTCTAATCGACTGTTTCATAGAAAATACCAAAAACTCCACCGAATTTCAAATTAATTTATTCGTAGATTGTTTAAACATTTAGATACAGAAAAAACTTTAACCTCCCAAACATGCCCGTTAAAGTAACGTGAATAACAGCGTCTAAAAAATTTGAAAGAAAAACTGTCCTCGTGAAAGTAGTATAGCTTCTTCCTTTAAAGTCGGTCTCCACCCCTCCATCCCTTAGCCATCTATATCTTGAGACTAGACAATAAATTCGAACAACATCTAGCCGACACATTGGAGTTAAAAATTAAAAATAAGAATTTGAAATGCTACATATGACACATTCATATCCTCTTTCCCACCTCACTTCCTTAATTTTACGTATACTTGATGAGGTCCGTCAAAAATGTGTGAATTTCTTTTCATTTTTCATTTCAATTTTTGGAAGTAAAGTCTGATGATCCAGAGCCCTGTTAAAGGGGTTATGGTGAAATAATTTATTACATGTAACCTTAACGTGGTCTGTTTTTATTCAAACAAAATATATATATATATATATATATATATATATATATATATATATAGATAGATAGATAGATAGATAGATATAAATATATTGTATGAAAGGTTAATACTTTAATTGAAATGTAATCCATATTAAATGAATATCATTGATATGGATTACTTAATAGTTTTCAGTATCATACAGAGTGATTTATAATATAAAGCCGGCCACAATGTTCCGCCCCCACAAAAATGTCATTAAATATTTGGGACAAGTAAAGTTGGTGGGAGTGAGTATAAAATGATATAAAGATAGTATTCGATATTGTTAGTGTCCATTGTAAATCAAATTTCCGAAAACACCTCGTTATAAGAGAGGCCCTGTATATCAAACAGCTCGCACCCACCATCAACCTTACCTTGTTTAACAATGGTAACGGAGTTCTGAAAGTTCTTTAAAAATATAAAGACGCACACTCGAAATTTCAGCCATGCCCAGCACATGATTTCTCGCAATCATCACTGCTACTATAATTCTCAAATAATCATTTCACAGTCAAAATAATCATCTCCCACGGTCAAAACATGAAAATAAACTAACTACACGAAAATCCCAAATACATTTAAAACAAAGGTTGCTGCCCATATATATATATATATATATATATATATTTCGTGTGCTTATACATTTAATATATGTTGATTTCGTGCGCATATATATTTTACATAATTATTTATTAATATATATATATATATATATATATATATATATATATATATATATATATATATATATATTTATATATATATAAATATAAAGTGAGTAGTAAACATTATATGAAAGGAAGATTAAAATCCTATGGTCAAACTGAAGCATTTTCCCTAAATTTTTATCGCTTATTGTAAATGCTCATAATAAATTTAACATTTAATATTCCATCGATCGACTATTTGGAAACTAGATCACACGCACACACACATACGTGCAAGTATGCAACAAGTGGCGACCTTCTCCTGCCTTTACATACTAGAGAGAGGGAGAGAGGGAAAGAGGGAGGGAGAAATAGAGGGAGGGAGGGAGTGAGAAAGAGAGAGTGAGAGAACAAGTGATGGTAGCATTTCTAGCAGTTGAAGTATCAGTGATAGCAGTAGAGGCATTTGTGCTAGCCGCAACTATACTGCTTTAGAGATGTGTGAAAAAAAAATCGAAGTGTTTGTTCGTATCTAGTTCCTGGGTTATCTACTTTTAACCTCGGTATCACACAAACTGATTCCGGTTGAAGTAGCCCTTTCCCAATCCACGTCGCCTCACAATCAGAGAAAAAAACAAAAAACAAAAAACAAAAAAACACAATCAACAACACGCCGTAATCATTTATCAACTGAAAATGTCCCCGTGACGAGCGTCATAAGAGATGAAGCATCGCAAAGTGCTTGCGTTGTTTTCAGGCACGGTCAACGCTCAGCTGATTAATACAGTCGAAAATGACGGGGAAATTAAATTAATTAAATGAAATGACTATACTTCCTTAATCATTCAATCACCCACCCCAGTCACAGTATATATATATATATATATATATATATATATATATATATATATATATATATATATATATAATGAATTTGGTGTTTGGCAAAAATAAAAATAAAAATATCAACTACGGTGTTCTACTCATCGTCTGGGTCCGTATAGTAGATGTTAATGAATACATAATGGATGGATATTCTTAATACACAGAAATACACATAAACACACACACACACACACATACATATATTTATATGAATATAGTCAAAAGGAAAATGTATCTTAGCCAATGCGTTTTGTACTCTGAGGGGCTTTCTCAGGCCTTAAACGAGTCGGCTGATATACGTTTTCTTTATTTATAGTGTTCTTTAACGGATACACTATATCTGAATTTTCTTTTATATATATATATATATATATATATATATATATATATATATATATATATATATATATATATATATATATATATATAGGATTGTACACATCTGCTCGTCAGCCTGATAATTTCAATCTTTACACTTTTATTAATCCCAAAGTATGAATCCACGATATTGTACACTTTTCTTACTAAGTACTGCACGTTTAATATATATATATATATATATATATATATATATATATATATATATATATATATATATATGATATAAATTGCTCAAGCACTAATATTCTATGGTTATAATTTATTACATTGGAATCGTAATCACTATCCAATTCATCAAACCTACAAATTCAAAAAGAAATCAGAAAATATAACACCAATTATAAAAAAAAAAATTTAGTGAGTGTGTGTGTGTGGGAGTGGGAAACAAGCGTGAGAGGGAAATATTGACCGCTAATATTATCTATCTATCTATATATATATATATATATATATATATATATATGTGTATGTGTGTGAATTTAGTTATTCTCATCGTTATGTATTTTAAATTTTAAAATAACTAATGCTTTGTTAAATATATATGAAATATTTCAAAAATACATATACATAACATTTAGAAATATATGCAAATTGTATGTCTTATTTATATATATAAATATTAGGTTGGTGCAAAAATAATGACGTAATAATGTCGTTTTTTGACGTTAAAAAATACGTCAAAAAACGACATTATTACGTCATGATTTTTGCACCGACCTAATACTATATCTATATGATTCGTATATTTATATATATATATATATATATATATATATATATAAATATATATATAAATATATATAATTCATGAGATTTTTCAACAAGCGTCAAATAATTCTTTTGCTCATCTGGTGTTAATGATATGCATTTACTAACCATAGCCTCGCTTGAATCAAAATCACCTGTTGCGTCAGATAATTTATCCCGATCTTTTATTTTCCGGCTACTGAGAGGCATTATACACTTACTTTAGACAACAAACATAGCTTCACCCTGTACTAATTATTCTTCAAGTTGAATGAATATTATCTTTTCCTATTCAGATTAAGAGTAGGCAGTCTTTTTCTTGTAACAATCACAGGTATTATTAGATATGGGCCAAAGTTTCCAGTAATATTTCTTTTGAAAACTAGTGTCTGAATACGCTGACGAAAACTGATTTCTCGCTGGAAATTTAGCAGACACCTAATATGTTATTTTTTGACAAATTATTGGCATCGATTCAGATTAAATTTGACGAGTAGAAGAGCTAGTTAAAAAAAAAAAAATTCTCACTCAGAAAATTCTCTACGAAGCAAAAAAAAAACTTCCTTTACTTTTATTTGATTAGCTTCATAAATATTAAATATTTTAGAAATAAGAGTCAGATATTTGTGCTGATCTCAAAGACCATTCATAATAGATTGGCGTACTGAAGAAATATCACCTTGTGTGAGAATGCGTCTCCCTAAGGTAATAGCCAAGAAGTCAAAATGCCTCTTCATCAACAATATCAGTTTCACTACTGTTGTTTTTACTACTATTTTATTTACTATTATTTTATTTTTACTACTATTGTTTTTTTTTAGTAACATTAAATGCATTTTGAATATAATAACCATTTTTATATAATATGCTACCACTGCTCCTACATCAGTGAGTCGAACCATATAGGGTTATAAGGCTGCTACTATACTTGCATCAAGATTTCATTAAATTTACAACCACTACTGACATTCACTGTTACTGCTACATTTGCAATCGATTTTATATCTAAATGCGCAACAAGTTAAAACTTACTGGTGCGTAATTCGGCAGATTTCACTAATCCGTTTCCAGAAAACATCGCTAATCGGCAAATTTCAATAATCCGGTATATTTTCCTTTCTGGTAGATTAATTGTTCAAAATAATTAAATATTTTACTTTAAAAAATGATTTCAGTGCATGAGTTTATATAACGTACTTTTCAATTACGATATAACTGGGCATATATATAGATATATATCTGCATTTATGTCATATGAAAAGTATGAAATGTGATACCCATTATGAAATATATGATAAATATATATATATATATATATATATATATATATATATACATATATATATATATATATGTAAATATATTATTTTATGTTTTATGAGTATATACATTGTATGTATGTGTATGTGGGTGTGTGAGTGCAGGTGCGCACACTTGCGTGCGTTTACTGAAAAGTTCTCGTGATTCCCCATAATCAGAATACTGATTTTGGAAGATGTCTAGAGATTTAAACACTGAGTGGGGAATAGTCGGTTTCATTCTTGGACATAATCTTCAGGCCATGTAAGTTGGATTATAGCTCGACAATTTATGTATGTTAGTCATTGATATATATATATATATATATATATATATATATATATATATATATATATATATATATATATATATATGTGTGTGTGTGTGTGTGTGTGTATAAGTTGAACAATAAAAAATATTAAAAAATTAAAATCGTATATTAATATTCTTTCGTTTTTATTATTATTTCACTTAGATTCCTCGACTAGTTTCGGCCAACATGGCCATCATCAGGAGAAAAAAATTCTGCTTGCTGGTAGCAGTGAACTACAGAAAATCATATACAGAATATATATATATATATATATATATATATATATATATATATATATATATATATATATTTATATATATATATATATATATATATATATATATATGTGTATATATACTGAATATATATATACATATACATATATATATATACATATATATATATATATATATATATATATATATATATATATATATATACATGTACGTATACATATTCTTTCATAAAAAAAGCACTGATGTATAAGACACACCTTGATTTTTGAAGGGAAAATAAATCTGTGTTTATAACGATTGTGTCATTTTTTTCATATATTAACATTACTTTTTTATTTGTGCTTATATGCCCATTGGAGGTTTTCATACATTAGTCGATATATATATATATATATATATATATATATATATATATATATATATATAAGGTCAGCTGGGCATCGTCTGTGAGAAAAAGAGCACCATGACGAATTTTATTCCGGTAGGAATTTGGAAACGTCATGCTGTACTGCTTGGCATTCGCCGCCGGAAGCTCCAATATGAACATTTCGGAGTGTTTGGTTGCTACTGGATTACTCTATGTCTAGCAACAGGACTCTGCACCATGTCAGATAAAAAGAAGGATCCTGTTATGACGGCCAGACAGTTTCTGCCACCACATCACCTATTACATCTGGGCATCTAACTTCTAAAACTGAAACACCCTTGACTATTATGTGTGGATCGCAGTTGAGCGAGAGACCAGCAAAACTCCTTGTGGCACCAAAGATAAACTGAAGGCAAGGATTATGCGATCATCCGCTAACTTAAACAAGGAGACCGTCCAGAAGAGGTGCAAGCGATTCCGAAGTCGTCTGAAAATCCGTGGTTGAAGGCAATGGAGATTTTATGGAACAAATTTACTCTTAAGTATTTCAAGATATTTTTGTGTAATTTTGGTAAATATATCTGTTAAAAGGAGACGTCTGTTTAATATTCATTAGACATCAATTTATCCATCGCACCCTATATATATGTGTGCGTGTATGCTTGTGTATGTGTGAGTGTGTAATTTGGAATAAGATTAATAATTGTTGTGTAAGGCGTTTTGTAATTATATGTCTATAAACTTTCAATGATCGCTTAGCGTGGTGTTCATCACTGGGATAAGGAAGTTTAAATACTACCCGAGGCCTCCACATTTGCTTTCGCTCAAATACCCTTATTGCCGGTATGAATCCACCATATCTATTTCCATTTATAGGTTTAAAAGAAAGGCAGACTGATCTCTCTAGCTTTGATTGGTAACCAATCTCCGACAATGATCTCTCTGAATACACAACCGGTCAGATGTAGGGTTACCAACTCCATTGATACAATTAGAAAAGTCCAAAACGTCGTGAATATGACAATAAAGATGAGGACAACAGTCTGAACGATGTAAATAGTGTAAATAGTTACAATACCTCATCTGAGAAATATAGACAGAGGTTGAAGGATCGATACGGATCAAATATATGGAAAATATTGATACAATTAAAAAAATCCCAAACCTTGTGAATATGACAATAAAGATGAGTACAACAGTTTGAATGATGTAAATAGTTTAAATAGTTACAATACTAGAATCTTATAAAAATAGACAAATATAGAAATTGTACAAAAATTCGAAACCAACTTTATCCGATGCTTTTCAGGTTTGTGAAGTTGAACTTAAGATGTTTGCAGTGATTTTACGCATCATTTATATTATTCGTTACGCTTAATCATTGGTCACATTGTTAAATAAAACTCGTTGTTGACGTTAAAAAATTTCCCCAGGAGAAGAGTATTTTCAGCTACTTCAACCATTAACTGTCATTATTGCTACATCCTAAAATCATTCTGAAGTCGAAAATTTGTAAGGATTGGTCAATGAGTTTAAACTACCAGGACAAGTGTAGACCGGCCTCCACACTTTCCTCATTTTGGACTTGTGCCACCTTTTGTCCATTTTGTAGAAATAAATGTCTATTTGATTCGAACAGATTATTTTTTTATATATTCAAGAGGGAAATAATTCTGATTTCTCACCTTTGACCATTCTAAGTTTCATAAAAGCATAGAAGAACAAGAAAAAAATAAAATAAGCAATTTCTGATAATTTTTCGGAAGTTAATGTAAAAACATGTCAAATGGTTTGTAGACGTGTTGTTGATAACTTTAAGCGTTTATTGAGCATTTTGAATATGTTAAATACTTTGTGAATAATAACAAAACATGTCTTGATGTGACAATACTTATAAATGTTCTTCTTTTCTGGCTTCCATCAGCATTGCTGATGCTAACCTTCAGGAGTGTAGTTCATTGGGATAATGTTCACTAGAGATATGAAGTGGAAATATTAGATTGAATCAATTGCTAAATCTTAAGGAAAGTTGGTTCACTGTGTCGTGCTACACAGTTTTTTTCGTTACAATCTATCTTACATATTTATCACTCTACCATTCTGTCAAGTTTCGAATATTGCTGCCATATATGGTCAGGTGCTCCTGCTATATAATTAGAGATTCTTGAAAAAAAAAAAACAAAGAAGAATCTACTATGTTATTGGTCCTGAAATGGTTTCCTGACTTCAGTCACTTTCCCACCACCGTAATGTAGCTTCCTTGAGCGTTTTCTATATTTTCTATATGAACTTTTCTCTATGGTACATAGATTTTATGAATTTCAGTCCAGTACTGGAGTGGCACTTAGGGCTCATCCCTTTACAGCTGAATTGGCTAGATGTTACCGTAGGTTACTTACTGAAAAGTTTTCTTTTCTCGCACCGTTCTGGGTATAACGATAAACTACATCCTCGTCCTGGGTAAGACGATAAACTAAATCAATCAGAAAGGCCTTTGATCAGGAAGTTTTGAGGAGCGTGGAACCACCTCTTAACTATTGGTGTTCCCAGGTCCACCCCGACCCGGAGTGGTAGCACCTGTCAGGGTCCTATCAAATAGTTAACTCAAAACACTATGAAAGTATAAAAATAGGTTTTAATACCAGCAATTCCTTTTGGAAAAAAATATTAGCAGAGATACATTTTTGAAGGTAAAATGATTCCCTGCAAGATATTATTACTGGTAGTACATTTTAAAGAAGAAAAATATTATCAGCAATACATTTTTTGGGAAAAGCAGCAGTAAATAACCCATTGAGATTGATATATCGTAAAACCAAACAAGCCTAACCAGATCGGAAATAAAAATCTTGCCAGCCATAGCTAACCCATTAAGATTGATATGAAGTAAAATTAAACAAAACAAACCAAACCAGAAATAAAAATCTTTCAATATTAAATAATCTATTGGGGTTGATATGACATAAAACAAAACAAACTAAACTTTTCTCGCATTTCTAGTATCTAGAAGTCTATTTCGGCTTCTTGCTTTCCAGTTAATTGTGATCTTCAAAAGTTTAAATGCAATGTCAGTCGCTATTTACTGTCTTCTTGATTCCTCCTCTTTTATTTACTCTTGCGCTTTAACAATGTTTTTATTTCTCTTATTTTTTCACACACGATAACACCCCCTCTTCTATCGCCGTGGCTTGGTTGATTTGCTTAGGATGAAATGATAAAAAAGTAAAGAGAGAGAGAGAGAGAGAGAAGAAAAAAGGAAGAGAAAGAGAGAGAGAGAGAGAGAGAAGAAAAAAGGAAGAGAAAGAAAGAGAGAGAGAAAGAGAGCAGGGATGAAAAGAGAAAAGAAAGAAAGGAAGAGAGAAAGAAGAAAGAGTGGTTGAAGCGATTCATGAACAATTGTTATTCTTTAATGCATAGAACTTTAATAACCAAATTTTTTTCTACACGAAGTCGGGTGTCATGCAATGGGATATCATTCATTTATTTGTATTTTGAATACAGTATTTTAAGCTGACCCTCATAAAGGGAAATATGCTACAGAGATATCGTTCTACTGACGAATACAAACATGAAAACATAAGAGCAAAGATGGGGTCTTGAAGGAAAAGTCTGCAACACAGTGAAAAAAGCGGGCCTTGAGAATTTAACAAACACAGGACATGTTTAAAAGGAAAGAGAAGGATCGGAAATAGTGAGAAAACCAGTTGTTATGAATGGTTTGCAGGATCAAATGTCAGGAAGTTGTGGAGGGTAATGATCACTCACGTCCTTAAATGGAATATCATCTACAAGAAGATATACACATTTATCGACGTTAAATGAGTAAATAATACAATAAGAAAAAAATCATTTGGGAATAAGTGCTTCTTAGTAATGAAACATTTCTCAATGATATTTGTCATGTGATACTTGGTATCATATTCAGTCTAGACATATTTGTAAAC
>OZ010573.1:124224333-124231833 GCA_963932145.1 Acanthosepion lycidas
GCTTCTGAGTCTTAGTTATGATTAATTAATGACGAACATGTCATTTTCCTTTATGATCGATTTCATCACGATTCATCTGTTAAGCTTGGAGAGAAAACATGCATTCTTATTGCTCAAAGTAGAGTCCAATAGTGTTATAAAAACCTCGGCGAATTCCAGTAAGATAGCTTTAATCATTTCTAAGATACAATGATTCAGAACTTAACTCTAACAATTGGACAATTTTGCTGTTACACGATTTGGACAATTTTGCGGTTACACCAGGTATATTTGAGGGATGTGGAAGAGGTCACCGTACGCCCCCTTCCCAAAATCACTATTGGTAATAACCGTTTCCTTATATGAAAACATTGTGAATTCATTGAGTGAACAACCAGTGCTACTTTCGTTTGAAATTTATAAAACCTTTCTATTAAAACAATAGGTTTTTCAAGTCCATTGACTGTTATCGCTCTTTCCAGAACTGATGGGAGGTTCCTTCTCAACCTATCGTTCAAAATAGTATAGAACGTTAACGTCTTGCTTATAACATTATTTTCTCTGTGAATTATATGGGATATGCATTTTAGTTCTTGCTGCTGTTGAAAGTCCTTAAGTGATGTAGATTCTGTCAGCTGGTACAGTTCTTTGTTTGAGATTCTGTATCGCCATGCCGTGAAGTTTGATGATGGATGGTCCTAAACAGAGACCAGCATGCTTCACTTGTTCGAAGCTATTTCTAAACGTTGATCTAACAAAGCGGTTGTATACAGCTGATTGTTTAGATATTGTGTACGAGTTTGACGTTGCCCATAACATTTATAATTGACTTGTTTCTTCAGTATCGATGAGGAAATTTACTTCCTAATCTTTTCTTCGAAGTAATGTGGAAGGTCAGCATCTTGATTATGTCGTTATTTTCTCACCTGATATCCATCTTAGCTTTTGCTGCTGTTGAAAGTCCTCAAGTGGTGGGATTTCTGTCATATGGTACAATTCATTATGATTCCATAGCGGCCAGTCTAGTATGGTCCTCGCTTAGACCAACAGGATTCACTCTTTCGAATCTATTTTTAACCATTGATCTGAGAAAGCGTTTATACACAGCTGACAGCTTAGACATTTGTGTACAAGTTTAGCGCTGTGTATGGCATCTATATGAGATTTTGAATCTGACGAGTATATTTTATAATATGTTTGGAGATTTTCAATGAATCTTTTGGTTTCGTAGCATCTTGCGGTATTGGGCGAAACTATTCCTAGCGCTACCTACTCTATGCTAATTTTCCTTACCTCCCTATACTACACACACACACACACATATATATAAACATTGACGTAGATCAATCAAATAACTAGATATTAACAACCGTATATACCTTCGTTTGCGTGCATACACAGGTAAGCGAATAGATATTTACTCAATTTAATTTAAGGTGTAAACAAAACAGTGCTCAATGTGGCTAAACAGAGCCCAGAAGTAATTTGATTACCTCACTTTAAGCATTTTAACACTTATTATTACGTAACGAGTTACCCAACATTCCTCTTTTTAACTTTAAGCTTTCTATTTTTTTAATATAACCCCCCTACCTACTCTCTCCATTCTGAATTTACACGTCTATATTATATGAAGTTTATATTAAATTTAAGTTTTGAATCTGCGTTTAATATAGCATTCCTCCAATCAGACCCAGCATATATATTTTTTAATAATCAAAAGTAATAATTCATGCCTGATGAGTTGGTAGAACAACGAAACTTAAGTTGCACTTCGAACGTAGGTATATGAATATTGATTAATATATATATATATATATATATATATATATATATATATATATATATGTGTGTGTGTGTGTGTGTGTGTGGTTCCCTGTTTAGGTGTGTATGTTATATCCGTATACAATAAAGTAAAATTCGACCCCATTTCAGACATTTTCTTCTGTTGAACATTTGTATTTTCTTTCAAACTACGTAAATCATCATAATAAAACCGAGATATTTTAACTCCACATAATTCGAAATTTTCAAATTGGTACAGTATATCACAGATTCTACCTTTATCCAGCCTTAGGTGTGTGATCAAAGTGTAGTAACGATTCTATTCTTCACTGTTATGCTTCTGTTTTTGGACATTCCCAGTTTTATTTTCCGTTGGTCTTCCGTTCTTTGGATTGATATCATATGATAATTGAGACAATATGAACTCGCCTTACTTTACAAGTGTCCATCTTGATTTCACTTAGTGTTTTTTAATCACTTTACCTCAAGCAATTTAAAGCCACTAAGACGCAAGGAGTTAAAGAAAAAGAAAGGAAAATGAGAAAGCTTTACTGAGGAGAAAGGACAATAAAACGGCCGTGATTCGGGGAGACTAAGGCGACACCTGACGTTGCATTAAAATCGTAGTTTACAGGACAGCAGGAAGTTTGAAGAGAGTTCCCGAAGCAAGAAGAGCGAGGAAAGAATCGAGTAAAATAGAACTAACGCTGATATTTTCAACACTAAAATTATGAGACCTAACTGCCAATCTAGTACAACGCTTAAATTTATGACGTCGAAGTACTAAAGATGAAAGCTCATCAGAACAATTAGCATTAAATATTTATCAAAAAGACAGAGAGAAGTTACGTTGCAATGGTGGAAAAGTGACTGAAGCGGAAGAGCCTTTCAGGACCCGTTGCATTGCACATTTTTTGGATTTTATCAAGGAAAAGCACCGACCAGATAAGACGTATCGAATGAGAAAATTTGCTTTGCACCTCGCTGACAAAATATGAATTTTATGATTACAAACGGCTTTCTATGTTTAATAATATTTTATTTGCAGGTCTTGTTCTCAGATTATCCTAAATATGTAAAGACGGCATATCATACAGATGAAAGGAAAGTTAGTGTCATCTTTGTGCAGTTGGCAGAATAGTTGCGTATGTCATCAACAAACAAAGCTTAAGTTCACTTAATGCTGGCCTATGTTCATTCTGAAATATCCATATAATAATAAAGTATATTAATGTCTTCAGCAAGTTTGAGAGCTTATAAAATCTGTGATTCTCACAATTTATATAAAAATATATTTTTTATTACAAGAAAAAGTGTCTTACATCTAAAAGTCCCGAAATTCTCTAAAGAGAAAAGATTGAATTCAAACGCGTACTAAAAATAAACAAATAAATTTCGACTCCTTATAATCTTCTATAATATACTTATTTATAATTATGCATGAACATATCGACTTTAGGCGAATGAGATTGCAAATTAATGACATTTTTGTATATCATATATATATGTATATTATAATGTATGGTATAGGGAAACCATTTTAAGAGACATTTAAACTATGATAGCTACTGTTAATAGGAAAACCTTAAAAACCTTTCCATGTAAATACATGCCAAATTGGGTATAAACCCGATATATAAAGGATATTCCAATAGATTGGAAAGATTTTAAACGTGAATTAAGTTTAAGCGTCTAATGATTTTTTCTTTTTCTTTCAGATTTGGCGGACATTTGGGCGATATTGTGTCTCAAACATAACTGCCATGACTTAAATAACATGGCCCAATAAAGAAATAAAGAAATCTTCACCTATAAGACTTATTTATTTAAAATCCGTCTAAATGAAACATCCTTATATATAATCCGTCTTAATGAAACGCCCTTTATTTGTCTTTTTGACTCTTGTGTAAACTAAGTCTATGTCTGTCTATTCAGAGTGATTTTTGTCCGATGAGACGCTATTAAATAATCCAGCAAGTGCTGATTATTCCTTAATTAACCGAATCTAGCTTAAATCCACAAACTTTTTATTATAAAATGGAAACAAGCCTTTCACAAATTAAGAACTGTCGCTCTTTCAATACTTCTTCATCTTGTATGTGTTATGTCCATTCAAGGTGTTGACAATCATGGCTCTCCACAACTTCATATACTTTATAGTTCTTAACAATGTTTATCTTTATATAATACCACACATTTCTTGTTCTACCATTCATTTACACAAGCTCGTCATTTCATTTTCTGTTTGCCTTCGATGTGTCCTGTGAGTATCAAATTTTCCAACTCTTTTTTCTTCATTATGTTTCCGATAAATTTCAAGTGTCTCTTACTGATTCTATGTATAACTCTTGTAGACATTTTCCTTAAAATTTCTTCTTTCCTAAACTCCTACGTCCATTCTCAGTATCTTTTAGTAGAACCAGATCTATGCTGGCTCAAGTCTTTTCTTTATCTGTAAGAAAATTGTCCTGTATTCACTGCCATAAAGGAAGATTGATGTTACCTAGTTCATCACAATTTTCCCGTTTCTTTATACTTTCCTTAGTTTTGAAAGGCATTTTTCGCTATTCCAATGCGCCTTTGGAGTTTTTTTTTCTTCTTGAAGTAAGCAGTAGGTATCAATAGGCTTTACATTGAATTCATATTCTTAATTTCAAACTCTTGCAACGATTAAGTGATTTGATTTGATTGATTTTCTACGGTTTATCAACCCTTTGCAGGTTATTTACAACTAGAAAATATTTTTATATTGTGAGATTTTTTTTTGTGGAAATAATGGGTATTTCGTGATACAAGTCTTACTAATTAACCTATAGCTTGGTGGGGGATGAGAGATAATTTTATACCTTCCTAAAGGGTATTTGGGCGTAAGTGAATATAATGAACACAAATGAAATTGGAATACGGCTCCCTCATTAACAATTCAGAACCATTAAGCATTACACCACCCGCATATCCAAGCTTTCTGCACCTGGTATTTCCTATCAGTCCCCCATCTAGGTACTGACCAAGATCGACGTTGCTTAACTTGTGAAGATTTAGATTTTGCTTTCATTTTGCATATCTATGCAAATATGCAACAGAAAAATATACGTGTATACATTATTTAAATTTGGACTACTGTCGGAATTATTATTATTATTAGAAACTTTAAAACGTTGTCTTCTTTCATCTTCTCCTGGTGCTGGCTAATCCGGGTAACCTCCATGTAATATAGAACTGAACCCTTTATTTAATCTACGGGGGGGTTCGTTCTCGTTCGAATGTTCATATCTGGGGATATCACGCCTTGTTCTTATTTAGTACTTCTCAGTTGTTACTAGTCCTCTTTTCACTGTACTACTAGGCCCAGGGATAGCAGTCACAAAATATTATATCACCAAAATTACAACCAACCCTATTTATCTGCCATCGCCTGAAGAGGTACCATCTTAGTACCGAAACATGAAAGTTTTTGTGCAGCAATGTAATGTTTTTATTGTAGTTTATTATAATAAAAATATTATAAAAATATTTTTCTCTAATTTGCATTCAGTACTTTTACAAAAAATAAATCCTACGAACTGTGGAATTTTACTCCATTTCATCTTTCTCTTTATATATATATATATATATATCTATATATATATATCTATATGTCCATCTGTTCTATCTCTTTCGTGTATATATATATATATATATATATATATATATATATATATATATATATATATATATATATAATGAAATGGACAAAGTTTCATAACGTGTGACGTCATTTGTTTACATTTGGATACACATCGAGCAGATATGAATGTACAAGAGAAAATCATGGAGAATTGTAGTTTAAAAACAGTAAAATCGAACTTGCTAACCGGAATGCTCCTCTGTGGATCAAGCGGTAAAGCACGTCAGGCAATATGACGGTTTCCGTATAGGATATGGGTTCGATTCCTGCCGGAGGGCGCATATTTTCTATGAAAATTTTTCGGATATTCAGGCAGGTAAATGTTGTTAATACTGTTTATTATAAACAGAGCATTTACTGTATCTATAAAAAGAACGTATAAGCATAAAAATGTCTTTTTTTAATTTATATATATATATATATATATATATATATATATATAGATAGATAGATAGATATAGATAGATATATAGATTCAAAAACATAAACATTCAGCATTCATTGACCCTGCATGAATTCATGAAATCTTTCTCTTAAAACTCAGATTTTTCTAATAGAAAAATAGGTTTCTCAACTCTAGTAGGAAAACTCTTTCCAGTATTGATGAGGGTTTCCTTCCAAACCTTTCATTTGAAATTGTGTGGAATATTAACAATTTCATTATATGATTTATGGAGTGAGTAGACATGGTTAAAGGCAAAATTAAGTAACAGAATTGACAAAGTTTGCAATAAACAATGACAAGAAATGGAAAAGAAAAAAACAGGATAAGAAATAATATAAAGCAAGCAAACAAGATAGGCAAGGCGAATGAACAGTAATAAGGCGAATGAACAGTAATAAGGCAAAGCAACAATAATATGCAAAAATTTCACAAACTAGTAATTGGCGTTGACATGCAAGAGTAAGTTCTGATAAGTGAACGTCACATTCTAACTTCGAAACAAGACAGACCGGGGATTAAAGTTAAATTCCCCGTAGACCCCGCATACACGGATTCGGACTTGTCTACCTCCCCAGACGTGACTCTGCCCTATGGCATAGCCTGGTCTGGGTTTCTCACGGCCCGACAAGTTAGACTGAAGTGCCTGAAACGACAGATCGGGACTGAGTCAAGTGGAACCGAGAACCGGCTAATTTTATTGGCGTGGAAAAAATCTTAGGATTCATTTTTGTGCTTCTGCCTGTAAACTGACTAGTGTCTTGCAGTCATTTCTAAAGCTTGAAATCAACATCATTATTTTCTTTTTGAGTTACATTTGCTATTCATTTTAACTGTTTCCGCTGTTGGTAGTCCTCAAGTGATGCGGTTTCTGTTATTTGATGCAGTTCTTTGTGATTGTGTAGCGCCAGTCATCAATGTTGAAAGAAAGGACGATCTTTGTCAGCTTTACTCGTTCAAAGCACTTTTTCACTACTGATCTAGACAGTTTAGAACAGGTTTGGTGACATGACATCCATATTTCAAAAATACGCTTTTAAGTAGGTGCCAGAAGGGGTCGTGAGTGATGTAATTTGACTTGGTACATCAGGGAGTTTCGGGTATTTCAAAATCATACACCCCATCACCAAGTCGACCAAACCTGGGGAGATCAATCCTTGATTCGCCCTCTCAATCAAACGCTAACAGCTACTCTGGCCTTTTTAATGAATTAGACGAAAAAGGACGATGTTTTCCGCATACCTGATTGGATGTTTGTAACAACCAATCCGCTGCGCGAACTATCTTTTAAATGGCCCACGCTGGGGGCAGGCTTCTTTTCTTTCTTTTTCGGGGGATAGCAGTTTTAATGGATAACCGAGGAGGTAATCTAACGTTCCTAAATTTAACCCCTTTTTCCTAAGTATGGTTTGATGTCTTACTCTAAATATTTGCCGTTTTGATTTTATTTGTACTTTGGGGGTGATTAAATGATATCCATAAGAAAGTCACCAACAATTATTTCAGTATTGATGGGGGGGGGAGGCTTTCTAACACTTTATTTGAAATAGTGTAGCCTGTCAACATCTTGATTGTGTCGTTATTTTCTCTTCGAGTTACTATTGTAGCTGTTGTTGATGTTGAAAAT
>OZ010573.1:124234333-124244333 GCA_963932145.1 Acanthosepion lycidas
ACGACTACTACTAGTAGTAGTGGTTGTAGTAGATGAAAAGAAAGAAGAAATAAAAAAGTGTTTATGAAGAAGAAGAGGTTGAAGAAGTTAAAATAGAGAAAAGGTGAATAAATATAAGATAAAAAAATTAACAAAACGATATTGAATAAACAAAAAAGAAGATGGCTTAGAAGAAGGAAGTGAAGAAAGAAGAAAAGAAAAGCTAGGAGACGAAAGGGAAAAAAAGATTAAGGGAAAGAAGAAGATAGACAAGAAGGAAAGATAAAGGAGGTCGGAAAAGAAGAGGAAGACGATAAAGAAGAAGAAGAAAAAAGAAATTAAATAGACGTAGAAATATAAAAACGGAAATAAAATATAAATAAATAAATAAATAAATAAATAATAATAATAATATAATAATGATAATAATAATAATAATAATAATAATAATAATAATAATAATAATAATAATAATAAGAAGAAGAAGAAGAAGAAGAAGAAGAAGAAGAAGAAGAAGAATTTGAGTGGGAAGGAAGTTAATGGATGTCGAAATGCAGCGGAGGAAATAAAGCCGAAATTACAAATATTAGATTGGTGCAAAAATAATGACGTTTTTTGACGTATTTTTAACGTCAAAAACGTCATTATTTTTGCACCAACCTAATATTAATTTGGTGAGCTGTGGAAAAAGAAAGATCATTTTAAAAAGAAAAGAAGACAGAAAGAAAGAGAAATCTAAACAGATAGAGAGAGAGGAAGACGGAGAGCAAAATAGTCGAGAATATCATGGATATGCAAATCTGTATTCAACAGGAATTGGTTGTATATTAAAACTGTTCATTAAAAGCACATAATGGCATAAATTTTGCAAGAGACAGGTTTAGATGAGTTCATTTTGGGCATCATGGAAACTTGGTATAAGGATGCGTTTGTAGAGCACTAAATTCATGATCTGTCTGTCGCATTCTGAACGCCATTCAATGAATCGAAGTGATCACCATCATAAGATGAGACTATTTTAAAGCAAGTCTGAGGTGTATCGGTTTAGTAGCAAAAAAAAAAAAAAAAAAATCCTCAAAAAACACTTGTTTCCTCCAATCAAAATTCGATCAAGTACGCAAAAGTCCACGCATGCGGAACTAGACATTTTGATGTGTGCGTGTATATAAAATGATAATAAAATGATTAAGAGTTCCTGTAAGTTCCCATTTCTATTTTCAAAGCTATATTAAATACAATTCTAATTTAAATAATATTATATCAGTATATGTAAAATTTTTGGGTTACGGAATACCTGGAAATGTTAGTCGTGGGGCAATAGCAAAATTATCTGACTACAACCATAACTGTGACAAAAAATGATTTAAAGATATGTTAATGACAATAACAATATTAGCCGTTTTCCTTATAATGAAACATTCGGAATTCTAATGAGCTAGCTGCTACTGTTACTTCCATTAAAACAATTTTTCAGAAAAATCGGTTTCTCAAGTTTAGTAAATGTTATCGCAATTTCTAGTATTGAGGGGGTGGATACTTCCTTAAATACTTTAATGCTAGGCACTTCAAGTCAAGGGGCAATCATTATCTGTCTTCCATCTTCTAAACATCCTCCTCCTCCTTTTCCTAATAATAATGATAATAATAATGATAGTATACATATTCTATTTCCTCATCTTATATTCTTTTCACACGCTTCCTTCTGTAACCATTTTTCTTGAGTGGCTCTCATGCATTGTATTGGGTGAACTTTAATAAAAAAAAAAGAAAGAAAGAAAAAGCAAAGCTGGTGATCCGGAAATAAGACGTTTTTGAAAAGTGAAGGCAACAGAGAGATAAGTAAGTAATGTTCAAATTATTGTACTCTGAAGGAAGACTAAGGCAAAATTGCAGTTGGTAGGTAATTTTATTATTTTTTAAATTTTATTCTTATGAAGCTGGATACTTTCCAGACATACCTTATATTCAGCTGAATGCTAAATGCAATATTAGCCGTTTCCTTATAAGGAAACATTCTGCATTCATTAACCGAGCAGCCAATGCTACAGTCGGTTAAAATTTATAAAATCTGTTAAAACAAGGGAAATAGCTTTCTTAAATCCACCGTAATTGACTTGTTTTTTCAGTATCGATGAGGAGGTTTACTTCCTAATCTTTTCTTCAAAGTAATGTGGAAGGTCAGCATCTTGATTATGTCGTTATTTTCTCACCTGATATCCATCGTTGCTGCTGTTGAAAGTCCTCAAGTGGTGTGATTTCTGTCATTTGGTACAATTCATTATGATTCCATAGCGGCCAGTCCAGGATGGCCCCCGCTAATACCCACAGACTTCACTCGATCGAATCCAGTTTTAACGATTGATCTGAGGTAGCGTTTGTATACTTCTGACAGTTTAGATATTTCTGAACGAATCTAGTGTCATGCTTGACATCCATTGTCTCCATTTGACAAAACGAATAACGAATTGAACCACTTCTTCGTATGTTTGTTGTTATTAAAACGACATATCTAGTAATCCATTCTTCATCTTTGGCACAGGGCTATATTTGTAAGGGCTTCTAATGAGAATCAAATTTACTTTATTAGAGAATTAATTGCGAGAGTCGGCCGTTAAACGAGACTTCGTTTGTTACAAGCCCTCAACTGTTCACCACCAAAAAGGAGAATCGACGCCACTACAAAGAGATAACCGTACTTGGGATTAGCCGTACTGAGCCTGGTTCCAAGACGGGATCCCAATGCTTGTTAGATATGAATGAAAACAAAGAAGCGATGGGAAGCTTAATTAAAAATTTAATTAACGTCTTAAATATGTCCAGGACAGCTCGGAATTGTTCGGTTTTGTATCGTCTTCTCACGCTATCGTTTTGTAATTATGTTTGGAATAACATTAGCTGGGCTAATAGCGTTATTGGTCATCCATAATGACTCATATCATGCGTTTCTCGGAACATATATACACACACACATCTCTCTCTCTCTCTCTCTCTTTCACTCTCACTCTATCTATCTATCTATCTATCTATCTATCTATATCTATATCTATATATATATATATATATATATATATATATATATATATATATATGAAGAAATATAGTCTAAAGACGTGCTATATTTATGGGATAAAATGCTCAATATCAGATATGAGATAGAGCGTGTGTAAATACAAAAGTGAACAGAGAAGTCAACACTTAGAGACGACATTCTGTTTCATGCTAGATGCAATCGTCAGGCCATATATATATATATATATATATATATATATATATATATATATATATATATATATATATATGCTGGGTGTCCATAAAGTTCGTGTGCACTTTAAAAATTTATAACTTTATTTGTACTTGCGATAGAAATAATCTGTAAAAAATGTTTTAAAGTTTAATGTATCTAGTTTTAAGTATAGCTAAGATAACTAATGTGATTTCAGGCATTACTGTAAATCAGTTGACAAATGTTTTCAGTGAAATGCAAAATCGTATTACCCTTTGTATTGCTAATGATGGAGGACATGTGAAAACTTAAATACAATTTCAATAAAACCTTAAAAAATATAGATTTACTTCTTTCTAATTCTTTTAATTATTTCTATCGCAAATACAAATAAAGTTATAAATGTTTTTAAAGTGCACAGGAACTTTATGGACACCCTGTATCTATCTATCTATCTATTATATATATATATATATATATATATATATATATATATATATATATATATATATATATATATATATATATATATGCACGGTTGAGGCCGTTAGCAAATTTACGGAGCTAGGTGTTAAAAAGTTTTAAACCTCTACTCTAATTCAATAACCAAACCGAATCTTCATTTGGTGATATGGATCAGTTTGAGAATGTTTCATCACACTCTCATACAAAAGAAGTAAATTAAAAGATGTTACAAGCTCCAGATATGCAGGAAGCCGGATAGCAATGTTAATAATTGCTGTTTCCCTACAAGGAAACATTTAGCATACATTGACCGAATAGCTAGTAATGCTTCAGTTTGAAATTTGTAAAATCTTTCTCTTAAAACAATATTTTGTTCGTAAAAATAAGTTTCTCATGTCCAGTAGCTGTTAGAGCTCTTTCCACTATTGATGGGCGTTTCCTTGCTGAGCTTGGTTCCTAGATTAAAGTGCATACACAGAAACGTATACGCAATGATAAGCAATTGTCCAGATATTAACTATTGGAGAAGAGTCTGTCTTGTAGTTGAGGCATTAGGTATTAATCTCCGGTACCAGTGGTTGGTGGTTGAATCTCTATCAAAGCCAGGATGCCGACTGCGCAACAGACGTCACATCGAACATTTCCCTAGCGGAGTGAGTTCAATCCGTACTAGAGGCATCGACGACTATAGCATTGTGCAAGTCTAGGTAAATAACTAAGACCTTGTGTCAGCTTAAGCAAAGCTTAATATTAGGTGTGTGTAAAAGTACACAGCGCTTTTTTTTGAAAACCCGAGTCTTAATTTAAAGTTGAAAAAATGTCTTCACTGTAAACTGCTGATTCGTTTGAATTTCTAAAGTCTACTCCAAGTTTTTATAACACTTCATAATATTGTTAATATATATATATATATATATATATATATATATATATATATGTTTATGTGCGATAAAATATAGAACAAATAGGAAACGTATATCAATGTAACATATTTGACTTTTATTAAAGTGATTGAGAGAAAACCGACAAAAAGACAAAAACGCTGGTATTTTCATTTTTGTTTTTAGACAGTTGTCATTGGTTAGACACGTGCATTAAAACCGTAGATAATTCTATGTGCATGTAAAATTTGTGAAGATTCTTGTATGTCTAAGTGGGCATTGGATGGTAGCGTGTGTTCATAATTGTGTAAGTGTGTGTGTCTAGTGGGAATTCTAATGTCTTCACCTTTCTCCGGTCAACCAGCACAGAGGGTGTCACATGATTCTAATTCATGGCTGATCTCTAAGAATGTATTCTTTGTATTAGATGGATATTTTAGATTCTTTAAGAATTGATTCAAAGCCAGATCGCGATTAATGTAATGTTTTAGGCGTGTGTTTATAGTTGGTAATAATTTTATTATAAGATTTTCAATGTATTTTCTCCTTAAAGTATTATGTTCTTTTTAAATATATGTATGTATGTATATTAACGCCTACAAAACGAAACTGATCTCTTTTAATCGTCTTACAGAACCCATTTTACCTTCCCTCAGCATGGCTGATGCTAACCTCCAGGAGAGGAATTAACGTTTTCCGCTGACATGAAATGTAAAGATTATATCAAATCAGTTCCGATGCTGGGAAATCTGGTTCCCTGTGTCGCTCTAAACAACTTTTCTCGTTAGAATATTATGAAGAGAAGAAAGATAACGATTAACTTTGATGTTAAGATTGTAGTGTAGAGGGTTAATGGTGAATGGAGTGGGTGATATGAATGAAAGAGGTGGTGGAAGTAAAGATTATGAGAATAAGTAGGATAGGCAATGACTGACCGTTGACACCATGTGGTTAAGATTGTAGTGTTCAGGTAGAATCCTCGACGGATGATACCGAGGGCATTGCTTCAGTTTCCAAAAAAATAAAAAAAATAATTTTCTTAAACTTGAATAGAAGAAAGGCCAATATTTCTTTTACCATTTTTCATTTACTAAACAACTGAGTGCTACACGCTTTGCATCTGCGTTGCGTTGTGTATCATGTATCATCTCTTGCTTCTTATGGTCTATCGGCAACTCTTCAGGCCCCAACACTGCATCAAGCCTTATGAACGGCAGACAGTTTTATTTGGGTTTCTTTTTATTCACTTTATTTCAGAGGAGGGGAGATATAGTAGTAGTAGCATCATTTCTTGGGGAAAACGACGGGAGAGTGAGAAAACGGACCTCAACACGGTGTGCAGTGACTAACCATCAGCGTGTGGTGGATTGTTCCACTCCACTGAAACCACAGCACACGAAGGATCCTTGATGCAATAATGGTTCTTCTTTTGCGGGAATAGTACCGATTGTTTTTCTTCATCAATCCATCAATGTAGTGATTTCACGCATACGGTGCTTAAGCTATGTTTGTCAAAATTCTGATCACTAGAGTAAGAAATATCTGGGGAATGCTTTGACAGAAGACGGTAGGTGCGACGCTGAGATCCGGAGACGGATTGGGATGGCCAAGGACGCATTCCCAAAACTGGGCAGTGTACTGCGAGACAGGAGAATTAGTTGACTAAGATTTTGGTGACAAAGAAAAGACTACTGAGTTGCTAAGTGACATCTGTCCTCCTTTACGGCAACGAATCTTAGACGGTTTACTCAAAGACGAAGTAGAGAATCGTGGCGGCGGAGATGTGGTTCTACAGATGGATGTTAAGGATATCATGGACCGAGCGTGTGAGCAGTGATGAGGTTTTGGAGAGGATGCAAACAACGAGGAAGCTTATACTTAATATAAGGAAGCAGCAGATGAAATTTCTGGGACGCGTAATGGGAAAGGAAGGGCCTGGAGCATCTGATACTCACAGGTCGAATAGAAGCCAAAAAGAGAAAGGAAAAAGCAACGCATGACATACCTGGCCAGCTTGAGTAAGTGGATGGCAGAACGTGGTCTGGGTGGCAGAGGGATGAAACTTAATGAGATCTACATGGGATAGGTTGAAGTGGAGAGCCATGATCACTTACGTACTGAAAGGACACGGCACATAAAAAGAAAGAAGGATAGCGTTTGCTGTTTTGGTCTAGACTACGCATTGTGTAACCCTGCAATTCGTCAATGTACTGAATACTGTTTCCATGTCTAGTCTTGCTTCTGCTATGTATGTAGATATTCTTGACAAAATTCAAAGAAGAATCAGCAATGTTATCTGTCCTGACGTGGCATCTCGGCTTAAATCTTTTCTCACATCCGTAACGTAGTTTTCTTGCATCTTTTCTATAAATACTTTCATAGTAAATGGTCTGCTGAGCTTATCTCTTTGGTTTCCCGACATCACAAATTTAAGCGTATTCCTAGATTGGTAGCTATATTTCTCCGTTTTATATTTGAAATTGTTCGAGATAAGCGTAAGTTCTATTCTGTTGGATTCTTCTCTCGTATTTCTCGATCTCTTCTGGCTACTTGCTCTCCTGTCACCTGCAATCTTCAAAAATTTAAATCCAACATCATTTACCATCGACTGCCTTCTTGAATTCTGGTCTTTTATTGTCTTCTCTATCCTCAAAGTTTCTTTTTTTCAGTTTCTTTCTTTATCAGTAAGTCCTTGCGTCGTAGAGGCATTATTATCTTGCTTGGAGTGAAAGGATGAAAATTGCTTTCTCTCATCGCTCAGATGAACAGAAATATAATTCCGCACATGCGTATCTAGAGAACATTGCAAGTTTTGGTGTATGGTCGAAAAGTCGCTGGACAAGTCTTAGATTTTTTTTAAATTTTTAACAATATTAAAATGTCTAAATACCTGGGAAGCGTCTTGACAAAGGACGTTAAGAGCGACACTGAGAACCATAGACGTACTGGGATGGACAAGGACACATTTTAAAAGATGGGCAGAGTATTGCGAAACAGGAGGATTTCTTTGGTAACAAAGAAAAGAATACCGAGCTGTTACATGATATCTGTTCTTCTTTTCGGCAGCTATAAATATAGCATAAATTAAAATTATATTTTTTCATATATATGTGGGGGGGGGGGTACACGAGTCCATAGCCGGAAACGGAATTAGCCGAATTTTTATTTAAAATTTTCCCTATATGATCCCTGATTGATGTAATTAATATTAATGCATATTAAGTGCATTTACAAAAAAAGAAATTATGTTGAAAAATTAATATTAAATTAATTTTTCAACATTAGGTTGCGAATTTATTGATGTAGATACATTTGCGCACACACGCACGCACACACACACACACACACACGCACACACACACGCACACACACACATATATATATATATTATATATTAGACTGTGGAGCTTTTATATTATATCATAAAGATGTAACTTATACAAAGAATTAGCTATATTACATTTCAAACTAGCCACAACACATTAAATTGAATCTAGACTTATGGTTCTGTTGTTAATATTTCGTTCTATCGCGTGGTATGACGTCATAGATTCGCATCATAAAATTACGACTTGTGTCTGCTATTCCGCGACCATTATCATTGTATAGCAAACTTGTGTGTCATCATAACAGTATATCATCCTTGATGGTGAATATCTTTGTTTAAATGTTCATATAACCACTCTGATGATGGTTCATGTGAGCGGAAAGCTTAGATCAAAGAACAGTAGAATAAAATATATAGAAATCTTGTACAAAAATCTGATGTTTGTTTCATAGACTTTGGGAAGTGTGGGTGCAGAGAGCTTTTCCACATCCCTCGAATACACACACACACACACACACACACACACACACATATATATATATATATAAATATAAAAGTGAACATAGAAGTCAACACTTAGAGGCGACAGTCAGGCCTGACGATTGCATATAGCATGAAACAGACTGTCGCCTCTAAGTGTTGACTTCTATGTTCACTTTTATATTTACACACGCTCTATCTCTGATATTGAGCACTTTATCCCATAAATATAGCACACCTTAAGACTATATTTCTTCATATATATATATATATTCATACTTATGAATATATATAAACTGTAGTGTAAAAACACAGAAACACATATACAGACACGCACGCACTAACGCACACACACACACACACACACATATATATATATATATATATATATATATATATATATATAAATAATATTTCTCATTTCTGGGACTATGGGTTTACAAGACGGTGTTCATTTTCATATATATCAATTTAATTTGATTGTTTATATATATATATATATATATATATATATATATATATATGGAGGTATGGTTCTACAGAAGGATGCTAAGGATATCATGGACCTAGCGAGTGAGCAATTATGAGGTTTTGGAGAGGATACAAACAAGGAGGAAGCTTAAACTTAACATCTGGAAAAGGCACTGAAATTTCTAGGATACGTAATGAGAAAGGAAGGCCTGGAGAATCTGATACTCACGGGTCGAATAGAGGAAAAGAGAGACAAGAGAAAGCAACGCATGACTTACCTGGGAGGCTTAAGCAAGTGGATGACAGAATGTTGTGTGGGGGAGGTGGCAGAGAGACGAAGCTTATTGAGAGCTACAAGGGATAGGGGAAAGTGGAGAGCCATGATCGCCTACGTCCTGAAGGGACACGGTACTAATGAAAACTGAAAAAATCAGAAATGAGACTAAAATCTTAAATATATGAGGGATGTAATAATTTGAATGCCTGCTCTAGACCTCAGTAATATATTACATTGATCAGGATCACTGGTAACGTTACCCACATTACACAAGCTCATTTAATGTTTCACTGCCGAAAACAACGTTAATATTCACTTATACATGTGCCCCTTTGATAGGTTGTCGAATTCCATCAAGAATTTGCAACAGGTTCTCGAGATATTGGCTCTCATTACAATCGTTAATGCGACCGAATCTTATTTGTATAGCGAAAGGTGTCTTCCAAATGTTAAACAGCATAAAGAAATAGAAATATATCGTCAGAACAAAAAAAAAAAAAAAGAGTGCTGAACTACTGTGTAATATCAATCCTCGTATATAGCAGCGAATGATGGACAACATCCTTGCAGATGAAGAGGCTTGAGGCAACAAAGATCTGGTTAGGTAGAAGGACGATGAGAATACCATGAACGGAGCATGTGAGCAATGAGGAAGTTTTAAAGAAAATGGTGACAAAAAGGGCATGTGTACTTAGAATTAAAAGCAAGATGTTTATACTTTTAGGACACTTAATAAGAAAAGAAGGCTTGGAAAGTTTGACACCCATAGGACCTATTGAAAGCAAATTGATAGGACGAAATATTGAGTGACCTATTTAACAAAAATTGTGTAAATTGATAGCAACTGTGAGGGTTATTATGGTGACAGAAGATTAAAAATGGTGAAAATCTCTGAT
>OZ010573.1:124249333-124251833 GCA_963932145.1 Acanthosepion lycidas
CCCACAGAGAAAACTTGCTATTCTTTCTCTTTACTAATATTACCTCTAAAGTTAAACCAGAAAGAAATAAGTCATAGGTCATAGGATCATAGGTTTCGTTCATCTTCCAAGTTATTTTTCTCTACGAGAATTACCCGCCTCTGACACTTAGGGAAACACGTACCCACAAAAACAGGCCACGCCTTACAAGGGTAGTTGCTACAAAAAAAAATAAATAAATAAAATAAAAATAGTGCGAGAATTTCCCAGATTTGGCATTATGACTTTTTCTCGAATTTGAAAATACAGGAATCTGTGAGAATGTTGTAAGCTTAAGCACAAAATATTTCGGAAATTTATTTGATTTTAACAATAAAGAAATAGCCATTTCTTTACGAATAAACTCATCCCAACCAGGCAACTGGAGAATTCTTTTAAGGGAAGGAGAGTTTGGAAATAAATTTCTATTTTGTTTTGTTAATGTATTCAGAATCAGTTGCGTGGGTGTTGTCGTACATAATATTTGAACAGGCTAACACCTACATACATACTTGAACGGACTAACAGACAGAAACATATATATATATATATATATATATATATATATATATAGATATATTAGGTTGGTGCAAAAATAATATCGTTTTTGACGTTCAACTTTAAAAGAAAAACGAGATTCTTCTTACACCAACCTAATAGATAGATAGAAGAGAAACAAGCATAAAGATAAATACTTATAGGACTTAGATAGATAGGTAGATTTATAATGACTGTGATAGATATATTGATAGACATAAAACTGAGATACATTGATCTCTCTCTCTCTCTCTCTCTCTCTATATATATATATATATATATATATATATATATAGGTATATGACTGAGATAGATGCTAACAGATTAAAATAGATATGAATAGACTACAGCTTAGAATGGATAGAGACAGGTTACGACATGGATACATTAAATATCGATAAATAGATCGATATATACAGATTATGATAGATATAGATATATTATTGGGTTGGTGCATTATTATCAGGCGTTTTTGTAGGGAAATTATTTGTTAAAAAATGTCTTTTTTTTTTACTTTTTTTTTAATAAATTAATTTTCAGGTTATGAAAATGTTCCTTTCCCATAATAAATATTATTTAAAAAACGCCTGATAATTATGCACCAAGCCAATAGATCGATTTAGGACTGCAATGGATATCGATAAAATAAAATGAATATATATATATATATATATATATATATATATATATATATATATATATATATATATATATATGTATGTATGTATGTATGTATGTATCGAGAGAGAGTGAGAGGAGAGACTGATAGAGAGAGAGGGGGGCTCTAAAATAGATTTAAGACATTGGGGCACTTTGGCGTTGCGAAATGGTTAGCAAGCTTATCTCGTGAGACCCCTTACGACTGAATTGTGAGTTCGACCCTCACTGGGCGCTCCATACCTTCGTATCTGTGTCACGCCTAACATACGATTTGTAAATAGCTATAATAGATAGATAGATAGATAGATAGATAGATAGATAGATATATAAGCAGACTCAAATAGACAGAAAGCTAGAAGCATATATACATGCATGCATACATAGATAAACTCAAATAGATAGCTGCACAGATAGATAGATAGATAGGTAACTGAGTAATGTATATCAGTCCATTTTCCATGCACTTATTTTTAAAGTGCACGTTCAACCGCACTTAATCGTTCTTATGTATATTAAGATATTATATATATATATATATATATATATATATATCTGTGCGTTCTTATGCATATTATGTATATTATATTTATTAGCGAATAAACTGATGCCCCTTCCCATACGCACACACATGCAACACACACACACAGACGTATAAAATAATACAATAGACATAGACGCAGTAGCAGAGCTACATTATTGAGGCCCTGAAGCTTGAACAAATATGGGAGCCCGTTCACAACAGGCAATAAAGTATTCAAGTGTCCAGCTGCCAAAATGTGAGCCCATACTGCTGGGAAATTGGGCGCTACCTGCCCCCAAGAAAATTTTGAAATTTGGCCAATTACTCGGAAATTTTGAAGCTATACGAAATGCTTATTATAACATCTCCTAAGACTAACATTAACGACTTCAACGCATTTGCTTATGTTTCTATCACTAAAATGACCCTATGACACTTTAAAAAAAAAACCCATCGATTTTGTTAAAAAAGATTCACTGATTAAAAAAGTTGAAGTTTAAGCTCCAGGGTCCCTACTCTCCAGTAGATCCGCCACTCCATACGCGCAAAGAAAATCAAATACTCTCATAATTTATTTCATCTACCGGTTACCATGTTGGGACCTTTGTGGGATTTTTCTTAGAGCAGCGAGTTTGATTGATGGGTGCTATCTCTTCACCAAGAACAATGTAACAGGTTGTATCTGCACATCAGAATGCAAACAGTGATTCTTGACAACATGGTTAGGCGGATTCATGCCTTATCCCAGAGCATTACAAAGAATTA
>OZ010573.1:124271833-124279333 GCA_963932145.1 Acanthosepion lycidas
AGAAAAAAAAGTAAAATCCTTTCTTGTCCCAGTCCGAAATTCTTACTCACAACTCGAATTGAGTAAAGCAATGATGTCGAGTTATATGCGCAGAAATATTTACGGACTTTTGCGTTTACGTAAATGTAAAATATTCGTGCGTCAATCTATATGCAACGTCTATGTCTGTATGTATGCCTAGGTAGATACAAAAAATGACCGTATGAATTCAATGGAGAAGAATGGCAGTGAGAAAAATAGATATAAGAAGAAGAGGAGTTTCTAAGCTAGTCGCAAGCAACCAGCACCTGTTGGTTTAAACTAGAGCGCTACGCTTGCAACAGGTTGTAATATAGGCGACTTAACTTTCACTTTCACTTTCTCTTCTGTTGGAAGACGGTCCAACATATAAGCAATAATAATGAATAGTAAACTACTATGTGTGTTTATGCCAATGTGGATATATGTGATATTTTGAATTATATGTATCTCTCTCTGCTTGAATGGAAATGGATTTACACGTATATTTTTATGTTATATGCATATAAGTGTCTATAACGCATATCGACTGATTGTGAATATGTGGCAGTTATTTTTAGTCAAAGGTGATAGCAAGCGTGTCCATCTAATAGCTTACATGAGACGGACAAGCAGAGGAAGAAGAGTGAAATAGAAAGTACAAGAGAGAAAAGGAGCAAGAGAGAGAAATGGAGCAAGAGAGAGAAATGGAGCAAGAGAGAGAAAGGGAGCAGAAGTAAGAGACGAAGACAAAGAGAGTGAAAAGAGAGTAAAAGGTGAAACAGTAAAGGAGGGTGAACATATGTCAAAGCAGATATTTTACAAAGAGTATCTATCAGCTAAACTATTGGCGGAAATGCCAACTTAGAATGCGTAAACAAAGAAAGAAAAAGGAGAGAGAGAGAAAGAGAAAGCATTTAGATAAATAAATACACACAAACACTTCGCACACACACGCGCATGCCCCATACACACAAAAACACACGCACACACAGAGAAGAAAGACAAATATGAAAATGGCTGAAAAAAATAAGAAAGGTTAAAGGAAAAATTTAATATATCTATGAGGGGGAGTAGATAAAATAGGAGAGAGGGAGATAAGAAGAGAGGCTATAACTAATTCAAGGGCTGTTAGGAGTAATGATTTTTTTCAGTAAAGAGGCGTTATCAGACGAGAGGAATGCAAAACAACAATGAAAAAGTCCGCGTTATTAATAAGTGCACATCGGTAATAGAAAATAAAAGAAGAATGACGAGAAAGAAGGAGGGAAATAAAAAGAAAGGTAAAAGGGAATATAGAAAAAGAAAGGGAAAAGGGAATATAGAAAATGAAAGCAAAAATGATAGACAATGAATGAATTAATAAAAAAATAAAGGATTGAAGACAAAGGTTAAACTATTTGTAAAAAGCAGAATAGCAAAAAAGAGAAAGAAAGAGAGGTAGAAAGAGACTGAGATAGAGACAGAATGGACAAGAGAACATTGAAGTAATTATATGTATATATATATATATATATAGAGAGAGAGAGAGAGAGCTATAAAGAAGTATATATATATATATATATATATATATATATATATGTATATATACAGAAAAGTCATAGTATATAAATATAGTTATACATAAACACGTATTCATATTAATGTATTTTTTTTATTTTATATATATATATGTATATATATATATATATATAATACTGATAAAAATTAAAATACGGTATTAAAAATAAATATTAATATAAATGAATGTTTCTATCTATCTATCTATCTATCTATCTATCTATCTATATTTTTCTCTATATATCCACATTTATATAGCACTCTCTCTTTCGCTCTCTCTTTATATATATATATATATATATATATATATATATATATATATATATTCATGGATATAAACAAGCCGAGATAGATAATTAGATAAAGAGAGGGAGAGAAAGAGTGAACTTTAATAAATTGGAGAGAAAAATAAAGAGGCGTAATAAGATAGATAGATAGATAGATACTTGAACGGACTGAGATAGATAGATAGATAGATAGATAGATAGATAGATAGATAGATAGATAGATAGATAGATAGATAGATAAATTTGATGGAAAAGATGCAAAATTCAAGCGACGTGTAAATAAAATTAGATCTTAATAAACAAGGGAGAAAGAAAAACAATTAAATTAAATAATAAATTTAGTCCTAAATAGGATATTTTAAACCATCTTGACTGCCGTGTGTGTCTGTGTGTGAAATATATATATATATATATATATATATATATATATATATATATATATAGATAGATAGATAGATAGATAGATAGATAGATAGATAGATAGAGAGAGAGAGAGTGATTTAGGAGACAGGCAAAAATAAAACAAAAAAAAAAAACGAGAAATGTATGTAGGAAATCTGGTAGAGAATAAGTTTATTCGAGTAAGTGATACACGGGAAAAGTTTTTTTTTTTATCATTCTTGAATGTATATAGGATTTATATGAAAAAGGTGAAAAGACTAATAAAAAAAGCCACATAACCGTTCCGATCGAGAGTCTAAAATTGAATGTTTAAACGCGCTGAAAAGAAACAAGGAAAAAGTTCAGAGGATGAAATTTAGAGAGGAAATATATAACAAGGGAGGAGTTGAATATCGTGAAAACATAGAAAGGATGAAAAAAATGTACGGTGAGAAAAAAAAAGAGAGAGGTGCGATATTTCTTTAAAATGAAAAAGAAAAGTCTTAAATGGCCGGAGTGAATAATTCTGCATGAAATAAAATAAATATTAGAAAGAAAGAAAGGTATGTATATATATATATATATATATATATATATATATATATATAGATAGATAGATAGATAGATAGATAGATAGATAGATAGATAGATATGGACAGACTGAGATATATAGATATGGACCGAGTAAAATACATAGACAAATAAATAAAAATAATTTATCTATCTATCTGTCTCTCTTTGTCTGTCTCTCTCTGTCTGTCTGTCTCTCTCTCTCTCTTTCATATATATATATATATATATATATATATATATATATATATATAGATAGATAGATAGATAGATAGATAGATAGATAGATAGAGAGGGAGGGTAGAGAGAGGGAGGGAGAGAGAGAAAGAAAGATATCTATATCTATCTGTCTATGTATGTATGTATATATATATATATATGTGTGTGTGTGCGTCTGTGTGTGTGTATGTATTTTATATACTACAGTTTAAAAGTTTGAGGCCACCCCCAGAATTATCATGAGATGAACTTACTTTCTCACTTTTTTAATCATGTATAATATTTTTCTATCACTTAAGTGTGTGTATATATATATATATATATATATATATATATATATATATATATATATATATATATATATATATATATTCAAAGAAAATGAAATTATTCATTAAGTAGATGACATTTTTGATGGTCAAGTAACCCTTTTCAACCCGGTTAATCAAATGTTTTGTTGAATGTTAAATTAATTCCCAGTTTCGCATTTTCCAGTGTTATACATTTGCTTGTATATCTATGAGTAGATGTCAGGAGATTATTAAGATAGACAGAGTATTAGCTGTCCTTTTTTGTATTCCTTAATATATCTAATATTGTCATAGCTTCTGCTCCTCAGACATTAGAAATACAGAGAGTATCACTTGAAAATCTTATAAAATTCTATCCGAAAGCGCAATCATTGTTATTTTGATTATAAACAATTTTTCGATCCTCTGTTTATCTCCTAAACCTTTTTAAAATTATAATATTCTACACTATTTACATTATTCAGACTATTGTCCTCATCTTTGTCGCCATATATAGTGTACATAATACCCCATCTCAGAAATATAGACAAATCCTGAAGGATCGGTACGGACCCGGTAATAAATATGGCGACAAAGATGAGGACAATAGTCCGAATAATGTAAATAGTGTACATAATACCTCATCTCAGAAATATAGACAGATATAATATTCTTATAGCACAAATGTATACCAAACATCGTTATTACTATCAGTGCTGTTGTTATTTACTAAGTTTAGCTGGACAGAAGCCACAGCTAAGGGCACCCAGTGAGAAACGAACTCACTAGTTAATTATAGTTGTTTGCTAACCATTATTCCATTGACGAGGTTTCATTCTTATCCTTTCCCTTCTCTGTATTACTGCATTGGCAATAAAATTGTAATTTTTATGAAATGTTGCCTTACTTTTTATGGCGTTATAAGTGAATAGATCAGTTGTATATGTTTATTTGTTTTTCCTTTTCAATTCATATTCCATGAAACTAGATTCAGTGTAGAACAAATGTCAGCAATCAAAAATTGAAGGGTTTGGGTTAAAAAAAAAAAAAAAAAAAAAAAAAACTCAATCGGAGTATATTGTCTTTTTCCCAGTTTGGTAAAACCTCATGGCGTCTTCCAATTCTGCTTGTTCGTCTGCAACTGGATTTCTGTCTTTAATTAAACCGGAATTTAAGTCCCGTTTCGAGTTGATTTTCATTCATTTGCTGCAATTATTTTATCATCATTTTCTTTAGCCCCTCCCTCTTTGTTTGTTTGTTTGTTGGTTTCTTTCTTTCTTTCTTTCTTTCTTTCTTTCTTTCTTTCTTTCTTTCCACTCATCCTCCATAATATTTTTGCCATTCATTACTCTCACTATATTTCTTTCTTTTTCTTTCCATCCTTCAAATTCATCAGCTACTTTCTATTACGTTCAACCTTATTCTATTTTTTTCTTTCTTTTTTTCATTTTTTCAAACTCATCAGCTTTCTATTTCGTTCTTTCTTTTTTTTACATATTTGTCTCTCTTTCTTTAATTGTATATTCGTCTTTCTTTCTTTTTACATTCACCTTCTTTCTTTCTTTCTTTCTTTCTAACTCATCAGCTACTTTCTATCTCGTTCATTCTTTCTTTCTGTCTTTCCTTTTTTTCTTTCTTTCTTTCATTCTTTATATATTTCTATTTTTCTTTTTTCTCTTTCTTTTTATCTTATCACCTACTTTCTGTCTCGTTTATTCATTCATTCATTCATTCATTCATTCATTCTTTCTTTTTATTTCTCTTTCTATTTTTCTTTCTTTCTTTATTTCTTTCTTTTTCTCTTTCTTTCTAACTCATCAGCTACTTTTATCGCATTGATTGATTGATTGATTCATTTATTCTTTCTTTCTTTCTTTCTTTCTTTCTTTCTTTCTTTTTTTTTCTTATCAACTACTATTTTGTACATTCATAGTTGTTCTTCCTTACTCTCCTTCTTTTTCTTTCTTTTACCCTCTTGTTCCTTTTCTTGGAAACCACCCCCTCATATCCCTGGTTTTTCTATTGATCTTTTCTCCTCGTTCCGCTAATCATCCATTGCACCCAACGCCATCATTCTGCTCGTCACCACAGCTTAGTGTGTGTGTGTGTGTTGTTGTTATTATGATCGACCCACTGATTATCATAATTGTTGCGCGTCATCACCCACACCTTCAATATAATTATTATTGTGTTTATCAATATCTTAACAACGAATGGCGACGGTAGCAGCATCCTTCATTTCTGGATGATGCTGATGATGATAATGAAGATGTGATATCATATGCTATTAGGTTGGTGCAAAATAATGACGTAATAATGTCGTTTTTTGACGTATTTTTTAACGTTAAAAAACGACATTATTACGTCATTCTTTTTGCACCAACCTAATATTATGAATAAAAATGGAAAACAGTCTTCGAAACAAAAAAAGCAAAAACAAAAAAAAAAAAAAAACAAAAAAAAAACAAAACAAAAAAAAACAACAAAACAAAAAAACAACAAAACAACAAATACAAGTGGGAAAGTGGTACTCACTGCAATAAAAAAAAGTAATATAAAATAATACCAATATTATTAAAATCATGAAAAGTGCGAATAATAAGGAATTTTATAATGAAATATAGTAAAAGTAAACTCTATGCCCAATGATTGACATGAGCGTACCAATTGACAAAAACATATCTAGAAGCAAATAGAAAAACCTAAAGATAGAAAATTCCGGGTCAGTTAAAAGCTAAAACTATTTCTGTTGTGGGTCTGTTTTTGTTTGTTTTGTTTTGTTTTATTTACGGGTATATCAACCTCAATGGGTTATTTAATGCCGATAAAATTTTTATTGCTTGTAATATTTTCTTTTTCAAAAATGTATTGCTGGTAATAATTTTTTACAAAGTATTTATGGTATTAGAACCTATTTTTACACTTTCCTAGTGTTTTGACTCCAGTTTAGGGGTTAACTATTTACCCATAGCTGAGACACAAACAGGTGCCACCACCCGGGGTCAGAGTGGACTCGGGAACACCAGCAATTAAGAGATGATTCTACGCTTTCCAAAACCTCATCATCAGAGACCTTCCTTTTGTCGCAGTTTATCGTCTTACCCAAGACGCGGATGTAGTTTATCAATAAAATTCCTTCCTTATGTAGTTTATTAATAAAATTCCTTCAAGCATTATTTCTACAAAAAAAGATTTCTAAAAATCACATTCCATAGCACGCGAAAAGCTTTGACCATTTAAGTTTTTTCTTTGTTAATAGCTGTCTTTTCTGACTGAATTTCTAGTCCATTTCATTATATATATATATGTGTGTGTGTGTTTAGTATAAACTTTGCTCTATTGATAGAAGTATTTGTAATTCCTAATAAGTAGTTTTGGAGGTTCAACTACCATTTTCGATTTTCCAACTGTATCTATTCATTACACATGTTTAATTATCATCTCATTATTGTAGTCGAGAGTATGATAAAACTTTTGAACGTTACGGGAGAACTGAATATGTTTGTAAATCATGAAAGTGACAGTTGTGCCCATCATTACTAGAGTACTTGCAACATTTGCAAAATCGTTTGAAAGACTTATAAATCCGAAGAAAACTAGATAACCTCCATTAGACAAGATTACTAAAATCCATAAAAAGACTGAGAGTGTGGAGCCGGCGTCTTAATGCAATTTGAGCTCCAGTAAAAGCCACCAGTTATTCTGACTGGAAAAAAAAAATTCGGTAGGTCACCAAAAATGCTATAAGCGTATAGTATTGTTTCGTGATTGTTTCATGGAGAAGGGTCAGCAAGAGAGTTTAAAGCGTCATTTGATGAAATCGGAAATAACACGGTACAAGTGATTCGAAAACCGGAAATGATGAAACGATGAAAGCATTGAATGGGAAAGGAAGATTTATCTCCCTTGATGAATTTCAAGTTTAGAAAAATGTTAAACGAAACAAGCCATTTCATTTTACTCTTGTTTTTTTCCCTTTTAATTGTGTCATTTTGTTACATTAATAATAAATTCTTCTCTTCTTTCATTTGTTTGTTTTGTTTGTTTGTTTGTTTTTCTTTCTTTCATTATGTCGTTTGTTAATTACTTCACCTATTTCCTTCTTCGCTATCTATCACACTGAATTATTTTCCTTCTTCTTCAAACTCATCATTTTTCTCTCTTTCTTTCTTTTAATCTAATCACCTTCTTTCATT
>OZ010573.1:124284333-124289333 GCA_963932145.1 Acanthosepion lycidas
TGGGTGAAACACCTCTTGATCAACGTGAGAAGTTTCAAGGTCTCCAATTATATATATATATATATATATATAAAATAGACCCTCCCGTCGGTTTCGACGTATGAGCATCTGACAGCTTAACCACTTGATTCAGTTATGAATTTTGCGCAATAATCTTAAGAGGATAAGAACCCACGAATTAGGGAAATCCGCCAGAAAAAACCACATGTCATGTTATCTGGTTATGGTCGGCCACTATTAACCGCCTGGAATTCATATATATATATATATATATATATATATATATATATATATATATATATATATATATATATATATATATATATTGTACAATAAAAAAATATTAAAAAATTAAAATCTTCAGACACTGGGTTGTAGATTAATATTCTTTCGTTTTTTTTATTATTATTTCATTTAGATTCATATATATATATATATATATATATATATATATATATATATATATATATATATATTGTACAATAAAAAAATATTAAAAAATTAAAATCTTCAGACACTGGGTTGTAGATTAATATTCTTTCGTTTTTTTTATTATTATTTCATTTAGATTCATATATATATATATATATATATATATATATATATATATATATATATATATTGTACAATAAAAAAATATTAAAAAATTAAAATCTTCAGACACTGGGTTGTAGATTAATATTCTTTCGTTTTTTTTATTATTATTTCATTTAGATTCATATATATATATATATATATATATATATATATATATATATATATATATATATATATTGTACAATAAAAAAATATTAAAAAATTAAAATCTTCAGACACACTGGGTTGTAGATTAATATTATTTCGTTTTTTTTTATTATTATTTCATTTAGATTCATATATATATATATATATATATATATATATATATATATATATATATATATATATATATATGTAAGTGGACATTGAAGTCAACACCCTATCTATCTATCTATATATATATACATATATATATATATATATATATATATATATATATATATATATATATATATATATATATATATATATATCTTATCGTATTCATCTCTCTCTCTTTCTCTCTCAGATAAACGACGCGAAGAATTTCATTTCAATCGCCCAAGAGACTAATTAAGAATTAATCAAGCAATAAGTACAATTCCAATTTACACTTGTTCACTTGTTATTTGAATTATGCGCCAAAATGCCGCATTTCTGAATCAATGACACACAAATTAGAAATCTGTTAATAGACAAAATATTCAGTGTCCCCAGATCATGAAGTCAATGGTCATATTTGTCTGATTTGACAGCTTTGATCTCAGTTCCTTGAGAAACCTTACCAATGAAAATTTACAAGGAACAATCCTTGACTCATTCAGAGTCGCAGAAAATTAATAAATAATAAAATATTAATAAATAACAATAAAATTTCACACCGACAAGACAAGACGTCTGTTTAAGCTCTTCTTAGCAAACTAAGATTGCAATCAAGTTATTTTGTTCTTGTAATCTTTAGCAGGCTGAGTTAATCTTCAGATAGCGCCTCTGTTTACTCTATTAACAATATAGCTAATATTTATTGAAAAAATTCGGTGCTTGAGAAACTTAAATAAAAATCTTTATATTAAATGAAATTGGTCCCATTTAGAAAACGATAAGATAATGAGACAATATCGTATTTGATGGCATATAGCTACACACTATTGACATTTTATTGAATTTTATGTTTTAAGGCTTCAAAATCAGCTTCGTAAAGGTCATTTTTGAAAACCTTTATCGAACTAAACCTGTCTAGCACTTGTAACGTTCATTTCAACAAGATTTCAATGACTTTCGTAACGAAAAGGGACACAGATATCGACTATCCTGAACCGTTCATTTAAAAATAAGTGATTAAACCTTTGAGCCCTGCGTTCCTGAAAAGTTTCCCCCATCTGCCAGTAGTTAGTCATTAAGTCATTTTTCGCTACCCCTGTTCAACGGGTGGCTTGGCATTACGTCATTTTTCGCTACCCCTGTTCAACGGGTGGCTTGGCATTACGTCATTTTTCGCTACCCCTGTTCAACGGGTGGCTTGGCATTGCGTCATTTTTCTCTAGCGTTGGCCAGAAGCCAAAGGGTTAAACGTGTAAGTTTTGATTAACTTCAAACAATTATAATTTGACTAATATTTAATATCTGTCTATATTTTTGAGATGAGTATTATGATGTACACGATTTACATTATATCATTGTCCGGCGTTCTTCAGGTGGTTGGAATGTCGTTCACTGGGGTAGATCAGTTCCACGTGCCATGTCTAATGGATGTCATCAGTTACCTCCTGTTTCTCCACCGCCTTAACAAGGTATTGAAATCACACTCTTTGGGTCCTGTCACTGGATCTAACCAACGCCTTTATCCACTGTACCATGTGTCCTGTATATGAATTTCTGGGACTTATAAACTTATTGTCTTATTTCAACCACTTTTACCAGTGCTCATATTGCAATTTTTGATGTTATCATTGCATGTTTTTATTGGTTATTAATTTAGTATTACTACAGAATTTAATAATAAGGAGTGCCAGAGAAAAGCGATAACAACAAAAATTACAATATGAGCTCTGGTAAAAACATAAAATGATAACAGCAAAAATTGTAATATGAACACCGATAAAATGGTTGCTAAAGACATTAGTTTTAAAATACCCAGAAATACATGCAATCCTCAAGGGCAGATGGCACAGTGGATAAAGGCGTTAGTTAGATCCCGTGACAAGACCCACAGATGTGTGAGTTCAATACCACATTAAGGTAGTGAAGAACTTGGAGAGGGGAATTAACAGGAGATAACTGATAACTGACATCCATTAGACATGGAACTAGAACAGTCTACCCCAGCGTGCAAAATAAAGGGTTCAGTTCGTCATTCCAACCACTTGAAGAAGGCCGGAGCGAACAACGGCCGAAACTGTAATAAATACGACGACAAAGATGGGGACAATAGTCTGAATATATTAATAGTCTTAACCCCCACTCCAAAAAAAAAAAAAAAAAAAACAAATCCTGAGATTACTTTCTGACGAAATATAGCATATATCACTTCGGAATTTTCCCTAAATGACGAATGTCCGCGTGTTAGTTCACTTTTGGGTAAATATTGGATTGTATTAGGTTGGTGCAAAAATAATGTCTTTTTCTCACATAGTAACATATGTGAGAAAACGACATTATTTTTGCACCAACCTAATAACATTTGAGTTCGTATATAAAGCCAGCATCAATTTTGTTGAAAATTTAGAGTCTTATAAGATTTGAAGTACCTTAAACAGGTCTAAATAGAAATCGGATGTTATACAGTTGGGGAAAAAACTAGAAAATATATACTGAAAAGGATCATGTTCACTCTCCGACTACGGCCGAAGCGATTTGTCTACGCAATGTTGGGTATGACAATAAACTACATCCGACAGGAAGACTTCTGATCGGGAGGATTTGAGGTGCGTGGAATCACCTCTTAATTGCCGTTATTCTCCGGTCAACCCTTACTCAGAGTGGGAGAAGATATTAGCGTCCCCGCTCCGGGCAAATGGTCAACCCCCAAACTGGGGTAAAAAAAAAAAAAAAAAAAAAAAATTAAAGTATAAAAATATATTTCTACAGTAAAAAATAAAAAAAAATAACATCAATAAATTAAAAAAAAATTAACAGCAATAGATTTTTGGAAAAAGAAAAAAAATATTCAAGCTACCAAGAAAATTAAATTTCAGCATTAAATGACCCATTAGGAGTTGATATGCCATTAAACAAACAAATAAATAATATCTACGCTCTGTTGTCAAATTTTTAATATCCGTTGATTGGTTGAAATCGACATGACAGGATCGGAAACTATCCATTGGTTGCCCTCAGCTTGGACAGCTGCCAATTATCACTTTTTAGTTGTAAGAGAGTGAGTAGCTTTATGTAGCTTTTAAACATAACTACTTCGGAATTGAGGTTCCGATGCCTTGAGATAAATATATTGATTCCTGTTTATAATTGTATTTATATATTATTGGCTACAACACATGCATTACCATCAATGCAATCATTCCGTAGCCATTCATTTAATTGCATAAGAGCCATCATAAATATCATAGCTATCAGATAGAAAATAAAGGCATAATCAAGATGTTGACATTGCACATTAATTCAAATAAAAGTTCAGGAAAGTGATCCCCATTCAATACTGGAAAGAGCGATAACGATTACTGGACTGCTAGCGAAAACTATTTTTCCCGAAAAATTGTTTTAAGAGAATGATTTTATAAATTTCAATTAGTACAAGCAGCTGGGTCAAAGAATGTCGAATGTTTACTTATAAGGAAACAACCAATATTACAATTAACGTTAGTATTCGATGTAAAAGTAGCCATCGTTAGAGAATGGTCATAACTAACATTTGTGTATGCACACACGAGCATACAGATAATATTAGGTTGGTGCAAAAACAATGACGTAATAATGTCGTTTTTTGACGTATTTTTTAACGTCCAAAAACGACATTATTACGTCATTATTTTTGCACCAACCTAATAGAAGAAAAACACTGATTACATGAGTTATAACGTAAGGTGAAAAGGTGACTGAGTTAGTATTAATAACATTTGCACTTGAAAAGGCACGGTGGAGTAATGGATAGTGGCTCGGATCGAGGAATCGGAGAGCCGAGTTCGAATTTCAGTCGAATCCTTTACAGTCACTTACGTGCTATTTATCCCGCTATGGGTAAACAGCAGGACAGACCTTGTTCTTTAGCTTTTGATGGTAACTGGTCTACCACAGAAAGAAATGGAAACCCACTGCGGGGAAAAATCTGCCTAGTCAGTCATGTATCGAAAGATACATGATCGCTTAAGCGTATTTTACGCATGGCACATAACTTGGACAACTTGGAAATCGTGTCTGGCACTGTGGTAATCTTTTTGTGGAAGTATTTGATTTGTTGTAATTTTACTGATTCTTACGAAGTTTAT
>OZ010573.1:124294333-124306833 GCA_963932145.1 Acanthosepion lycidas
ATTGAACAGACATAACGAGTTGATTTGTAAATGTAGGCATAAAAATCACCTCATTTTAACAAAGTATGTGTAGATATATAAATAGAAAATATAAATTGTTTTAAATGAATATATGAAAATACTGACACTGTGCTCTTTGATATATGTGTTGTTGAACTTAAAATTTTTTTATATGTGAACTTATTTAGATATATATATATATATGAACATTATAGATAAGGGTAACTATGTATTTATATTGTGGACACATATGTATTGTAGTATGGATATATATGTATAAATAGATATACACATGTGTGAGTATAAATATACTAGTATGAGGCATGTTTGAATACTGACAATTTTTTTTTTTTTAACGTGTATTCTGCATGGGTGTGGATGTATATGTATAAATGTTTTTATGTTTGTTTTGTATGTATATGTATATTATATGTATATGTACGGATATATGTGTGTGTACATGTACTTAAATATGTGTATTTTTATAGATTTAACTACTTGTAATCTATATATGTATATAGACGTAATTACCTTAGAATTAATATTTGGAAAATATATATATGTATATGTATGTAAATGGGTGTATAACAATGTAATATAAATACATATACATGCATGTGTGAATAATTGTAGAAAATATTCTTTTTATATATATAATTGTGTGTATGTATGGTGGTATGTATATATATATATATATATATATATATATATATATATATATATATATATATATATATATATATATATATATATTCTTTTTATATCTTTTATCTATGTAGGTGTTTTGTGCTTATATTTGAATGTATATGTATTTAAGGGTGTGTATATGAGTATGTCTATATATATGTATATATATATATAGATGATTAAATGGTTAGATAAATTTTTTGATATATAGATTTGTATATAGATATATGAATTGTATATGTATGTATATGTGTATATATATATGTATATATATATATATATATATATATATATATATATATATATATATATATATGTATATGTGTGTGTATGTGTATGTATATATGTATATATATATATATGTTTGTGTGTGTGTGTGTGTATATATATATGTGCATACGTGCATGAATTGATTTTAAATGAAATATTGGGTCTTTCTAATGACATTTTAACTTTACTATTCTTAATTTGTAATATCCTTCTCTTGTAATATTCTATAATTTAAATTTTGTTATCTTCTCAAGGGAGTTTCATTTCAAAATTGATAATTTAAATTTAAATATACCATTCTTTAACTATTAATAATAGTAATAATATTAGCTAAATTCCTTTAAAATGAGACACTTCCGAAATCACCTAAAATTAAATTTTAACTATGGAATCAAACTAAAATCTATATATATTTCAAATATTAAAATATAGATAAAGTTGTAAAATGTATATATAGTTTATGTACGAGGATAAATGAATTTTTTTGTAAATTATCTCATGTGTTTCTATGTGTTTTTTGGACTTGTTAATGATCGTATGTATGTAGGGATTCACATGAATACATTTGTGAGACATATATGAATAAATGAAAATTAATATTACCCTCAAATAATATTAAATAATGAAACCTAATCTTTAATTTAGTTTACCAATATAATAAATAAAAATTACATTCATAAATTAAATTTAAATATTAAAATAGATGTTATTGTTACTGTTTTTTCTTTATATATTGTGGAAATACAATTAGTCGGGTGAATAAACTATTAAAATTTTAAATATTTCTTTATGTCCTAGATAAATATGTTTATTACAATAATAGTTATATTTAGTCCCGAAACTATTTACTTAAAAAATTAAAGATTTAAGTTAATAAACATTGTAAGCTATCTTTTACATAATTTTGTTAAAACAAAATTATAACAACTCCATCTCTCCTTCCCCCACTATCTCACTCTTTACCATAAGACTCACTTGTATACATTTTCTACATTTCACTTCCGTTTTGTTAACCATCTAAATAGGTCAAGGTTCTGTCACTCCTCCTACTCCAATATAAAACATACTTAAGAGATATATAAAATTAATCCCTCCCTATACTTTATATTGTCTGTTTAACTGCCACTCTCAACCCCCTCTATTAAATTACAAAAATTACACTACCCACCAATTTCTAATCCCATTTTTCCTCTCAATTCGTTGTTGGAAGTTTTACCTGATGATCCTGAATCCTTAAAAAAGGATTTTGGGTGAAATAAATTATCGTAATGGTACCTTAAAGTGGTTTGTTTTTCATTACACACACACACACACACACACACACACACACACACACACACACACACATATATATATATATATATATATATATATATATATATATATATATATATATATGTGTGTGTGTGTGTGTATTTGTGTGTGTGTGTATGTGTGTGTTATTTGTTATATATATATATATATATATGTATGTGCGTGTGTGTGTGTGTTATTTAGAAAAGTTGTGTCATTTTAATTCATCTTTCTCTCTGCACAGTAAAAAAGTCTTTGATAAAATCATCTGATTTCTTTTAATAAAAAAAAAAAAAAAAAAAAAAAAGCAACCTCAGATTAACTCAAATTTGTGGGGTTGTCTTTCACGAAAATCCAAGTACAAAACCGACAAAACTGACAAAACTTAATCGGTTGATTGAACGGCTGTTAAAAAGATAAAAGCTACAAACAACGAACGACACCATCCATTATCCAGTTAAAAATACAGAATATTCAGTGGAAGTCATTACAGAGCCGACAGGATTAATGAATTGTGCGTACGGCTGTCAAAGACATCAGTATTTGCCTTGTTACAATGATTCGTGTATGTTTTTGCTATCGCAATGAATAAACATTATCCAACAATTTCGTGCTTTTCTTGTCACACTAAAGAAAACAAGTTAAACTAAAGAAAGACATAAGAATAAAATACACTTGCGCGTGTGTTTGTGTGTGCGTTTTACAATCTGTAATAACTGGAACACATACATATTGCAATCTGAAGTAATATTCTGGGATTGATTTCTGGTTTCTTTTTAAAAGATAACAAACAAAAAGGCAACCGGTGCCATTAGGATTTTCTCTGAGAGATCAATTAAGAAAATAGTACTGTGTTTGCTACCTTTAACAGAGATTCGGAGTTCGATCCGACTAGATTAAAACCAGGAGTTCGAATTTCGATTTTCGAGGTAAGTATTTAATTATTGAATAAATATCCAGATAGCTGGGATCGGCTTGTAGTGTAATGCTTATTTTGTGAAAGTTCAAAATAAAAAATACACTACAAGCCGATACCATAAACAGTTTGAAAAATCCTGTTAATTTTAAAATTAAAATTCGTAGGTGAAAATGGTCATTTACTAAATGTATCGTAATTCCAATTGTAAAGTATATATATATATATATATATATATATATATATATATATATATATATATATATATATATATATATGTGTGTGTATGTGTGTGTGTATGTGTATATATATATATATATATATATAGATATATATATATATATATATATATATATATATATATATATATATATATATGAATGGTAATCTTAAAGTGATAGTGAAGTGATAGTTTTAGCTCTAGGTCGCCCTATCGAGTACTTCTTAAAGATATCCGTTATAAAACAAGTAGATTTTGGTTATTCTTTTAAGAATATACCATTACCAGATAGATATTTTTATGAGTTAGTACTACTGAAGAAGATAGAATCCTTCATAGCTAATATGAGATGGAAAGCCTTCTTCTTCCCTATTGATACCCAGAATTGCCGCCCAAAAACTACTGAATCATATGGATTTAAAACCTATGCACACTCACCCCAAATTAAAGAATTAGATTCTTAGTAGGTGCCAACATAAGAAAAGCTGGTTATTAGAGTAACTTGTAGGTTTTATTTTGTCACGTGGTCATGGTTTTATTTGGTTTTATCAATAAATATTGTTCCATTATTTGCTTTTTTAGCCAGTTTTACCCTGAAGATCCGTCTAGATGAAACCTAGGTAGGTTAGCCTGGCTCATTAGGATTATTTTAGTTATATATATATATATATATATATATATATATATATATATATATACAATACATACGTAATTACACGTGTAATTACACACAAATATTTTTATGTGTGCATACTATATATGCATCGTATATATTAACATGTACTCACATTCATACTCAAACAGACTCATTAGAAAAAATTACTGTTAATAACTCAATCTCAAATTGCCTCCTCCCACCCCCCAAAAATGAATTGTCCCAAATTGGGAACCACGGTGCTGGATGTTACTGCTGTAGTTTCAATAGTATGTAGGTTTTTTGAGCTCCACACCTAATGGATTTGGGATTCGGAAATGTTTTTTTTTTCTCTTACACCTGTTAGAATGTTGAAGAGATGAAACTGAAATACATACATCATTCTCCCGACTCCTGCTAGGTTTTGCGACCTGACAGTCCAGGAATACATCTACTTTACGAGGTCCCTTGTAAGTAAAAGTAGCGATACCGGCTTGCTAGGCCTGTTGCATAGCTTAGAGCACCCGGAATTTCCCAGTGGTCACTTGACCAGGATCAACGTTGCTTAATTTCGGTCATCGGAGGGTAAAAGTTGTTTCAAAACGATATGGCCGTATATATAAATACATTATATAAATGTGTATGTTTGCATTTATTTACAATTTCTTGTTTAAATGCAAGCAAAAATGTTGACTTACCTTTATTCATTTAGTGGAATTCTAGCATAAATATTCCGTAGTAATAAGTAACTGTACTTACCTGAAATGAAAGAAACAAATGAATATAATTCCAAATAAATAGACAATTCCTTTTATCACATTTTTAATACATTACTCTCGTAAAACAATTTACATTACATTTCGATAGTATAATTATTAGCAGTCCATTTGTATTATACATATAATTGTTAAATATAATGTAGTTGAAATAAATTTCATAAATGAATTCTTTTTGATGTTTGGGCAAGGAATATTAAATAATAGATTCACACTATTATTATTTTTTTTTTTGGCCTATACCTTCTGAGGCTGACCTTTGAGGTCAGATGGTAGACAAAACAGAGAAAGGCGATTTTGATTGGGTGAGCCGAATGTGGGAATGAGTTATAGATTAAGCTTTTACGGGAGTTGCTGTTTGGACTAACTAGACGTGTTAGGTTGCGCTTGTGCGCCCCCAAACCCAATGGAGAAGGGTTTTTCGAGAGCTGGTTGTTACACGTCAAAGAATATGAACGTATGAGATTTTGTGTTTGAAAGCAGCTCCCTAATATGGGGTGTAGTAACCTCCATTTGATAAAATGTACCCGTTGACATGGTTAATGGAATAGTTAAGTTAAATGACCGCTTTGTTGATGCTTTACGTCTCTGAACCCAAAGAACATTTTGCGATACTGACTAAGAAAAGAAGAGGATTGAACTAAAACGACCAGCGATCACATGCCAGACAAAATGAGACCACCCCCAACCAATGAATGGTATACAACATAATAACTATATCCAGTCAATAACACTTGCAATAATTTCCAATCACTACAAATATCCATTTCCCTAGTGGTAATAATAATAATAATATTAATAATAATAATAATAATAATAATAATAATAATAATTATTATTATTATTATTATTATTATTATTATTATTATTATTATTATTATTCCCGTATCTCGTTAGAACGAAAGCGATCATAACTCTCCACAACTTTGTAGTTCTAAGCAATGGTTGTCTCCTGCTTATCATTCCTAGTTCGTGTTTTGCTATGCCTTTACAGAAACTCGTTAAGGTGCTTACTCCTTGCTATCCTTTGTCCATTCACTATGTTCAGTGTATATCAAATTTTCAAAGCCTTCTTTCCTCGTTATTTGTTCCAGAAATTACAACTGTCTGTTTTTGATTCTAAATTCAGGTGTCATTTCTATAGTATTTCTATAGTAAGATCATTCACAATATATATATATATATATATATATATATATATATATATATATATATATATATATATATATAGTAACCCACTGCTACCAAATACTTATATTCTGTCAGTAATGCTTAACCAATAAAAATTCATTTTTCCTGATTTCTAGTACGCAACGGATTGAATAACAAAATTTATCAAGCAAATTTTTGGTCGAAAATGACAACATTTAATGATTAATCCTCAAATATCTTCACTGAATAATCCGAAAAATTACTTTGTTACTTCGGACATTGCTAATGAGTTGTTGACCTACGAAGGTAAAATACATGGCATTCGTTATCGGATTGAATTTGATAGTTCTAAACAAGGAAAAAGAGTTGTGTTAGTGAATTTTAAGGAAACGGTAAAGTACGAGGGACTCGCTCGGAAATAAAAACAATAATATTGAAGCAGGAATAACTGTTCGATTGATTGGGGTCTGCGATAAAACTGAAAAATGTGTTGGGTCTTTTGGGAAAATTCGAGCCTCACTGGTAAAGATATTTCGTGTAAAGTCGGAAAAACGAGCAATAATGTTAATAATGATGAGAATAAGAGAGAAACAAAGAATTAGGATGAGAAGAAGAAGAGAGAAAAAGAAAAGGAAATAAGAATAATAAGAAGAAAGTAGGAAAGAAAAAGGGAAAGGAAAAAAAGAAGCAGGAACAGAAGGAGAAGAAAGAAAGATCGAAAGAACGAAGGAAAAGAAGAACAAACAAGAAAAATAGTAAAAGAAGAAGAAGGAAGAAAGTAGAAAAGAAAAAAAGAAAGAAAGAATTAGGAAAAGAATGAAAGGACAAAAGAAAGAAAGAATTAAGAAAAGAAGGAAAGGAAAAAAGAATGAAAGAATTAGGAAAAGAAGGAGAGGAAAAAAAGAGAGAATTAGGAATGGAAAGAAAGTAAAAAAAAATTAGGAAAAGAAGGAAAAGAAAAAAGAAAGAAAGAATTAGGAAAAGAAAGTGAGGAATAATAAAGAAAGAATTTGGAATAGAAGGAAAGGAAAAAAAATTAGGAAACGAAGGAAAGGAAACAAAGAAAGAAAGAATTAGGAAAAGAAAGAAAGGAAAAATGAAAGAAAAAATAAGGAAAAGAAGGAAAGGAAAAAAGAAAGAAAGAATTAGGAATAGAAGGAAAGGAAAAAAGAAAGAAAGAATTCGGAAAAAAGGAAAGGAAAGAAGAAAGAAAGAATTAGGAAAAGAAGGAAAGGAAAAAAGAAAGAAAGAATTAGGAATAGAAGGAAAGGAAAAAAGAAAGAAAGAATTAGGAATAGAAGGAAAGGAAAAAGAAAGAAAGAAAGAATAAGGAAAAGAAGGGACGGAAAAAAGAAAGAAAGAATTCGGAAAAGAAGGAAAGGAAAGAAAAAAGAATGAATAAGGAAAAGAAGGAAAGGAAATAAGAAAGAAAGAATTAGGAATAGAAGGAAAGGAAAAAAGAAAGAAAGAATTAGAAAAACAAGGAGAGGAAAAAAAAGAAAAAAGAAATAGGAGTAGAAGGAAAGGAAAAAAGAATTAGGAAAAGAAGGAAAGGAAAAAAGAAAGAAATAATTAGGAAAAGAAAGAAAGGAAAAAAGAAAGAAAGAATTAGGAAAAGAAGGAAAGGAAAAATAATTAGGAAAAGAAGGAAAGAAAAAAAGAAAGAAAGAATTAGGAAAACAATGGGAGGAAAAAAAGAAAGAAAGAAATAGGAATAGAAGGAAAGGAAAAAAGAATTAAGAAAAGAAGGAAAGGAAAAAAGAAAGAAAGAATTAGAAAAAGAAGGAGAGGAAAAAAGAAAGAATTAGGAAAAGAATGAAAGGACAAAAGAAAGAAAGAATTAGGAAAAGAAGGAAAGGAAAAAAGAAAGAAGGAATTAGGAATAGAAGGAAAGGAAAAAAGAAAGAAAGAATTAGGAATAGAAGGAAAGGAAAAAAGAAAGAAAGAATAAGGAAAAGAAGGAAAGGAAATAAGAAAGAAAAAATTAGGAATAGAAGGTAAGGAAAAAGAAAGAAAGAATTAGGAAAACAAGGAGAGGAAAAAATAGAAAAAAAGAAATAGGAATAGAAGGAAAAGAAAAAAGAATTAGGAAAAGAAGGAAAGGAAAGAAGAAAGAAAGAATTAGGAAAAGAATGAGAGGAAAAAAAAAGAAAGAATTAGGAAAAGAATGAAAGGACAAAAGAAAGAAAGGATTAGGAAAAGAAGGAAAGGAAAAAAGAAAGAAAGGATTAGGAAAAGAAGGAAAGGAAAAAAGAAAGAAAAAGTAGGAAATGAAGGAGAGGGAAAAAAAAAGAAAAAATTAGGAATGGAAAGAAAGTAAGAAAGAATTAGGAAAAGAAGGAAAAGAAAAAAGAAACAAAGAATTAGGAAAAGAAAGTGAGTAAAAAAAGAAAAAAAGAAAAAGAATTAGGAATAGAAAGAAAGGAAAAAAGAAAGAAAGCATTAGGAAAAGAATGAAAAGACAAAAGAAAGAAACAATGAGGAAAAGACGGAAAGAAAAAAAGAAAGAAAGAATTAGGAATAGAAGGAAAGAAAAAAAGAAAGAAAGAATTAGGAAAAGAAGGTCAGGAAAAAAAGAAAGGGAGAATTAGGAATAGAAGGAAATGACAAAAAAAGAAAGAATTAGGAAAAGAAAGAAAGGAAAAAAGAAAGAAATAATTAGGAAAAGAAGGAAAGGAAAAATAATTAGGAAAAGAAGGAAAGAAAAAAAGAAAGAAAGAATTAGGAAAAGAATGAAAAGAAAAAAGAAAAAAGAATTAGAAAAAGAAAGTGAGGAAAAAAGAAAGAAAGAATTAGGAAAAGAAGGAAAGGAAAAAAGAAAGAAAGAATTGGGAAAAGAATGAGAGGAAAAAAAAAGAAAGAATTAGGAAAAGAATGAAAGGACAAAAGAAAGAAAGAATTAGAAAAAGAAGGAAAGGAAAAAAGAAAGAAAGGATTAGGAAAAGAAGTAAAGGAAAAAAGAAAGAAAAAGTAGGAAATGAAGGAGAGGGAAAAAAAAGAAAAAATTAGGAATGGAAAGAAAGTAAAAAAGAATTAGGAAAAGAAGGAAAAGAAAAAGGAAAGAAAGAATTAGGAAAAGAAAGTGAGTAAATAAAGAAAAAGAATTAGAAAATAGAAAGAAAGGAAAAAAGAAAGAAAGCATTAGGAAAAGAATGAAAAGACAAAAGAAAGAAACAATGAGGAAAAGACGGAAAGAAAAAAGAAAGAAAGAATTAGGAATAGAAGCAAAGAAAAAAAGAAAGAAAGAATTAGGAAAATATGGTCAGGAAAAAAAGAAAAGAAGAATTAGGAATAGAAGGAAAGGACAAAAAGAAGAAAGAATTAGGAAAAGAAAGAAAGGAAAAAAGAAAGAAAGAATTAGTAAAAGAAGGAAAGGAAAAATAATTAGGAAAAGAAGGAAAGAAAAAAGAAAAATAGAATTAGGAAAAGAATGAATGGACAAAAGAAAGAAGGAATTAGGAATAGAAGGAAAGGAAAAAAGAAAGAAAGAATAACGAAAAGAAGGGACGGAAAAAGAAGGAAAGAATTAGGAATAGAAGGAAACGAAAAAGAAAGGAAGGATTAGGAAAAGAATGAGAAGAAAAAAAGAAAGAATTAGGAAAAGAATGAAAGGACAAAAGAAAGAAAGAATTAGGAAAAGAAGGAAAGGAAAAAAGAACGAAAAAAGTTAGGAAAAGAAGGAAAGTAAAAAAGAAAGAAAGAATTAGGAAAAGAAGGAGAGGAAAAAAAGAAAGAATTAGGAAAAAATGAAAGGACAAAAGAAAGAAAGAATTAGGAAAAGAAGGAAAGGAAAAAAGAAAGAAAGAATTAGGAAAAGAATGAGAGGAAAAAAAAGAAAGAATTAGTTAAAGAATGAAAGGACAAAAGAAAGAAAGAATTAGGAAAGGAAGGAAAGGAAAAAAGAAAGAAAAAGTAGGAAAAGAAGGAGAAGAAAAAAAGAAATAATTAGGAATGGAAAGAAAGTAAAAAGAATTAGGAAAAGAAGGAAAAGAAAAAAGAAAGAAAGAATTAGGAAAAGAAAGTGAGGAAAAAAAGAAAGAAAGAATTTGGAATAGAAGGAAAGGAAAGAAAGAAAGAAAGAATTAGGAAAAAAGGAAAGGAAAAATGAAAGAAAAATTAAGGAAAAGAAGGAAAGGGAAAAAAGAAAGAAAGATTTAGGAAAAGAAGGAATGGTAAGAAAGAAAGAATGAATTAGGATTAGAAGGAAAGGAAAAAAGAAAGAAAGAATTAGGAAAAGAAGGAAAGGAAAAATAATTAGGAAAAGAAGGAAAGGAAAAAAGAACGAAAGAATTAGGAAAAGAAGGAGAGAAAAAGAAAAGAAAGAATTAGGAAAAGAATGAAACGACAAAAGAAATAAAGAATTAGGAAAAGAAGGAAAGGAAAAAAAGAAAGAAAAAATTAGGAAAAGAAGGAAAGAAAAAAGAAAGAAAGAATTAGGAAAAGAAGGAAAGGAAAAAAGAAAGAAAGAATAACGAAAAGAAAGGACGGAAAAAAGAAAGAAAGAATTAGGAAAAGAAGGAAACGAAAAAGAAAGGAAGAATTAGGAAAAGAATGAGAGTAAAAAAAGAAAGAATTAGGAAAAGAATGAAAGGACAAAAGAAAGAAAGAATTAGGAAAAGAAGGAAAGGAAAAAAGAAAGAAAGAATTAGGAAAAGAAGGAGAGGAAAAAAAGAAAGAATTAGGAATGGAAAGAAAGTAAAAAAGAATTAGGAAAAGAAGGAAAAGAAAAAAGAAAGAAATAATTAGGAAAAGAAAGAAAGAAAGAAAGAAAGAAAGAAAGAAAGAAAGAAAGAAAGGAAGAATTAGGAATAGAAGGAAAGGACAAAAAAGAAAAAAATTAGGAAAAGAAAGAAAGGAAAAAAGAAAGAAAGAATTAGGAAAAGAAGGAAAGGAAAAATAATTAGGAAAAGAAGGAAAGAAAAAAAGAAAGAAATAATTAGGAAAATAAGGAGAGGAAAAAAAGAAAGAATTAGGAAAAGAATGTAAGGACAAAAAAAAGAAAGAATTAGGAAAAGAAGGAAAGGAAAAAAGAAAGAAAGGATTAGGAAAAGAATGAGAGGAAAAAAAGAAAGAATTAGGAAAAGAATGAAAGGACAAAAGAAAGAAAGAATTAGGAAGAGAATGAAAGGAAAAAAGAATGAAAAAGTAGGAAAAGAAGGACAGGAAAAAAAAGAAATAATTAGGAATGGAAAGAAAGTAAAAAGAATTAGGAAAAGAAGGAAAAGAAAAAAGAAAGAAAGAATTAGGAATAGAAGGAAAGAAAAAAAGAAAGAAACAATTAGAAAAAAATGAAAGGAAAAAAGAAAGAAAGAATTAGGAAAAGAAGGAAAGAAAAATAAAGAAAGAATTAGGAAAAGAAGGAAAGGAAGCAAGGAAAGAAAGAATTTGGAAGAGAAGAAAAGGAAAAAAGAAAGAAAGAATTAGGAAAAGAAAGAGTGGAAAAAAAGAAAGAAAGAATTAGGAAGTGAGATAAAGGAAAAAATGAATCATGAGAAGAAGGAGGAAGTTAGGGGGGAAAGAGAAAAATTATGCTCAGATGGGAGACGTAAAGGAGAAACAAGTGCAGATTAGCAATAATAAGAAAGAAAGGGATAAGTGGGTGACAGAGAGAGAAAGAGAGAGAGAGGGGGTGGATGGCGACAGAAATAGAAAAAAAGAAGAGATTAGAGATAAGGATGATCTCTTTCGGGTTCGTATCAGGCGGTCTTTCGGGTAATACAGGGTCGGTGACACGATGGCCGTCTGTAAAAATGACAAAGTCAATAATGACGGAATTAATTGTGTCAAGAACACAAGTGCGGTGAAGCAATCAAAACGATAGATAGCGCCGTGCAAGAGGTTGACATATTCGATGAAATCGGGCGTGTTCTGCAATAGAAGGTTAATTATGAGAGATAGAATATTAGAAAGGGAATATATAAGGTTAAAATATGGCGAAATAAATGTTGACAGATATGGGTATATATATAAACACATACACACAGAGTGACAGAAAGATATATATATATATATATATATATATAGAGAGAGAGAGAGAGAGAGAGACAGGGAGACAAAGACAGAGAAATGTGTGTACGTGTGTGAATTTGAGCATGAAAATGACAATGTCTTTCTTAAACTGCCAGTTCAAGAAAGACATTTGGTTATATATGTGGAAATCTCCACCCTTTGCCTGATGACGGTCGCGAGACCGGAAACAAGTGTAGCAAAATTATGGAAAATAAAGCATAATATATATATATATATAAAAATAATCCGCATTACAACCAAAAGCGTTTGCGGTAACTCTCTTCTTTTCAATATACACACTTTTCTCTCGTTGGAACCTCTTTCTTTTATATATATATATATATATATATATATATATATATATATATATATATATATATATATATATGCAGACATGTGTTTGCGCAGTATGATATTTTATAATTTTATTTTTTCCTTTTTGTATGGCAGTTGGTTTAGATAAGAAGATGTTCTACCAGATTTTAGAGTTGGGAAGGACTGCTTAGTTTGAAATCAGCTATCGAAATCTTAGCTTTTTACCCA
>OZ010573.1:124311833-124321833 GCA_963932145.1 Acanthosepion lycidas
TATGACCTGTGAGTGTGAAATTCGCCACGCCTTTAGAAATTTCCTGTCTTCATTTTTAAGCATCAGTGTCCTTTTGTTTCCCTTTTTTTAAGTTCCTCCTTGCTCACATGTTTTGTCCATGGTATTTTCAGCATGCGTTTGAAGAATCACGTTTCCATTGTGTCAAGTCTCCTCTTCATCTGTGAGGAAATTGTCCAGCATTTTCGGCCATATAGGAGAATTTATATTACATTGCAAATAACCATTCTTTTCTTTGTTTCTAATGACATTTTTTGTGTTTTTTTAATATTTGTTCTTTTTAGCATTTGGAATCATCATTCATTCTTCCAATATCCCTATCGTATTTCAGTGTCATATTTTCCATCTTTTGTTTAAACTCTTCCAAATTCTATACTTGCTTGATTTCGGCATTTTCAATTTGTAGCTCAGACCTTAGCCTTTTTTTCTTGCTGACAAGCGTACTTTTCTAAGTCTTACATTTCATGGTTAGCACGTCATACGAAAGCTTCAACTTCGCATATACAGTGCTGTTCGATAAAAGTGACTCACCTTATTTTTTTTACTTAAAATTTTTTTTCGCCTATTGTTTTTGGGGTTAAAATAATTTTTAATCTTACTAATATAGAGGCCCCTTCCGAATACCTAGTAAAAAAAGTTTACTCAGCCTAAGGTATTCTATTGATAATTATAATTTTGGATATAAATGAGATTTAGGGAAAAAACTCTATGCAAAAAAAGTGACTCACTTATTTCCTGCAACTAGTAATCAATAGAAACATAATCGAACAGCTTTAAATAAAGAATAATAGAGGTATAATTTATTTATAATAGGTAATATAGTTCGAAATATTTGATAATCTATGGGTCGTCCTTTATTTTGAATAACCTTTTCAACCCTTTTTGGCATTGACTTGATTAGGTTCTGGCAAATTTAATCTCCAAGCATTAAATTCCTTTCGGATATGAAATTAACAATCAAATCCTCTTTGTTGCTTAACTGCTTTCTCGAGAGCCTGTACTTTATAATGCTCCATAAATTTTCTATGGGGTTGAGGTCAGGAGATTGGGGCGGCCATGTCATAACACTCACCTGCTTCTAATAAAAGTATTCCTTCATCAATTTTGATTTGTGACAGGGATCATTACCCTGCATAAAAATGAGCTAAGGGTCGATTTGCACCCTATCAGCAGAAGGGAGCAGACAAGACTCTAAAATTCTCTTGTACTGCTCGCTCCTGAGGGTCTTTTTCAATAGGTTTTAAGAAACCAGTTCCATGAAAAGAAAAGCATCCCCAGAACATTATACTGAATGGATGCTTGACAGTACTTGCTGCTAAATTCAAAGAGCTTTCAAAGCTTCTTTGGATTTTAGATCGCTTATTCTTTGAATTTAGCTCAACTTTCGTTTCATCGGAGAAGAGAACATTTAGTAAAAAAAAATCAGGTGAGTCACTTTTATCGAGCAGCGCTGTATAACGCAGCGAGATGTCTTTAAATATTTTTGTATTTGTAAGTGTGTCCTATATGCTCTTAAAAACGACAATTCACCCCAATCCACTAATTCCTTTCATCCTCGCATCAAAAAAAAAAAAAATAAATAAATAAAAAAATAAATAAAAATAAAATAAAATAAAAATAAAAATAGAAATAAATAAATGAATAAATAAATAAAAAAAAAACCGTTATAAACAGATATGTTGTTAAAACAGCGGCTTATTAAATATAAAAAATCCAAATAGAAAAGTGCAGGGTATGATGATAAACTACATCCACCTCCTGAACAAGACGATAAACTACATCCGCCAGCAAAGCCTCTGATCAGGTGGAACGTGGAACCACCTCTTAATTGCTGGTGTTCCCAGGTCTACCCTGACTCAGGGAGGTAGTACCTGTTAGTGTCCCAGCTATGAGCAAATAGTTAACTCCCACTATGAAAGTGTAAAAATAGGTTTTAATACCAGCAATGCATTTTTTGGAAAAAATGTTACCAGCAATACGTTTTGGGAAAAAATGCAAGTAAAATATTTTTGAAAGAAAAAAATATTAAAAGAAATTAGATTATTATCAGCCACACATTATTGAAAAAAAAAAATATTAACCGGCAATAAATTAAAAAAAAAAAAAATATTACCAGCAATAAATTAAAAAAAAAAAAAAAATTACCAGCAATAAATTAAAAAAAAAAAAATATTACCAGCAATAAATTTAAAAAAAAAAAATATTACCAGCAATAAATTTAAAAAAAAAAATATTACCAGCAATAAATTTAAAAAAAAAAATATTACCAGCAATAAATTTAAAAAAAAAAATATTACCAGCAATAAATTTAAAAAAAAAATATTACCAGCAATAAATTTAAAAAAAAAAATATTAACAGCAATACATTTTTGAAGAAAAAATATTACCAGCAATACATTTTGGAAGAAAAAATATTACCAGCAATACATTTTTATAAAAAATATTACCAGCAATACATTTTTGAAGAAAAAAAATATTACCAGCAATAAATTTAAAAAAAAAAATATTACCAGCAATAAATTTAAAAAAAAAATATTACCAGCAATAAATTTAAAAAAAAAAATATTAACAGCAATACATTTTTGAAGAAAAAATATTACCAGCAATACATTTTGGAAGAAAAAATATTACCAGCAATACATTTTTATAAAAAATATTACCAGCAATACATTTTTGAAGAAAAAAAATATTACCAGCAATAAATTTTTGAAAAAAAATATTACTAACAGTAAAAATCTTTTCGGCATTAAATAACCCATTGAAGTTGATATGCCGTAAAACAAACCAAACCAAACCAAACCAAACCAAACCAAACCAAACCAAACCAACCCAAACAGAAAAAGAATAAAAGAAGTACAGGCAAAAGATACAGACGAGTTTACGAAAGAGAAAAATAAAAGATAAGAAAGAAAATAAAGAAAAGAAATGAGAACATAAACGAATGTGAGACAACGAAAAAGAAAGTAATTTTAGTTCCGGCAAGAAAGGTAGAAGCGAAAAAAAAGTAAGCAAGGGAGACAAATAGTGGAGCAGTGGTTTATTGTCTTTAAGTGCATACATGCGTCAAATTATTCTGTATGTCACAAGGGATTGTTTTTTAATTCCGTTATTCTGTTTCCCTTCGGGCGGCAACCTTCCTTGCATTGCAAGTTAGTCGGTGACATCGCACACTATGAGGCCTGATCACGCTTCGTCTCCCTTCGTCTCACTCCGACAACATTCGTGTCACGTCGGCAGCCGAACCTTTGGGGAAAATCCGTGATGCGTTTGCTAAAATACACGCTGAGGATCGGGAGGCGACAAGGTGGAGGTCTGCACTGATAACATTGGCGTCTAAACATTGTCACACACACAAACGTACATACACATAGTAATCACGTTACAAAACCTATGTAAATGCCTGTGTATACATCCGCAAAATCACACGCCATGCAGATATACAAACACATGCAGACATATACATACATACATACATACATAGACTCATATTATGCTAACATTTGTACTTGCACATAAAAACATGAGATAGAAACACATACACACATATACACTTAGGTAAAGAAACAAACGTACACACAAATATACATACATATAAACACAACTAACACAACATGGAGTAGTTTTTGTGCACATACACACATGCGTGTGTGAGAGAACCCCAAGTGGTCTAACAATATTTTTTACTAGTTGATCAACCAACACAACGCCTGAGAGCCACTCAATATAGAGGATTACTGATTGTAGGGATCGGCGAAGAATTCACTAGGGTTCTGATGTTCACTATTGTTCAACTTAATTAACCAAGGCAACATGTAAATATTAAAACATCCAATCAATGAAAGTCAGAAACCAAGAGACATATGCTTGGTGTAGATTCAGGACATGCCATAATAATAATAATAATAATAATAATAATAATAATAATAATAATAACACAAAGGTTACAGAGTGTGGAAGAATTAGGAACAGAAACATTAATGATGAGCAGAAAGAGAAGAGAGTAATCAGGAGGATAATAGATAGCAATTGGCATACCATTTACATTTTTGAAAATTAAAGTTGACTGCAAATCATCGACCCGGAAGAGTGTTCCACAAACGAGAAGTATGAGAAAAGTAACTGTTAGCATAGAAATTACGGCTACATCCTCCCAGCTCAACTGTAAATTGACGAGATATCGACGCCTGTCTAGTGCTGTGCTTAAATTCAAAAACTCTAGGAAGAGCTCGTTCGAACAATTGCCATGAAAGTATTTACAGAAAATACATAGAGAGGTAACCTTACGGCGGTTGGAAAGCTGAGCCGTCAGATCAGGCACAATAATATTGCAGATTCTTCTTTGGCTTTTATCAAGGAACACAAGATAAATAGCAAAGGTACCGGACCATATGTGGCAGCAATATTCTAAGCATGGACGAATGGAAGACTTATGGATATGTAAGATAGATTCTGGAAAGAAAAATTGTCTCCCCTGACATAGTGAACCGACTATTTTTTTAGTAGTTGACCTAGCAATGAATTAAATATAGTCCTTCCACTTCCTGTCGACAGAAAACGTGAACCTGAGAAGGCGGAATGATTCACTTTACTAGAGGACAGCATCAGCCATATTGATGGAAGACGGATGATTAATGAAGAGAAGTTTAGTTTTGGAAGCGTTAAGGGTACTGTTATGTAAATAAACATATGCTTCCTGTTTTATGATAATATCAGGTTTGTTGGCTTTCATTTCCCCGTCAGTTTGAATTGGCATGTCCCAGAGGATAGTTACATCATTATTTTGGGTAACTGTGTCTGGTTGGTGCTCATGTCATCTCTCAGTGGTTTCGATTTTGTGCGTCTTGCATATCTTACAGCACACATATGTCGCTGCATTGTTATGTCTGATGGTATATTCATTTTTTGCTAGTTCCGGACATCCAGAGATAATATGGTAGACAGTTTCATATTATTATTATTATTATTTTCATCTTTTCCTTTAATTCATGATGTATAGTCATTTCCTTCTGAGAAATATTTTTATAAGAAAAATACAAATAAAACCACCTCAGATCACACACATACATAAAGCCCTTTGTAAAATGTGAGCTGTACTTAGTACAATTTTTTGTATTTTGAAGGCATGAGCGAACATTCAATAGGTCTATCAGAATCTTTTCAAATTAAACACAGGGCTTTAACCTTAAATGGAATTATTGATGTCCTCATGTGACGCACTTTTTAGAGATCGTTATTTCAAGATCGTTATATTTTGATAGTTTTTTCTTGGAAAATCTTCAGAGATACATTACAGTTTCCAAGAATTTCCGTATCATTAAGAAAACATTTTGCTTTTGTGGTATTTGTGACCATGTCTGGGAGTTGTTGTTGCTGTTGTTGCTATTATTATTATTATTATTATTATTATTATTATTATTATTATTATTATTATTATTATTATTATTATTATACGTGATGTGTATGTTAGCAAAGAAATGACAAAAAATACATTTTTTCTTATTTCTTTTCTGTTTTTTTTTCTGTTTTAATTTATTATTATTATTTTTATTTATTTATTTATTTTTTTTGTTTGCTATCATCCATAAATATTAGCTGTGGTGTGTTCGCCTGATATTAATATTTCTTTGTGTACTTCATCTCCAACCAGCCGGAGATAGAATTTCATATTAAAACATCCGGGGCACACCACATTCACCGCCATGTGTACATTTGACTCATTTCCTTTGCATATGCACAATATCAACATCGTTATTACAATATGAGTTTTCGTTTTTTCAACGTCACCATTGAAAGTTTCATTAGTACAAAGTTTTTCGTACAATTAACTATAGGGTCTCATGAGAGAATATATCCATGAAATATTGTGTTTTGTGGTTTCAAAAAAGTGCAAGAAATTAATATCAGACTGTATTTCAGTATAAAAAAAGACAAGTGTTGACGTGATCTCAAAAAATCTCTTACGAAACGAGAGGCAAATAAATAAATAAATTTAAAATAAATATATTTAGAAAGAAACGTAATTAATTTACATTTGGTTGATTCATTTTCTAGGGCTTATCAAACCTTTGAAGGTTATTTAAAACCAGAAAATGTTTTTATATATATATATATTTAAGCATATCACCCCAAGCCAAGGCGAGACTGCCACTGGCACTCAAGGGGATACAAACAGTGGGAACAAGAGTAAAGAGCGTGTTTGAGAAAAGGATATAGAGAAGGACGAGGATCGGGATCAAGGCATCAGAAGATGTCGATTGACATTACACTTAAATATTTGAAGATTGTAGCTATCAGGGATGCAAGTAAAAGAAAAGGATTTCCACTGACAGGAAGTGCAGTTTGGGAACCAGTGAAAGAAGCTCGACAGAGCAGTTGCCATATTATTGTAGCGATGATAATAGTGTAGTGATAAAAGTCTTACTAATTAACCCATAGCTGGGGGAGAAAAGGTGGATTCATATCTTATTAGAATTTGATAATCAAAAAAATGAATTATAATGTGAATGTAATATGAGGGATCAATTCTATATTACACTAAACATATAAAATGATCCTTCATTTTGTACCCACGGTAGTTTTTATATATTTATATTCAAGGTCACCCATCAAGGTACTGAGCAGGATCGACGTTGCTTAAAATTCTTTGATCGTAAGGGAATAGCTGTTTCAACGTGATGTGGCCGTAAAGCGTATTTTATAGAATTCAGACAAATATTTTCATAGTTTTATATTTTTATTTCTATATTTTCGTTAATTTATAAACCTATTTATCTTAGTCTGTTCAAATCTAGAGATCTACCTCTCTCTATGCATATCTATCTATCTATCTATCTATCTATCTATCTATCTATCTATCTGTCCTGGGTAAGACGTTAAACTACATCCGCTTCCTGGTTAAGACGATAAACTACATCCAACAGCAAGGTCTCTGATCAGGAGGTTTTGAGGAGTCTGGAACCACCTCTTAATTGCTGGTGTTCCCAGGTACACCCTGACCCGGGGTGATAGCACCTGTTAGGGTTTCAGCTATTGGCAAATAGTTAACTATTACCAGCAATATCTTTTTGAAAAAATTATTACCAGCAATACATTTTTGAAGGAAAAATATTGCCAGAAACAGACTTTTGGCAAAACAAAATATTACCAGTAATAAAAAATGTTGTCGGCATTAATATGCTGTAAAACAAAATAAACCAAACCAATCTAAACCTAAGAATACATATTCTATTCATACGAATCTATCCTAAAAGTGTTGTCGGGATTAAATAACCCATTGAGGTTGATATGCCGTAAAACAAAATAAACCAAACCAAACTATCTATGTTTCTTTCTTTCTTTCTTCGAGGGGGGATGAAAAGTCCTCGTTCCGAAAAATAGGATGTACCAAAAATATAATTTGGTCATATTTTAAGAAGTAGGAAACACTCTTGTACGTATGTCCCGCGCACTGAGAACGTCTCGCCAGACGCATAAAAGGAAAAAAGACACCCTCCTTACAAATTGTCACGGTGAGATTCGAACCAGAGTCTCATGCTCATAAAGCAAACTTTCTAACCACTCGGGAACAAAGTGGAAAGTGCCTGAAAACCATATTACGGTTTAACCCAAAAGTTGTGAATGAAATTGTGTAGATGTACTCGTTCGTTAGCGTTCGTGAGTGAGGACATGAGTGTGCTGGCCGTGTAGGGTCGGGGATAAGAATTATCATGCTAAATTATGCGTTATCTCCCAGAAACTGAAACTAAGGTTCCCTCATCATTGTTGCAGCATAAACTACGGGTGGGCTCTGTGCGTTGAGCATTCATTGAACGGGAAGCCAGTACTCCTGTCGGTTAAAATTTATAAAAACTTTCTCTTAGAGCAATTTTTCTCAAATCTAGTAGATGTTAATGCTCTTTCAAGTATTGGTGGAGGTTCTTTCCAACATTTTATTTGAAGTACAGTATAATATGAACATCTTGACCATGTCAGTGTTATCTATTCGAGTTACATGTGCTATTCATTTTAGTCGTTGCCGCTGTTGAAAGTCCTTAAATGATGTTTCTGTTATCTGGTACAGGTTTTTGTTTGTGATTAGGTAGCGCCAGTCCACCAAGCTCGAAGAAGTATGGTCTTCGCCAAGAACCATAGGATGTACTCACTCGAACCATATTTAAACATTGATCTGAAAAAGCGGTCGTATACAGCTGAGAGTTTAGATATTTCTGAACGGGTTTGGCGCCATACATGACATCCATATAAAAGTCTTCATCTGGCGAAGGTATTTATAGAAATAACGCGAATTTTATAGGAATGTGCAGTTTGGGGTGTAACTACTCCTAGCGTATCCTATTCTATATTCAATTCCTTCATCTCTTAATTCCAAGTCATTTGAAATGTTTTTTATTTACTGATTCCAAATGCTGAATTTTAAGATGTGATATATCCCGGAAAGGGATATATTTATCGAAGTATTAGGTTGGTGCAAAAATAATATCGTTTTTTGACGTATTTTTTAACGTCAAAAAACGATATTATTTTTGCACCAACCTAATAGCAATGTGGTTGTTGACTACTGTAACCGAGTAGGACAATCTAGCAGGTAACCGTAATGGACTGGTCCTCGTCGTAGTGGTAGGCCATAGGCGTAGGCAATAGGTGTAGGCAAAAGGCGAAGACAATAGGCATCGTCTTGTACCTCCACATCAGTCTGTATTTATGGCTGACATTAATCAATCATATTACTGTGAGTGGGGACCCAGGTGTATGCATATTCATTAAATCAAGATGGATTCAGGGTAAATGACATTGCGGCATTCATTCGAAATTCATATCATAGTTTCTGTTTTGTAAAAGTTTGAGTCATATTTTTGGAAGAATTTTTAGAGGATGATGATTTTTTCTGTTCAAGATCATTCTTAAGACACCTAAGAATACATATGCCATCAACATAACCCCACTAATCATCAGTACATTTACCTCTTTAAAGCAGGATTGCTAAAGGTTTTCTGCGCTAAAGAAGTCACCACAGTCACTGCATTTCAACACCACACACTTCTTTCGGGTGTGGCTAAAAGTGATAAGTGAATTCTAAATGTTCAGCCAACCAATCTTGTTGAATTGTTAAATGCCACTGCCAAAATGGAAACACATAATCTTCGGAGAGCATTTGCCAAAATAGAGAAGTCATTAGTAATATTTTACTGCCATATCTATCTATCTATCTATCTCTATATATATATATATATATATATATATATATATATATATATATATGAAAAATAAAAAAATATGCTAATGAGCCAGGTACTACCTACCTAGATTTAACCATATGGGATCATCAAACTGGCTAAGAAGGAATTAACGAGGAACAAATTTATTGATAAAATTATAGCTAAAACCTAAAATTAGTGATGTGATTAAAAAACAAAAACAAAATCCAAACCTTTATTCTAATAAACAGTATTTCTTATATATATGTTTATTTATCTTGATCAGGCATGGGCAAACTTTTCCAACCAATATAGCTTATCATAAGCTACACTACTAAAAAGATTCAAGGTAATTTTTTTTCAAGGTGCCTCAGTCATTTTCCCTATAGAAAACCATACGTGCATGCATCTGCCCAGGAAATGGTGGAAGGTTAATTGTTTTATTTGGTTATTTATCAATAATAAAAAATAATCTCGATTAATATTAACACTAATGACAGTAATTAGCAGACATTTCTGCTTGTGATTCGTTTCTTATTTATTCATTGAAAAATATATGAAATACTTTTTAAAAGAAAAAAACTTCTCCAGGATAAAAAAAAAATATTATGAACGCCCTCCTTCTAAAGCAAATAATATTTATTGAGATGATCTTCAGTTATAGTGAAAATCCCCAATACTTTTTAAATGCTGACAACGTTACCTTTAACGAAAAGTTACAAACTTCAAGAAACATTGTACTTAAACATTGTTTATGTATGTGTTTATGTCTGAGAATATGTGAGTGAACA
>OZ010573.1:124324333-124329333 GCA_963932145.1 Acanthosepion lycidas
CAATTCGAAAATAGATTCACGCGATGCTAATCGATAATTTGATTTTTATCATGCAACGTAGATCGATATTAATTCATTCGCAAAAAATCCTGGATATATAATAATAAATTACGCGTAAGCCCGAAACAAATTTTCGTATTGAAAATAACATTAACAAAAATAAACACTGGACATGTAAAAAACAGCTTCACTTAAACAATGCAAATGCATTTTTAGAAAATCACTAATTTACTGCTTTAAATTCCTTTTGGTTCACTTTTTTATATTTGTGTTATTCGGTTTCATTTTATTCCTTTTTTTATTAACGAAATGTTAACGCATTTTAAAAAAAAATAATAAGCGGCTCTATTTTGTATCTAAATTTATTAAAAGTGCTTGTCTTTTTTTCACGGACTCAAGGGACGTAATGCATGTAAAATTCATTAACAGCATTTAACCAACATGGCCGCTATAAATGAAGTGCACCCGCTTTTTTATATATCTATGAATTTCGTTACTAAAATTTATTATAGAAATTATATACTACTGATATTCTCGGTTGGACATTAATAACTCAAATACGTAAGACTATCATATATAGTGACAGCAAATTTTCTTGGGATGGAAAAATGAAAAATGAATCACATTAGTAATTCCATGTCAATTTCCTTTGAATTCTGTTGATTTAACTTTCATGTTAAAGTTTTATCACTGCACATTGATATTTTTTACTAATTTTCACCCAATACAAGGCCCAAGAGTTACTCAAGGTAGAAGGTTAATGAATGAGATAATTGTAAAGGGATAAAGGTAGGCGGAAGAGGTGCATATGATCAGGATATACAGTGATACCTCGATTTAAGTCTTTTTCGAAGATACGTCGGTTTTTCTTAAAAATAAAAGTCACCTTTGATCGTTATACTCGAGTTTACGTCGGCCGTTAAAATATTAGAAACATCAAAACACTAAAATAACAATAAACAAATATAAAATCATATTTAGATAAATGTAAAATAATATTATGTATACTATATATTATATATATATATAACATAAAATAATAAAATATGTATATATAACATAAAATAATCAAAAAAATATATATAATAAAATAATTAAAAATAAAAAATTAGCATAATAAAGAATATTCAGCAGATGTTCTTATTTCAAATTCCTGCCGACAGATGGCACTCGTTTGTTGTTTCCCACTCTAATATCGATTTTGAATGCAGACTTGTTTACATCTGTGCTCTGCCGCTGACGTTCTTTCAATTACATTACAATTATGACTCATAATGCAATTGTGTCCATGCTCCGAAGAAAAATCTCAGTGCAAATGCTAAGGCTAAGCGTAAGGCTACATCGTTGGAAGATAAGGCGGAAATTAATTATTTTATTCAGAATACTGTACATACAAGAGTTTGGAGAGTTTGTTCCACAAAGTGACAGTTCTGGGAGGAAAGATGCTATTAGACTGAAACTTCCTCCCTAAAAAACGAATGCGAAGAGAATGACGCCGATTGGACGCCATGTACCCAGCATAGCGGGTTTTAAATGTAAAGGTCTGAACTGGTGAAACTAAAGAATGGAGCGCGTCTGAAGATTTACCATGGAAATAGCGATAGGGTAGCGAGAGGCTAGCAAGATTTCGTCTGTGGGGAAAGGGGATGCAGGGTGGGAAATAATTCATCACGCGTGTAATCGTTTTAAACTCAGTCAAAACTGGACAATAAGGACTGGACAATACTAGCCCAGATATGGCAGTAACACTATATTTTTTGGTCTGACCTGGGCTTGTTGTAGACGTTCTGAAAGCAAAGGAAATATTTGTCGCAGATTATTTCCACAACGCAGAGAACGAATCACTGTAAGTTCAGACTCGAATATCGGGGGCAGAAAGAAATGCCGAAAACTTGATTCGCCGGTACTATCTCACAAATCCCAATGCTTGTAACCAATCAGAAAAATAACTCACTCTCCGACGGACGCGGTAGCATAAATACACCAATTTTCATCCCCGATTCGAGACAACAACTGCTTTTATCGACCGAGCATTTTTTTCCATTCGTCGACACCTGGGAGAGGACGCCCAACTTTTGCATATCAAAGTACTTTTATAGCGATTCCTGCGACGGACTTGTTTTTTAATTTAAATATTCCGTCTTCAGCATGTCATGCGGAATACGTGGCCTTTTTTTTGTTTTTTGGTAATTTTCTTTTTCGCCACATTTTCCGTCGTAGGATATACGCGACGCGCTATCGCTTGGTTTGATTAGGTAAGTCGCCATTTTCTTCGCTATACTTGTGTAGATTGAACATGGCGATGGGAGTTGGGTACTTTCAGGATCGTTACGAAAAAGCAGTCATTCTTCCAGCATCTTTTGCAATGCGTTGCGACTGCATTATTAGTCTCCCGTTGCGCTTTTGTCGTTTTCGTCAGTTTCGAAAGCATTAAACACAGTGTTATCTAAGCATTTTATCGAAAATCATTTAAGCAAAATTTAAGAGTCCCCTTGTATCTTTTTCATTGAAAACCCGAATAAAATCGATTATCAGTTGTGAAAAATGAGCACATTTATTCATGCAAAAATTATTTTAATACTAAATTTCAATCAGTACAATGCACGAGAACTCCTCAAGATAGAGCATTAGAGTTAACAAAATGCCTGCATAAAGTGTATGATATTAATAATCGAAAAGGTAGTAAGAAATAGCGAGATAAGGTGTCGAGTGAGCCTTGACTTGAAGAGGTCAAGATTAAAGTGTTCACCGTTGGAGTCTATTACACAAGGTTACATTTCTCAGAAAAAAAAGAAAAAAAAAGCTGCCTGAGTAGAAACTTGTTTCTTACATTAGATGAACCGGGGAAATGACGATGACTGGAGTCCGTAGATGTAAAACGACGTGTCTGATATGTAGATGTCTGAACAGGTGGGAGTTGTAGAATGGAGCTCACCTAAACGTCTGCCATAGAAATAGCGGGAGAGTAACGGCTGGTTTGCAATGTTGCGTCTGTACGGAAAGACGTTGCGGAGTGGAAAGCATGTCTTTTCCCACAAGACGACACAAACGATACTGAATTTTGTCAAGATTGGAAAATTAGTATTGAAAAGCTCCAGATTCAATTTTAGATCAAAGTTGACTATGTAAAGATATAGATTGATTAGTTTTTTACGTCATTTAACCTTTTGTAAATTATTTAAAGCCATAATCTTCTTTTTAGATTTTACGAATTTTTTTTTACGATAATACTGATTTACTGATACAAGTCCTACCAATAAAGCCATAGCCAGTGTGAGGTGGATTGGATTTCTACCTTTACCGAGGGTATATGATGGTATGTGAATTTAAAGAAACCGGTAGAATTGGAAATCAGCTCTTCATGGAAACATGGAAGACAAAAGATAGAATGATCCAAAAATTTGTCTGTTTATTTTTAATAGATTGAATATAAGTTCTAGTTTGCAGTGAACTTGAGACAAAGATGTTCAAAGTACTGAGCCTCACTGTTTCTAATAATTTTATTGACAAATAATTTTGCTGTAGAAATACCTAGGAAATACATTTACTACAGAAATAAAGTAAAAGTCTGTATAAAAAAGAGGATTATCAATTGTCAGATATTAGGTAAATAGCTACTAAGATAATAGGTCGATTGCAAGTATTAATCTGAATTTCTAATACATTCCATCAAAGAAAGCGTTATATCAGTTGTCAGTGCGGAAAATGGAATCAGCGAACGAAGGTCATATAAGACGGCTATTTTGTCTAATGATATCAGACCAAAAATGGAATATTACTGCCATCACTGGTAAGGGCTATTTAATGCCGATGAGATTTTCTAGGTAATGAATGGAATATGTATTTTTTGGAAATCAGTTTGTAGGTCAGGTTTTGTTTATGTATTTTTTCAAAAATGCATTGCTGGTACTTTTGCTATAAAAAGATATTTTATGCTTTCATAGTATTTTGACACAGGTTAACTGTTTCCCCATAGCTGGGACCCTAATAGGTGTTACCACTCTGGGTCAAGGTGGCCCTGGGAACGACAGTAATTAAGAGGTGGTTCCACGCTCCTTCAAAATCTCCCGAGCAGAGGCCTTGCAATCGGATGTAGTTTATCTTCATATTCAGGACGAAGGAAGTTTAATTCAAATAACTTGTTCCTAAGAAGCGATACTTTGTGGAATAGCGTCCCGATAATATGCTTTCCAAATCACTATAATCTTCAAGTATATAGTCAGCTGTTATCTACTTTCAACAACCATATTAAGTAACCCTCTACTTTTAGTGACTCTTAGAACGTCTACTATATAAACAGCAGTAAAGAAAAAACTAATGTTTTGAGAAAGACTTGAATTATTTTTAACCTCCCAGCTATAGGTTAAATAACAAAGTAAGCTGGAATTTCTTGGATTGACATCTATTAAAAAAGGACGAATAACATCAATGTCTTTTCCTAAAGCCAGAATTGCTTCTTGTAGCTAAAATAACACGCCGGGCTTCAAATAGTTTCCTGTGTGATTATCGTAATACAGGTTCAATTCTTGTCGGGAGGTCTTCTCTTATGTGCCTTGTCCTTTCAGGATGTAGGCGATCATGGCTCTCTACTTCCCCCTATCCTCTGCAACTCTCAATAAGTTTTGTCCCCTTACTACTTCCCCAGGCCATGTTCTGTTATCCACCCTCTCAAGCCCGCTAGTTATGTCATGCGTTGCTTTCCCTTATCTCTCTTTCCTTCTATTCGACCTGTGAGTATCAGATTCTCCAAGTCGTCCTTTCTTATTAAGTTTCCCAGAAATTTCAGCTGCCTCTTCCTCGTGTTAAGTATAAGATTTCTCTTTGATTGCATCCTCGCCAAAACCTCATCGTTGCTCATACGCTTGGTCTATGATATCCTTAGCATCCTTCTGTAGAACAATACCTCCGTTGCTTTCTTCATCTTTGCGGAGACCGTCCAACATTCGCTGCCATAAAGGAGGACAAATATCAAGTAGCAGCTCAGTGCTCTTTTCTTTGTC
>OZ010573.1:124334333-124344333 GCA_963932145.1 Acanthosepion lycidas
CTCAGGAGATTTTTGTGGCCGAGCGTATGTGCTGATTCCTTAAGTTTACGAATTTTTCAATGGTGTTCTTTGTCTATGATCTCAACCTGAACCCACAAAGGGCGGTGATTTCCCTTTTCTCTCCATATGTAATCAGCCACGTCCGATTTTTCCACTTCCTACCTGAAGAAGGCCGGAGCGTACAACGGCCGAAATGTTGTAATAAATATGGCGAAAAAGATGAGGACAATAGTCTGAATAATGTAAATAGTGTACATAATTCCTCATCTCAGAAATATAGACAGATACTGACTTCGAGATGTCATCAATTTACAGTTGAGCTGGCTTGATGTAACCGTAACTTCTATGAAAACAGTTTCTTCTCTTGCACTTCTCGCTTGTGGAACTCCCTTCATGCTTTCCAGTCAACTTTAATCTGCAAAAAAATTAAATGCAATGTCAACCGCTCTCTACTGTCTGCTTGATTACTCTTTTCTCTTTCTGCTCATTATTAATGTTTTTGTTCTAAATTCTTTTACATCCTGTAACTCCTTGTGGCTTAGTGGCTTTACTCGCTTGTTTGTGGAGATTACGATTTAAAAAAAATGATGTTTTAACGCAGTTATTTAATCATTTGTATGAACTATACATGTTAATATGTTTTTCTTTCTGTTGACAATCAGTATCATTGTTTTCTTATAAAACTTAAAATGTCAAAAGTCAAGAGCCATACGTGATACACGCTTGGGCGATCATGTCACTGTGATTTACTCGGCAGAAGAGAAGAGATAGATTCATACATTTCAGAAGGGTAAGTGAATCTATAGCACCCAAATGGAATTCAAACTCGGAGCTCCGAGTTCGAATTCAGAGCCGCTATCCATGACACCCCTTTTCGTAATTTATCCTACTTAAAACCTCGGTAAAATACTTCATCCGCTACTTTTGTTTTTCCTTTTCTATTTATTTATTTTTCTCACCTTTTTCTTTCTTTCACTAACTTTTCTATCCCTTCTATCTTTTCCTATTTTCTTTCTTTCTTTCTTTCTTTCTTTCTTTCTTTCTCTTCTTGTTTTCTCTCTTTATTTATTCTTTTTTCTTCTCTCTATCTTTTCCTATTTTCTTTCTTTCTTTCTCTTCTTTTTTATCTGTCTATATAGTCATTCTTTTTTCTTCTCTCTATCTTTTCCTATTTTCTTTCTTTCTTTCTCTTCTTTTTTATCTGTCTATATAGTCATTCTTTTTTCTTCTCTCTCTCTTTTCCTATTTTCTTTCTTTCTTTCTTTCCTTTTCTTGTTGTCTTCTCTCTCTACTTATTCATTCATTTTCTTCTCTCTATCTTTTCTATTAGGTTGGTGCAAAAATAATGTCTTTTTCTCACATAGTAACATATGTAAGAAAACGACATTATTTTTGCACCAACCTAATATTTTCCTTCTTTCTTTTCTTTTCTTGTCTTCTTTCTTTACTTATTCATTCTTTTTTCTTCTATCCTTCAAATTGTACTCTGTTCCTTTCGTTTCTTTCCAGACTGCTTTAATTGCATTGCTTCGTTACATCTTCCTTTCTAGTCTATCTCATGTTATATGACGTCAAGTATGGTCGGAACCAATCAGTAACAAATGCACACAAAAATCATTGGCAGATAAGGAATAACGTACCTAAAAAAAAAAGAAGATAAAAATATAAGAACATACTCGCCTGTTAAAACAAGAAATAAAAGAAGAGAGAGCTTGTAAAAACCTCAGAGGTCTATAAATACGAACTCTTTTATTGGCTATTCGCTATTGACAGTTCAGGGCGGCCTACAAAGACAGGCAGGAAACAGAGAAACAGGAAATAGCAGCCATATTGTTTGTGAATAGTGAATTTACTGTCAGCTATTGTGGAGCTGGCGATAAAGATTGTGATGGTTACTAGTTGGTATACTTCTATTGGTACGTCGTATCGGTTTGCTAGTTAAACAGGCGAGGGTAAATAGATCAGCTTCAGAGTAACAACGTGGGGGTGCTTAGCGGCTGGCTCTTGGAAAAAGTCAATGAAAGAAACAAAGTATGATCAAGTACTGTAGATAGATCGATATGAATAGGATTAGATAAATATATATGATAGATAGATCGATAGATAGATATTAATAAGGCCAGATAGATATATTTTGTTTTGTTTAGATATTTATAGAGATAGATATGAATAGGGGGATATAGATAGATAAATAGATATATAATGAACAAAATAAGATAGATAGATAGACAGATAGATAGATATTAATACGGCTAGATTGATATATTTTGTTCATATATTGTTTTGTTAAGCTAGCTATATATATAGATTTGAATAGGGGGATATAGATAGATATGAATAAAATAAGATAGATACGTAATGAACAAAACATGATAGCTAGCTAGATATTAATAGGGTGAGCTAGCTAGCTAGATAGTTAGATAGATAGATTGACAGAAATCAATGCCGCTTGGTAATTGTCATTTTCAAGCCTCGAGTGGTCTTCAGAATATGTTAAACTCCTCTTTGCGCTGGATCTAGAGCAAGAGATTGGGATTCATGGACAGAACTTTATTTCAGAAATCAGCTGTTGATTTATGTGTTCATTTTGCTCTCCTCTTTCTCTCTCTCTCTCTCTCTCTCTCTCTCTATATATATATATATATATATATATATATATATATATATATATCGTGGTTTTTAAATAAATTTAATGTACAAATTGCGAGAACTTATCTCTCTCAGATTGTTCATATCTATCTTAGTTTGTTAATATCTATCTATCTATCTATCTATCTATCTATTTCAGTCTGTTCATTATCTGTCTGTTTATCTATCTATTTATCTATCTTAATAAATAAAATAAAAATGAATATATGAATACACAGGTAATTTAATTAAATTATAATATGCTACTTTGTATACTAACATTTCGATAATTATTTAAAGATTGAAAAAAACTAACGTAGAATGACAAGCATTGCATTTTTTCTATGAACATTAATGGGTATGCCCCAATTGTCATAAACACGTTGGAAACTAGTGTAAGTGCGGGCAATATGTTGTCTAAGTAGTCGACCACTAGCAGTGGTTTACATACCTTACGACGCTGGCGAGTATCGTATTTTGTTGATATTATAAAGATTACCATTTCATATCCAATCTCCATTCTGTTTATTTCTCATTCAGCAACCCTTTCTAGGTTACAACATTTGATATAAGCTAAAAATACATATGACTTCTACCTTGCAAGTACGAAATCCTCGATTTTAATTGGGTTCAAATAATGACGCCGCTGAGAAATTTGTATATTTTTCAGTTATTAACATGATCTTACTATCGGATACGTATTTTAATAACAAACAAGAAGGTATATATTTTATTTACCTACCTCCAATAATTCGGTATACGTAAGGTTTAAAAAGATTTTTTAAAAATGAAAAAGGTTTCTTGAAGCTGTCATTTTAGCTTTAATTCAAATCTAAAGGATTTAAAATTTACTCTTTCCAGTAAACAAAATACTCTGTGGTGTATTTCAAGCAGAATTTGAATTGATCGGAATCGATTTTTTTTCAGTAAAATCTATAAAAATCGGCCATTTTGACACATTTGTAAACAAAAGTTAATTCACGGTTTTAAAAGACTAGCAAAAATAAAGTATATTTGTAAAACGTTATTTGAGGAAAATTAGCAAATTTAAACTTAAACTAATCTGATTTGGAACAAATATTACTTATAGCATAAAATGTTGTATACAAGCATTTCTTAACCCCGGGGTCTTCTTTTTCGGACGTGTTAATCAATTTATGACCGCCAAACTTGATCATAGTTAAGTGTAGTGAAGCAGGCGATAAAGTTTGATTGTATTTTTTTTTTGTTTTGTTTTTTTTTAACGAGAAACAACCCTTAAAACACGTGACCTTTTAACGGTATAGATACATTGAATTTTTAGAGTACATGCTAATGTTTTACAGAGTACATTGAATTGAAGAAGTTAACTGGCCACATTGAATTTTTATAGGGACTTTGAAATCCAGAATTTTACAGGCCACAGTGAAATTTTAGAGTGCATATCATTTTATTACAGAACACATTGAAATCAAGAATTTAACAGCCCACAGTCAATTTTTTTAGGTACATGGAAATCAAGAATTTAACTGGACACTGATTTTTTATAGGGACATTGAAATAAAGAATTTAACAGGCCACATTAAATTTTTATAGGGACATTGATATCAAGAATTTAACAGGCCACATTGAGTTTTATAGGGAGATTGAAATCAAGAATTTAACTAGCCACATTGAATTTGCATAGGGACATTGAAATCAAGAATTTAACATGCCGCACTGAATTTTTATAGGACATTTAAATCAAGAATTTAACACGCCACATTTAATTTTTGTAGGACATTTAAATCAAGTATTTAAAAAGCCACAGTGACTTTTTAGAGTGCATATTTTTTTACAGAAGACATTGAAATCAAGAATTTAAGAAGGCACATTTAATTTTTATAGGGGCATTGAAATCAAGATTTTAACAGGCCACATTATATTTTTATAGGGACATTGAAATCAAGAATTTAACAGGGAACATTGCATTTTTAGAGTGCATTTAGTGTGGATTTTTAAATGTGCATTTACTTTTTCATTGATTTTTAATAACTGTAAATGGATAATGTACCAACGATCTCGACACACTCACAATATTAACTTTTACATGGATATTTATCCATGTCAATTTTTGCGCTGAACATTATCCTATGTGATCCATTTTTTTAATTACCTCTGATGATATAAGACACAAAAGATACAGGCACGATTGCAAAAAGATAGATAGATAAATAGATAGATAGATAAACAAAAAAAAAAAAAAGAAAAAAAAGAAAGAAAGATTATATGACAAAAAATAAGGAAGATTATGAATAAAGTAAAGTTTAAAATATTATAAGCGATGATAAATTGGGAAAGAAAGATGAAAGGAAAATGACTTTTAAGCAGAGAAAAGCAAAGGAAGAAAAAGTTAAGTAAATAAATCGTAAAAGCTTAAAGTTGAGAAAGTACGAAGTTTGACGAAGTATGAATGTGCGGAAAATTGAATTAAAAATAACCACAGGAAAGTAAAAAAAAACAAAAAACAACCGAATAGCAGAAATACCCTTCATTAGAAAGAAAGCAGGAAAATGAAGAAAAGCAACAGAAGAAAAAAATAAGAAAAAATGCATAAAATTAAAGGAAGTTGAAATCACACAGAAAGAGAGATAACGAAATTTTAAGACGCAGCCATCTTGAAAATAAATTAAAAAAATAAACCAATGAAATAAAAGTTATCCAGGAAACAAATAATGGCCAAGGAGAAAAAAAAGAAAAAAAAACACACTTAAAAAATGAAACTAAACAAATACCAAAAAGGTCAGAAATTATGTTAAAACTACGGAAGGAAAATCAATTCAAGGTGGTCCGAATCGATTATAATCAAATTATGCGACCTTAATTTTATATCGGCTTATTCTATTATATCCTGTTCAAATCAAGATGGTTGACGTTATTTTTCTGTTTATTCAAGTAAGTTGTCTTAAAAAAGATATCAGGTTTCCAATGATAAAATGGGGACAATGGTATTGAGAGAGCATTTCATGACATTAATCGGTGCTTAAGGCCAGGATGTGAATAACAATTTTAAAATCAAATTTACCCAATTTTTTTAACCATTCCTTTGCAGATAAGTATGTTTATGTATTTTTAAAATCTCATATGGCAATTTGATCTCTCTCTCTCCCCCCTCTCTCTCTCCCCCTCTCTCTCACCCCACCTCTCTCTCTCTCTCTCTATATATATATATATATATATATGAACGACAAATTACAAGAACAATGCTATCTGAAGATTGCGTTGTGCATGAAACTCCGAGTCATAATACCGGTGATGCAATATATATATATATATATATATATATATATATATATATATATATATATATATATATAGAGAGAGAGAGAGAGAGAGATACTTAATAGCTCTGTTATATTATATCGAGCACTATTTTATTAACACCAGCCCCCAATGTGCAATATCTTATATATATATATATATATATATATATATATATATATATATACAACCATTGACAAACAGTAATATAATTACAATGATAATTGATAAATTCACTTACTTATCGATTATTAACAAGCAGTTATCTTACTATATAATACATCAAATTTATTTGTATATTTTTCTGTAAGTATCTATAACATTTTCTGCTAGTTATTAATTAAGATTAAAGTGACTCAATTATTATTCAATATTGTGCATTTTTAATTATCATTAAAGTGGTTTAATGGGAAAAAGGACAGCCTTGTAAAATCCAATACGTACAAAACCAAATTAGTAAAATTCCACCAGAACTACCAAACAGACCTCGAACTTTCGCCTATCACGATGGATGGGTCTTCTCTGGAAGAGGCTCTTTGTCTCGAACTTGTATTGGGTCTCAAGCTCTCCACAGACCCCAAGTGGAACTCATATATTCGATCTATTACTAAAAGTGCTTGGTTCATTGTTTTTGTATTGATTGATTCTTTTTTACGGCTGATCAACCCTTTGCAGGTTATTTAAAGCCAGAAAATATTTTTGATTGGAAAATATATTTTTTAGATCATAATGATTTAGAGATATAAGTCTTACTAATTAACCCATAGTTTGGGGAGAAGAGATGGATTCATAACTTTTGCAAGTGTATAAGGGCATAAGTAAATATAATAAACCCAGCCGGAATTATTAGGTTGGTGCAAAAATAATGACGTAATAATGTCGTTTTTTGACGTAACGTCAAAAAACGACATTATTACGTCATTATTTTTGCACCAACCTAATACAACCCGGCTCTCTGATTGATAATTTCGAGTCATTATCCATTAAACCTATCTACATCCAAGCTTACACCACCTGGTATTCCTAATCGGTCACCCATCTAGGTACTGACCAGGCTCGCCGTTGCTAAACTTCGGTGATTATAAAGAGAACCGGTGTTTCAACGTGATATGGCCGCAACTTTGGTTTATTGTACCGCTCCAGGAAGTATATGGCGTCCCGATGTATACTCTATGTTTACAAGAGCCAGATCAGACCAAAAATGGATCATATCTGGGCTGGAATTGCCTCGTCCTCATTGCCTGTCTTCAACTTACTTGAGTTCAAATCGTTTACGCGGACTTTAGTGTGATGAATTATTTTACATTCTAAAACCCCTTTCCAAGAGACGAAAAAATCGTGAGCCTCTCTCTTCTCTATCGCTATTTCCATGGCATATTCTGGCGATTTATACCAGCCCTTACCCTTACAGCTGAGATCAGCGAATCCACGTGCACAAGAATGAATCATCCCCATTCTTTTCATATTCGAATAGTAAGAAGTAAGTTTCTCTAGGACAGCTTCGTCCCAAGAACTGCTTTTGAGAAACGGAACAGATTTTTAGCAGAATGCTTTCACAGTCACTACACTCTTAATCCCCTCACGTCTAGGGTTAGCAGTTATCTTTTTTGCAAAGTCCAATGAACTTCAATTTTTATCCTTTTTTACGCTCATACAAATCAATACATTAAGCCTCTACCTTTAGTGGTCCTTGGGCCGTGAACATTAGTATAATAAAAAGATTGAACGAACTATCTACGTGGGGAAGAATCCGAGACCTTTCTAGAAACATTGCTGCCGTAGATGGCTGAAATACTGTGATGTGTGTTGGTATTTTCAGGAGATTTGTCCTAACGAAATCTCCCCTGAAAAAAAAAACATGAATATGTAAATGTACAACTGACGCAGCTCAGTTACATCTTTCTTGCTTTGTTTTAAATACGAGAATTTGCGTCCAAAGGCTTTATAAAAAAAATCTCTTGCTGTGAGACTTTCCAATAATTAAAATGTCATTTTCTAATCCGTATATGAATGAAGCGAGAAGAGGAATCACTTTAGTCTGAAGCTGGTCGCTAAATCCGTTTTTTCATTTTTGTATGGCAACAGAGCATTAAGGTGGTTAAAAATAATCTGTTCCCCAGACAACGGTCGCCTCTGTTCTCGTTGCTTTTGTTATTAGTCATTGGCAATGTGCAGAGTGAGCAGAATGGTTCAATCTTATCCGATGGTATGAAGAGAAAACGATAATAACTCACCTGAGAGGTAAAAATAACATCGGTTAGGCACTCGGAATTATTAAGAGCTCAGATTAGTTATCAGTTTTCTTTCTTGCTATCTTTCACAGTATTTTCAACTCTCTCTCTCTCTCTTTCTATTAATCTGATTTATATCGACCCGACCTGTTCATTTCTATATCTATCTATCTATCTATCTATCTATCTATCTATATATATATATATATATATATATATATATATATCTATATATATATATCTATATCTATATATATATATATATATATCAGTCTTTCCTTTTTCTCTCTGACTATTTCAGCCAGTTATTAGGTTGGTGCAAAAATAATGTCGTTTTCTCACATATGTTACTATGTGAGAAAACGACATTATTTTGCACCAACCTAATAATATCCATCTATCTATCTATCTATCTATCTATCTATCTATCTATCTATCTATCTATCTAAATCTTCTCTTATCTATCTCAGTCAAATTCTTTTTCTATCTATCTATCTATCTATCTATTCTTTATAGGTACAGATTAAAAAAATATAAGATATACCTTGCGCCCTATGAGCTGAAAACCAGTGAAACTTAAGTCTCATACCAAAACGTAGGTATGCGCATATGTGTATTTATTAATATATATATATATATATATATATATATATATATATATATATATATATATATATATATTTGGTTGGATAGACGTGAGTTTGTGACCCTGGGTTTCACGCTTTAGCGATCGTCAGACATCTATCCAACCAAATATGTTAGCTCTATCGCTGATATTGAGCGCTTTCTAATAAGTACCGCGCATATAATATATAAATAATTATACATATATATATATTTATTTATATTTATATACACACACTTTTCACACACACACACACATATATATATACATATATATATATATATATATATATATATATATATATATATATATATATATATATATATATATATATAAGGTTGGTGCAAAAATAATGTCGGTTTTTGATGTATTTTTAACGTCAAAAACCGACATTATTTTTGCACGAACCCAATATATATATATATATATATATATATATGCTTCATTTTATCTATCTATCTATCTATCTATCTATCTATCTATCTATCTATCTATCTATCATTTCAAATATTTTAGTAGTTTGGGGTAGACAACCCGTTTTTGAACAGAAGAAATCCCATCATGCATCTGTACGATTTATCTATAAATATAATTGAGCGTTTTAATCCTAGTGGAACGACTGCAAAAATGTCCCCTCTCCTTAAAATTAAAGATAAATTCCACAGATGCATGATGGGATTTTCCGTAGCCTTTAAGACATATCACTTCTCGGTCTCATCCGCCATATTTTTGTTCTTTTTTGCCTGGAAGTCATAACACTTTAAACACTTGTCAGCATCCTTTTTGTGTGTCATACCATTCTTGCTTTGTGAGCCTTTTACCTTATTCCTGTTGCTTTGCCTAGTTTTGTCTTGCATATATATTGTTTACTCCGTATTATTTTACCCTGTTCTTTTTATTTCCTTTGTTATTGTTTACTGGAAGCTTTGACCAATCCGTTTGTTGTTCATTTCTGACTGTTATATTTAAGCATGGCCCATTATTCTACATCGGCATCACGCTTTCTATCCTCTGTTAAAACACTTCCCAGATATTTTAACTTCTGAACTTTTTTGATTTTGGCAGTTCCAAATTCACATTTCTTGCTATCATTACTAAAGCAAGGCTTCCCAAGCTTTATAACATAAAAAATGTTTTCCATTCTCTTCTCTGCACTCTGCTGTTGAAACCACAATTTACCGAATTTGAGATGACCCTCAAAAGTTACACCAAGGTTCCTGTTGCAAAGCACCAAACG
>OZ010573.1:124351833-124356833 GCA_963932145.1 Acanthosepion lycidas
TATATATATATATATATATATATATATATATATATGTATATATATATATATATTTAAATTCAACTCATTTAAATGTAAATGATCAGCCGAAGATGAAGAATATAAAATTTAATTTCTAAAATGTGAGAAAAAATTACCTTATATTTTTTTATTTTGGGGGAATAATAATAATAATAATAATAATAATAATAATAATAATAGTATTAGTAGTAGTAGTAGTAGTAGTAGTAATAATAAAATACAAGGACCTTGAAATGGAAATCTCAAAAATGTGGCACGTGAGAACATCAACAATTCCAGTTGTAGTTGGAGCCCTCGGATTGACTGGAAAAGATTCCAGTAGACTAATTGAAGGGATTCCTGGAATCCCATGCCTTAAAGAAATACCAAAAATTGTTTTCACAAGTACAGCCCACATCCTGACGAAGGGCTTTATCCATGGAAAATATGATTTTTTTTTTTTAATTTTTCACTGGAAAATGTCATGATACTATTTCCGAACTTAGGTCTCTGGGTGGGACCCGGAAAGAAATGAGGACACACCAGAAATCAAAGGAATAATAATAATAATAATAATAATAATAATAATAATAATAATAATAATAATAATAATAATAATGACCTTGAGATAGAAATTAGTAGAATTAAAGATTACCCGTTGTTATTTAGGGTTTTAGGAATTATATCAAAAGGAGCAAACAAATATGTCGATGAAATTCCTGGAAGCCTTAAAAAGTAAGTATTGCCAAAACTCAGAGTCCTGGTTCTTTCTCATATTCTGCATAGATTTCTCTCCTTGAAATGATCACAATTACATAAAAATTATATAAATACATATAAAAATTTCTCTCTTATTGCATGACATTTCATCAGTTTGCTCATTATCTTCTGAAACAAAAAAAAAAACAAAAAAAAACAAAAAAAAACTTGTTGTCTCTTGAAGTCTCTGTTTGAAACTTTGGGCAATTGGCACTACACAAAATAAAGGCAAACAACAACAGTAACAATTATTATTATTGTTATTATTGTTTCCCTTGAATTATTATTATTATTATTATTATTATTATTATTATTATTATTTCATTTCCTTTGATTTCTGGTGTGTGCACGTTGCTATCCGGATCCCAACCAGTGAACTAAGGTTAGAGATGGCATCATAATATTTTCCACTGACAAAAAAAAAAAAAAAAAAAATAACCAAAAAAAAAAACAAACCCAAAAAACAAAACAAAAAAAAACATATTTTACATAGACAAAGCCCTTCGTAAGGTGTGGGCTGTACTCATGAGAACAATTTTTTTGTATTTTTTTAAGGCATGGGCTTCCAAGAATCCCTTTAATTAGTCGACTGGAATCTTTTCCATCCAATTCAAGGGCACCAACTACAACGGGGATTATTGATGTTCCCATGTGCCACATTTTTGAGATTTTGATTTATTATTATTATTATTATTATTATTATTATTATTATTATTATTTCTTTTGATTTCTGTTGTATACACATTTCCTTGCGGGATCCACTCAGAGATATAAGGTTAGAATAAAGATTATAGACCAATGATCCAATGATCATATTTTTTTGTAAAATAAAACAAAAATATGACCTAAGATCTTCCATGTTTTACATAAATAAATATTTTCGTAATATGTGGGCTGTAATTGTGAGTACAATTAAAAAAAAATTGAAGGCATGGGCTACCGGGAATCCCTTCAATGAGTCTATTGGAATGTTTTCCAATCAATTCGAGGGCTCCAACTACAACTGGAATTGTTGATGTCCTCATGTGCGACATCTTTGAGATTTCCATTTCAAGCTCCTTGTATTTTGACAGTTTTTGGAAGATCGTCAGAGATATATTACTGTCTGCAGGGACTGCCATGTCAATAAGCAGGCGCATTTTGTTTTTACTCTCTCTAATCTCGATGTCTGGACGATTAGCTTTGATTGTTCTGTCTGTGTGTATTATAAAGTCCCATAAAATTGTTACAGGTCTTATCTCAATAATCGGCTCTAGGTGATGTTCATACCAATTTCTTTCAGTTTCCTTTCCGTAAAAGTCGCAGATCTGCCAGTGCAGATATTGGCCCACTTTGTCATGCCGAGTTTTATATTCACTGTGTTCCAATACCGCGCCACCTCATACAAGATGGTCAATTGTTTCTGGATATTTATCACAGAATCTACATTTTGAGCTAACCCATTTTTTGAGTCTGCGCGTTTGGTAATTTCTAGTTAGCAAGCATTGGTCATGTGCAACCAGAATAAACCCTTCGGTTTCCGCTTTTAACTCTGCACTACGTCGCCACTGATGAATTTGTCTACATTATTATTGTTATTCCTTTACGCATGGTACATGATGTTTGCTGGTAAGAAGTTTATTTTCAGGCCACCTCTTGTGGCATAATAAAATAAACCAAACCATTTCTTTTTTTCACCGACAAGCTGTTTCTAGTGCGTTCCAATTTATCCTCAATGTTCCGAGCAGGCTTGCATTTTGTAAAGTCATCATTTCTAAATTAAAGTCCAATGTCTGCACATTATTTACAGCATCCTAGTATTCCAATGATCACTGGTACTTTAATTACTTTTTTCTGTCTGTCTCCTGTCCATTTGACATGAGAATTGGAAACAAAGAAGAAAGAACATCGACAATTTAAACTATATCATTTTGAAAGTTTCTGAACGGCTACTAAAACATATGATTATTATTATTATTATTCTTCTTCTTCTTATTATTATTATTATTATTATTATTACGTAATTGTTTCGGTCGGTTGATGATCATATTTCAATTCCTAACCACAGAAGTCTTTCTTCAGCAAATGAGCAATTCCAAACAGCAAAGTCACCTACACACTCCCTATGATGTCAGACAACACCAAGGCATCTTACAAGGCAGAAAGATTCCTGCAAATAATCCCCAATGGGCCAACAATAAAAAAGGGACAACTTCAGCTGCCGCTTGGTACATTTCACTGATTTGTCCTTCGAGGGCCTGGTACCTCTGAATTGTCAGCTTCCCCGTTTTCACGCTGTTCTTATCCCAAGATACCACAGCGTTATTAGGATCCACTCATAGAGGCAATTCAGACTATTGTTCTTATCTTTGTCGCCATATTTATTACAATGTTTCGGCCGTTGTACGCTCCGGGTTTCTTCAGGTGGTTGGAATGTCGAACTGAACCCTTTATTTCGCTCACTGGGGTAGACTGTTCTAGTTCCACGTGCCATGTCTAATGAATGTCACTTATCAGTTATCTCCTGTTAATTCCCCTTTCCAAGTTCTCCACCGCCTTAACCAGGTATTGAACTCGTACTCTTTGGGTCCAGTCACTGGATCTAACCAACGCCTTTATCCACTGTGACATGTGTCCTGTAAATAGTGTACATAATAACTCATCTCAGAAATAGAGACAGATAGAGTTCACAAGTATGATTTCAGGGAGTTTTTTTTCTATGCCTCATGAATGTCATTTCCGTCTACTAACATTATTATTATTATTATTATTATTATTATTATTATTATTATTATTATTGTGCTTATGATATGGCTAAAACATATTTACAGGGTGGTCCGAAAGTCTCGTCACCACGTACCTCTGGACCAAACTGTAGAAGCCCGTGTCAGCGAGCTGAAATCGAAAATCATATTATATAAGGGTGACAAGACTTTCGGATCGCCCTGTATTTTATTGAACAAACTCTAAACCTGTGTAAGCAACTAATGTTCAAACACATTCTTACGCGATTACTGGATTTTAGAACAAATGCACGCTATTTCATACATGTATGGGGATTTTTTAGCCGTAGCTTATATGTGGCTCAAGGCCGAAACTATGGAGCACCCAGTGAGGATCGAACTCACTACTTAGTCGTAATTGATCTAACAAGACAAGCTTGTTAACTACATCGAAACGCCTATTCACGTATGTATGTATTGTTAATAAAAGTATTTATTTAAATTATTGCCGTGTATAAACGGACATGTTGTGCTAAAATTTTAATGGCCCGACCTATTTCCTATAATCTAAACAAAGCATAATTTTTAAAGTCTTTCTTGGTCGGGATGAGAACTTTTCAATATGCCCTCGTATACATAATATTTATTAAATGTGTTCAAATGTTCGTAAGTTTTCTTTTTTTTTTAACAAAAAAAAAACAAAAAAACAAACCTTTTTCTTCTCTGGGTATGAGTTGTGAACCCAACATGTATACGAGATTTTCTTAAAATGTTTTAAATTATTCCGTGAAAACAAAATTATTGAGGTTATTCTTCAAGCATTATCTAATAGTAGCGTCAAACTTGTGTATTTACCAAACCTTATTTGTATTTTTCACTTCTGGAAGTTTTAAGAAGATTATTTCTATTTTTTATCCCATGAAACGACGTTTAATGTTTGTTAAAATATTAAGTTGTTTTGTTCCGATTTTCCGTTTAGCGGGTTCAACTCAAACTACGGGAAAATTCTGAGGTGTTCATTTGAAATATATTTGATAACGTACAGTTTTGATGTCAACAATATTGCATTTAAGATAGATAAATAGATAATATATTAAATAGATAGATAGTGTGAGAGAATTATTTTCTTAAACAGTGAAATTAATATAAAACGACCTGGAACCGGCCACGAAAAGAAGTTCTAAATAAAAATGGACCTCCTCAAAAAAACTGAAATTTCGTTTCTTTTTACATCATGGAAATCACACCTATCGTCAAAGCTTATATATATATATATATATATATATATATATATATATATATATATATATATATATATATATACACAGAGAGAGAGAGAGAGAGAGAGAGAGAGAGAGAGAGAGAGAGAGAGAGAGAGAGAGAGAGAGAGCAAAGGTAAAAGATTCGTTGGTATATAATCCAAGTGAATCCAAGTAATACACAATATTAAAACTGATCCACAAAAAAGTTTGATGTAATACAGAGCAATATAATTTATAAACAAATAAATCCAAAATTACCTAATATGAGTAATAGCCT
>OZ010573.1:124359333-124364333 GCA_963932145.1 Acanthosepion lycidas
CTCCGCCTCCTTGTGGGTGACGAATTATTTCCTACCCTACAATCTCTTTCACTCAGAGGAGACATTGTAAGCCACTCGCTGCGCTATTGCTATTTCCAAGGAAAGTGTTTGAACCTTGACGGCTAAGACCCGCTACGCCACCCTCATTCCCTTCGTATCCCCATTAGGGAGAAGTAAATTCCACTTGAACAGCTTCTTCCTACCAACCGCTGCTTTGTAGAATCGTCTCCCAAGAGGATGCTTTCCTGAGCACTACAATCTTAACTTGTTCATGTCTAGGATCAACCGTTATCTTCCCCGCATATCCCCATAAATTGTTCCTGTTACTCTGGAAGCCTCTACCGGCGTAAGGTTGATGGTACCTCGGAGGTTCATTAATAAATAGCAGTATAGAACTTTATCCCACTGTTAATGTAAATAAATGGTTAATTGTACAATTTCGTTAATTGTTACGTAGTACTATATATATATATATATATATATATATATATATATATATATATATATATATATATATATGTATGTGTGTGTGGGGGGTGTCTGTGTATATGTGTGTCTGAAGATACACATATACATAAACAACATATTTATAGACAGAAGAAAAAACAACGAATTTATAGACAGAAGAAAAAATTTGATTAGGTTTTCAAAAATTTTAAATTTAAGAACGCTAGTAAATATTCTCTGGAATAACTGTGAAAGTCAAGGTAAACTATGGAGGAAGCTAAGTGATGTAATTTAATGAACGAGAGTGAATAAATGTAGTTATTTTTTATGAATAATTTTTTAAACATGTAATTATTATTTTTTAAATATGTATATATATATATATATATATATATATATATATATATATATGTATTTATATATATATTATATTCATTATTAAATATATACATAAATATATATATGCGTGTGTATCTATCTATCTATCTATCTATAGCTATCTATCTATCTATCTATCTATCTATCTATATATATATATATATATATATATATATATATATATTATGCAAACATATATTGTTAAATATAACAGACGAGGAATGTATATTATGTTTTATCATGGGGCATTCTAAGCTTCGTACAGTTGCTTTAATTTCAGGCGAAAAGTTAAACAAAAATTATCCACCATTTGGATAATTTTTAATTATACTGTTCCTCGATCTAAAATTTCAACTCACATGAGCCATCTTCAAAAATCATCATGTGATCCTAAAGTTTAGATTGAGGAAGAACATAATTAAAAACTATCTAAATGTTGGACAGATTTTGTCTTTATCTTCTCCCGAAATTAAAGCAACTATACGAAGCTTAGAAAGGCTCATGATCAAGCATAATAGACATTTGTTGTCTGTTATATTTAACAATATAAGTTTAAATAATGATCTGCTGCCCCAATACACTATATATATATATATATATATATATATATATATATATATATATATATATATATATATATATATATATATATACACATATATATATATATATATATATATATATACACATATATATATATATATATATATATATATATATATATATATATAATGGCAAATTTCTTATCAAAGAACGTTTAAACACATTTTGAGGATGACCAGCTAGAAATTAGATAAACATATGTTATACACCCAACGTTTCTTTTACAAAACAACACAAAATTTTCAAATATTCATGCATATATATATATATATATATATATATATATGCATGGATATATATATATATATATATATATATATATATATATATATATATATATATATATATATATATATATATATATATATATGCATGGATATATATATATATATATATATATATATGCATGGATATATATATATATATATATATGTATCCATATATATAGATATATATATATAGATGCATGAATATATATATATATATATGCATCTATATATATACATATATATATATATATATATATATATATATATATATATATGTTTGGATAGATGTGAGCTTGTGACCCTGGATTTCACGCTTTAGCGATCATCAGACAAACTGATTAATTTTTTAATTTTTAAAAATTTTGGTTTTATGTAGATTGCGTGTATTGGTGTTATTGTGGAAGTGGTGGGGGAAACTTCGTCGTTTTTTCATCGTACTGACGCAAACATCGATGTATGCAGACACATATACATACTTGGTCGTCCGTCGGGACTCATACATATATAAACATATGTGTCTATACATACGCATTTGTATGTTGAAATTTAAAGATTGGAAGTGTGGCGGAAATGTCTCGTGATATATATATATATAAACACAAATATATATATATTGAGGTATGGTATATTTATGCATGAAAGTGAACAATATCAGGGGTAGAGAGTATTTAAATATAAAAGTTGACAGAGAATAGCACCAAAAGTCGTCAGTCTGTTTCATGCTTAAACACAATCTGCAGATCATTAATAATAATAATAATAATAATAATAATAATAATAATAGTAATAATAATAATAATATATATATATATATATATGGGTGTGTATATAGGTGCATTTATTAAGTGAAACACAGTTAATTGATGATATAAGTCAGGGCTTGGTTAGCCTATATGCCAACTATGGCTAGTTATTGAGGATATTCGCTCTCAATAGCAGTATAGAACTGCATTTGGAAAAATGACCAATAAAATAATTACTTAATACATTTACCTGAATTAAAGTAATATTTCATAAGTACGATTAACCATAAGCTACAGCCCTTCACTCAACTATTTTAAAAGTACCCCGCGTAAAGAAAAAAAAAATGGTTTCGGCACATGACAGAGGTGTTAGAAAAAAAAAAAAAACAACCAAAAAGTGAACTTATAAAACATTAGCATCGGATCCATTGGGGTTTTACTTCGTAGATGATTCATAATCTTATCTTCTCGTGAATTTAGAGTTATTATAAATGAGCTTGATTTGTTTATATTTAAGTGTACTTTACAGATTCAGTCGTGATTTTCGTTTCAATGTACGCGACTAGCCCAAAGTCGGATGACCTTGATTATTAAAATCTTTCCTCACGAGGTAACTGCCAAGGTCGTTCAACCCACACAGTGGTTAAAAGGAATGTCGTAAATAGGTTGGGGTGAGGGGAATAGGGACGCTAGAGTTTTTTTTTTTTTTTTAATTATATTTTGTTTGTTTGCCCATGGAAAGTGTGTATGAAAGGTGAACTAATTTTACCTGTTTGTCATTTAATTAAATTCAACTCCTCTAAGCAATTTTCTGTGCTATCAACAAATTTATTATCAGGTTAATTACAATGTTACGCATTTTATGCCAGAATATCAGGAAATTGTGCTACGCGAAAACGCGCCCTTGTGCTCACATACACACACACACGTTCGCGTACATTGACACACACACAAGCATGCGGACGACTGCATTTATTTTACACGTAACCATTTAATTTGATCTATTTGTTTGTGTCTACATTTGGAGATGAGATCTCTCTACGGCTATCTGTCTATATACCGCTGTTCGCACCTGTCTACCTATATAAGTCTATATCTACCTATCTATCTAGATAGCTACGTATCTCACTGTTCATATCTATCTATCTATCTATCTATCTATCTATCTATCTATCTATCTATCTATCTATCTATCCCAGTCTGTTCGTACCTACGTACCTATATGTCTATATGTATGTATGTATGTAGCTATCTATCCGTAACTATCTCAGTTTGTACGGATGCTTGCATATATGCGTAGGTATATATATATATTTATATATATATATATATATATATATATATATATATATATATATGTATGTATGTATGTATGTATGTATGTATCTTTCTATAGACATGCATAGAGAAAAACCGAGACTCTATATCAAAATAATTTTTTTAATCCAGTTCACCCCAAGCAAGGCTGTAAAGCCTAAGACTGAAGAGGTTACAGGTTGTAAAAGAATTAGAAAAAAGTAACATCACTAAAGAGCGAGTAGATAGCCATTGAGATTGATTTAAATTTTTGAAGTTAAAACTTACAAAATTTAAATTGACTAGAACCAGAAGGGCGATCCACAGTCGAGAAGTGCGAGAAAAGAAACTGTTAGCATAGAACTTACGGTGACATCTAACCAACTCACCTGTGAATCAATGAGAACTTTCTGCCAGTCTAGTACTGCGCTTATATACTTGAAGTCTAGGTACCATAGCGAACAGCTCATTCGGACAATTACCATGAAAGTATTTATAGAAACGTCACAGGAAGGCACCTTTACGGCAGTCGGAATGTGATTGAAGCCGAGACGTCAGATTAGCACCAATAATATTGCTGATTCTTCTTTAGATTTTGTCACTGAACTTTTGATATATAGCATTAGCAACGGGCCGTATGTGATAACAATATTTCAAGCATGGACGAATGGTAGACTTAATAGATATATAAGAAATTGCGGAGAGAGAAATTGTCTCGCCTGACGCAGTGAACGACAAACTTTCTTAGCAAGTAACCAACTTTCTTAGCAGCAATGGATTCAATATAGTCTTTCCACTTCATGGCAGCCAAGAACGTTATCTCGAATAGTCGCAAAGAGTCACTTCTGGGGGTTTATGATATATATATATATATATATATATTGTAAACATCCATTACATCCTTTTATCTCTATATTTTAAAGTTATTTTTAAGCCCCCTCTTTATCCCTGTTTTAATTTTAAATTAATATTTCATTCTTCATATAAAACCAAATTAATGTCATAAGGTTAATATTCGGATTTAATGTTGTAAGACTTCTTCCCTTTAAGACAAATACCTTCCAACCTCCCCTGAAACATGTCTCCTGCTTTCGCCTGACTCAAACATTGAAATGGATAAATTCTGTATTAGTTTTTCGACTGTTATTTTAAATTTTCTTTTTGTTTAGCTTTCACAGTTAAATTTCTATTTTTGACACGATCTCAGTCCACACCGGGTTTGATAAGACAGACGACAAATAGTTTCGTTTGCTGAAATAGGTTA
>OZ010573.1:124366833-124381833 GCA_963932145.1 Acanthosepion lycidas
TGTACCGTATTTCATATTGTACTTGTTGTGTACAATAAACCTTTCTTCTAGTATCCACCTGGTGTTAAGTATTTATTCCCTTAGCTCGGAATATAACAGGTTGTGAGAAAGAAATTTGAGAGTTTCCTATGAGTCTCCTAGTCTCTCTTTAATATAGTATCTTTAATATTAAAATACACCTCTCAGAAAACAAGCAAAGTATTAAAATATAGGAAAATGGCTTTAGAAACAAAGAAAAATAGTTTAGAACTGCTATGTAATATCAACTCTTTTGTATGACAGTGAATGCTGGATAATCACGCCACAGATCAAGAGGTTTGAAGCGACAGGAACTTGGGCCTACTGACGCACATGTGAGCGATAAGGAAGCTTGAAAATAAATAGCAACTACAAGGAAACTGATATTTGCAATCAGAAAGAGAGAGATAAAACATTTGGGGCACATTATAAGGGAAAAGCGAAATTCACTAGACTTAGCGAAACGGGGACAAAGAGCAAGGAACAAACATAAAGAATTTGAATGAATGGATGGTAAAACAATAAAAACAGGAAGGTTAAAAATCAAAAAGTAACTTAGAGCAAGAAAACTGTATAAAATGGAAGTTGTGGAGAGCCGTGACCAACCACTTCCTAAAATGAAATGTCTTACGAAAACATTTATTTCGATTCTGCAGCATCCTACCGGGTGTACCAGCAAAATTGTCCATTCCACAAAACGTTTAATATCTAAAAAAAAAAAACCCAAAAGACACGAAACTAATTGAGTTTTTTTCCAGGTTTTCAGATAAGACGTTTAGCCATCTTGAGACCATTTGTCGTAAGAATCACTGAAAAACAAATTGAGATACACAGCTAGAAAGAGAACAGGTTAAAATCGTTTTGTGTGAGCCCCACTGTTTTCCCAAATGAGCAATGGTGAGAGGAAAAAGATCATTCATGCCTTCAGTAATGGTACCAACATTCATATTCTGGCTTCCATCTTCCATGTCCATTCAAGAACCATTAAGAGAACGGTGAATGTTTAAAATAGAGTGAATAGTACACAGGAAAACTGGATCAGGTGGTCACAGCAGCAAGAGAGATCATCATTTCAACTTAGAGCTACAGAGATCAAATAAAAAAGATCCAACTCAATCTATAAGACGTGAGAGATGAGTTTCAGCTATGACAGTCCAAAGAACAAGGAAAAAATGAGTTGAAAATGAAATCGTACGTAAAGCCTGTCGGGCACCTTGTTACTAAAGAACAGACATTTAAAAGGTTAGAGAGAGCGAAGATCATCTTGAATACATTGGAAAATTATCCTGGAATAATATATATATATATATATATATATATATATATATATATATATATATATATATATACTTTAGAGAAAAATGAGGCAACTTTAAGATTTCATTGTTATAATTTATTTCATTAGAGATTTTATTTTTCTCTGGATCTTCAAACTTCACTTTCAAGGGTGAAAAAATGAATTTAAAATTTACACTTTTAAAGGGCGGTATTAAGCTTATATAAGGTGGCATAGAGGGGGGAAGTGTGAGAGACATGGTCAAAATTAGAGAGGGGAGGGAGAGTTTTCTTTAAATTAAATTATTCTGTCTGACTTAACATTGAGCTCTCCCGATGTTATCCTCCTTGGGATTATCCTTACAGACTGCCAAGATTTTCGTTACTTAATTATATATATATATATTTCTAATCCCATTTTTTTCTCAATTCGTTGTTGGAAGATTTACCTGATGATCCTGAATCCTTAAAAAGGATTTAGGTGAAATAAATTATCGTAATGGTACATTAAAGTGGTTTGTTTTTCATTACATATTAGCTCTGTCCTAACATTGAGCTCTCAGGATTTCATCCTCTTTAGATTTACCAATTCGGTTTACCAAGTTCCTTATAACTTAATTATATATATATATATATATATATATATATATATATATATATATATATATTGAACAATAAAAAATATTAAAAAATTTAAATCTTCAGACACACTGTGTTGTATATTAATATTCTTTTGTTTTTCATATTATTTCATTTAGATTCCTCGACTAGTTTCGGCCAACATGGCCATCATCAGGAGAAAAAAATGTTCTGCTCCCTTGTAGCAGTGAACCACAGAATTGAATGTCTTGATGGACACTCACACACACACACACACACACACACACATATATATATATATATTTTTAACTGAATTTCAAATTTTCATGAGCTATCGTTCCTTAGGTAGGATTAATTAATGATGAATGTCATTTTCGTTTATGATCAGTTTCATCATGATTCTTCTGTTAAGCTTGGTGAATAATTATCCGTTATTGTTAATCAAAGTAGAGTCCAATAGTCTTATAAAAAACCTCGGAGTATTCCAGTAAGATACCTTTAATCATTTCTAATATAGAACAGTTGAAAACTTAATCTAACAAATGGATAATTTTGCTGTTACACTCTATATATAAGTTGTACGACTGCTTTCAAGCTTTTATTCTTTGCTTATTCACTAAAACTGAACACTATCCTGAGCAAATCTATTTTGAGATCAGAATTTATGAGGCTTGCGACAATATTAAGTTTTGTTGAACTAATGAGTCTGGTCGAATTTTACTCCCTTTGTTATTTTCTTTTATCTTTTTTGCTTGCGCCCTGACATCATTTCACTGATCGAAACTAAAATATTTATTGCCTACACGGGCCTAATTGCTGCAAAATATGAATGAAGTGATGAATATTTAATTTCATGTACTGACCTAAGCCTTTTTATGAATGAGGCGTTGTGTTGCCGTCTCTGTTGGTTTCCTAATCTAGCTGAACAAACGTAGGCGCATGTTAATGCGTGAAAAAGAAAGAGGAAGAGAAAAAAAATATTTGCTTTTTCTCACTTAAGAGTACAAATAGGCTTTGTATTGTGCTTGAAAGGGCATCCGAAGATTGTTTTTTCATATTTCTATACGTACAATATTATATATTTTGCTTGTAATATCTATATATTTTTTTGCTCTAGCAGAGTTATCACCATTTCGATCGAATAATTATTTAGCATTTTGCTGTAATGTAGTAATGTCTCTTGAAGTAGACAGTAAATTTAACTTTTTGTCGTAATAGAGTTATCTCCCTTACAATAGAGAATGTATTTTTTGTCATTGTAGAGGTTGCCCTTGAGAATATATTAACTCTTTCCTTAGGATTGCTTCCTTGTGCCAGAGATGTGTTTAACGTTTTGTAGTAATATAGTTATCTCCCTTGCATGAGAGAAAGATTTCCATTGTGTGAGAGAACGTATTTTAATTCTTACTGTCATGCAATTACCTCCACTGCACTGGCGAATAATTTGTATGTATCTATATTCAAATACTTTCATTGTAACTCTAATGGTAGTAAGTGCGTTTCATTTCACCTCAAAAAGGCAATAAAGCCACTAAGATGCAAGGGGTTAGTTAGTGTGAGAGAAGATGAGAAAAAGAAAACATTATTAAGGGGAGAGAACAATAAAAGAACAGGAATTAAGAAGACAGAAGATAACGGTTGACATTCCATTTAAATTTTTGAAGTTCAAAGCTGACTGGGAAGCCAGAAACCGGAAGAGATTCCCACAAGCGAGAAGTGCGACAAAAGAAGCTTAGCATAGAACTAATGGTTACACTTAGCAATTTCAACAGTAAAATGTAGAGACATTGCCGTCAATCAGGTATTGCGCTTAAATTCATGAAGTTTAGGTACCATAGAAGAAAGTAATGTTTATATTAATACACAAATGTGGCACAAGGCCATAAGGAGGATGAGGGGATGTCTGATCTTCAATCTATCTTATCTTAAACTTAGCTAGCCACAATAACTAACCCAAACATACCACAGTATTCCTTACACTAAAACAACACATTCTTACTTACCATTTTTACTACAACCACTATAATTCTTCAAAATTTCTATGAAGCGCTATTTCCATATGTACAATTTGTCTGTGGCTGGTTGGTGAGGGGGATAAAAATAACAACATTTAAAGGAAAGTTCGTCAGAATAATTACATGAAAGTATTTATAGAAAAGGCACAGTGAAGCGACGTCATGGCGGTGGGAAATGACTGAAGTCGAGATGACAGGTCAGGATCAATAATAGTGCAGATTCTTATTTAATTTTTTTTTTAAAGAATCTCTAAAAAATATAGTAGGAACACTAGACCAGATGTGGCAGGAATATTCAAAGCAAGGACAAATGGTAGATATGGAAAGTAGATTTTATCGAGAAAAATTGTCTTAGCAGGCTTAGCAATGAATTCAATATAATCTTTTTACTTCTTGTCAGTAGAAATCTTTAGCTCGAGAAGTCGCAATGAGTCACTCTCCATGCCGATGAAAGCAAACACATAGACGAGTAGATGTGAGCGAATTATGACGCAATGTGTAGACTAGTGTATATATGTCATATTTTTATGCTTATTTACTTATTCTTTGAAAGGGTTGATAAACTCACACACAAAAATACTTCCATTCATATTAATATCACTAATGGGTCCTTTTACCTGCTGGTCTGATGGTTTTGGATAAAAGATAAAATTGCAGGCAGTTAGCACATTTGCATATAGTGTAACGGATATCGTTGTGTAATATTAGGTTGGTGCAAAAATAATATCGTTTTTTGATGTATTTTTAACGTCAAAAAACGATACTATTTTTGCACCAACCTAATAGAAGGAAATGGTTCAAATTCTAGCCTGTAGTGTTCACTTAAACACTCGTTGCCTTCCTAAAGGCATGTATTGTTCTATTTTCCCTCCTAGCACGGGGTTTAATAGCAGGATAGACTGGCCGCCCTAGCCTTGGTTAGCATTCATACTGAGAGCAAGAAAACTCTGAATTCAAAATGGTAGAAAAGGTAATCATTCCACTATATTTTCCAAAAAGACAAGGCAATAAGGAAATTGTGGTCTGTAAAAATCCATGATTGCCCATGGGGCATGGAATTTTAAGAATATTGCATTGACAATAACACAATTGTAGCGGAAGGGTAAAAGAAATATTTAATAATGAGGATAGATTTGTTCTCGCGCCAATTCCACAACGAGATACCTAAACCTGACACACATATTCATGCACTAAGGCAATGGTAAATATGATCGGTTCGATATGGTCAAATTGGCAACTGGTGTCAAAAATGCCCTACAATCTGTTGTTAACTGGGACAAGAAATGGCTTATTAATTTCAACGCACCCGAAAAGAAACAGCATATTTATTAGATATTTGGCATATTTATTAGATATTTGGTATATTTATTAGATATTTAGCATATTTATTAGATATTTGGCATATTTATTAGATATTTGGTATATTTATTAGATATTTGGCATATTTATTAGATATTTGGCATATTTATTAGATATTTGACATATTTATCAGATATTTGGCATATTTATTAGATATTTGGCATATTTATTAGATATTTGGGATATTTATCAGATATTTGGCATATTTATCAGATATTTGGCATATTTATTAGATATTTGGCATATTTATCAGATATTTGACATATTTATTAGATATTTGACATATTTATTAGATATTTGACATATTTATTAGATATTTGGCATATTTATTAGATATTTGGCATATTTATTAGATATTTGGCATATTTATCAGATATTTGGCATATTTATTAGATATTTGGCATATTTATTAGATATTTGGCATATTTATTAGATATTTGGCATATTTATTAGATATTTGGCATATTTATTAGATATTTGGCATATTTATTAGATATTTGGCATATTTATCAGATATTTGGCATATTTATTAGATATTTGACATATTTATTAGATATTTGGGATATTTATCAGATATTTGGCATATTTATCAGATATTTGGCATATTTATTAGATATTTGGCATATTTATTAGATATTTGGCATATTTATCAGATATTTGGCATATTTATTAGATATTTGGCATATTTATTAGATATTTGGGATATTTATCAGATATTTGACATATTTATTAGATATTTGACATATTTATTAGATATTTGGCATATTTATTAGATATTTGGCATATTTATTAGATATTTGGCATATTTATCAGATATTTGGCATATTTATTAGATATTTGGCATATTTATTAGATATTTGGCATATTTATTAGATATTTGGCATATTTATTAGATATTTGGCATATTTATTAGATATTTGGCATATTTATTAGATATTTGACATATTTATCAGATATTTGGCATATTTATTAGATATTTGGCATATTTATTAGATATTTGGGATATTTATCAGATATTTGGCATATTTATCAGATATTTGGCATATTTATTAGATATTTGGCATATTTATTAGATATTTGGCATATTTATTAGATATTTGGCATATTTATTAGATATTTGGCATATTTATCAGATATTTGGCATATTTATTAGATATTTGACATATTTATTAGATATTTGGCATATTTATCAGATATTTGACATATTTATTAGATATTTGACATATTTATTAGATATTTGACATATTTATTAGATATTTGGCATATTTATTAGATATTTGGCATATTTATCAGATATTTGACATATTTATTAGATATTTGACATATTTATTAGATATTTGACATATTTATTAGATATTTGGCATATTTATTAGATATTTGGCATATTTATCAGATATTTGGCATATTTATCAGATATTTGGCATATTTATTAGATATTTGGCATATTTATTAGATATTTGGCATATTTATTAGATATTTGGCATATTTATTAGATATTTGGCATATTTATCAGATATTTGGCATATTTATTAGATATTTGACATATTTATTAGATATTTGGGATATTTATCAGATATTTGGCATATTTATCAGATATTTGGCATATTTATTAGATATTTGGCATATTTATCAGATATTTGACATATTTATTAGATATTTGACATATTTATTAGATATTTGACATATTTATTAGATATTTGACATATTTATTAGATATTTGACATATTTATTAGATATTTGGCATATTTATTAGATATTTGGCATATTTATCAGATATTTGGCATATTTATCAGATATTTGGCATATTTATTAGATATTTGGCATATTTATTAGATATTTGGCATATTTATCAGATATTTGGCATATTTATTAGATATTTGGGATATTTATCAGATATTTGGCATATTTATCAGATATTTGGCATATTTATTAGATATTTGGCATATTTATCAGATATTTGACATATTTATTAGATATTTGACATATTTATTAGATATTTGGCATATTTATTAGATATTTGGCATATTTATGAGATATTTGGCATATTTATTAGATATTTGGTATATTTATTAAATATTTGGTAATTGTTTTTATGAGCATTTTACTTTGGCAATTCGATTTTATGAATTGAAACAACCACGAATAAAGTGCTAATCATAACAATTAGTTTCTAGGTTCAGCTTCAGTATTCTGCTGATTACAAAGATTTATTATGGCACTCGATTTTCAAACATCGAATACAAAAACGTCTATGAGAAACAGAACAGCCTCATATGTAGTGTTGTTTATCTGTGGCCAAGATGAAGTAGGCCAGGAGTCATCACCATGACAACAGCTCCTCCCATTAATAAATTATCATAATATCGAATTATATATATAAACGGCTCACTGTAATGGATGGCGATTTTTACGAATACAATCAATCATGTTGCATATATATATATATATATATATGAAGAGAGAGATATATGGGATGACGGATATATATTACATATTTATGTGGTTATGATTTTGAATTAATGCGTATACACTTCGAAGGGATGATGGCGGCAACATTAAGAAATACGTCAGGAAAAGACCTATCAATATTTAATGTTTATCGATTATCATGATATCCAAATGACGCAGTCTTGACGTCTAACAATCTATAAAAAGATGCTGTAACTTTTATTATCCTTGACTAAGAATTATATATATATATATATATATATATATATATATATATATATATATATATATATATATATATATATATATATATATATGTGTGTGTGTGTGTGTATCTTTATACTTATATATATATGCGTTTATTTCGGCAACATGTTTCCTTTAGACATGATTTGTTGAATGATTTAGGCATGTTCTTTCTACTTATTAATAAAATTAATTACTAATATTCCACAAATGTTTTAAAATGTGTACAATAGATAGTTTGAAATCCCAAGGTTTGTACTAATAGTTTCTCTTTTTACTATTCATTAAAAACAACTCTTCACACGATACTTAGTTACCTCCCCTTAAACCTTTTCAATGGTCAATTACTGACGCAGCGTTCCTCACTCAGATTGTAACAAATTTAACTTTCAGATGAACGTAACAATTTTCTCTTTGACAATAATGAATTCTACAATAAATATCTTGTAATAAACAATACCCTGGTGATGACATTGCTATGTTACATACGGACAAAAACAACTTACACACTACAAAGATGCATTCTTGTTTCGATGCGACTGCATCTCGACTTGTGATAACCAAAAAAGTTTATGAACAATTCTTTTTACAAGAAAGCCGCCTATGGAAAAAAAGAAAAAAAAAACATAGGGAGAAACGGAGAATAGGAAAAATGGGAGAAAAGAGAGGGAAAGAAGAGGGCGACAGAGTAAGATATATATATATATATATATATATATATATATATATATATATATATATAAACAAGAATTGTTTATATATATATATATATATATATATATATATATATATATATATATATAAACAAGAATTGTTAAATTAAATCGTCAATGTTTGTTTAAATTCTTGTTATATTCCATCATCCCAAAAAAATACAAGGATTTAATCAACAATTTTTTGTTATCATCATCCTCATCTTTGGACTTTCCTTTGGTTGGTGGGAATTCCATTGACGATCTCTTTCCACGTTGTTCGGTCCTGTATTGCTGTCCCCTAATCTCAAATGTCCATCCCTGAGACCCGAGCTATGGTGTCTAGGAAAGTCAGTTTTCGTGGGAAGACCCTTCCAGAGTTCGGAAAAACATGAGTAAATCAACTATTCCTCAAATACCACTCTAATGTTGTTTATAAGTAGCAGGGAAGAGCAGAAAGTACACTGACACCTATTCTATTAGTTTGGTGCAAAAATAATGTCGTTTTCTCACATATGTTAATTTTATATATGATTTCTGAATTAATTCAATGATATATATAGCCATGTTATATATCATTCTGAGGCGCGTTTTTCGCTCTATCGAATCGTGTTATTCGTTACCGTTCTCAATCTCTTCATTCATTTTTTGCAGGCTTTTCGACAGCATGGACAAAATTCAAATCCGCACGATTTTCTTGTTCCAGTTCAAATTAGGCCGAAAAGCTGCAGAGACAGCTCGTGATATCAATGATGCGTTTAGCGCAGGAACCACTAACGAACGTGTGGCACAACGGTGGTTCAAGAAATTTCGCAATGGTGACGAGAGCCTCGAAGATGAAGACGGTCGCGGCCGGCCGACTGCGGTTGATAACGAACATTTGAAAGCCTTAATTGAAGCTGATCCTCGCAAAACCACACGAGAAGTTGCTGTTGAACTCGAGGTCGACCACTCAACAGTCGTTCGCCATTTAAAGCAAATAGGGAAGTCAAAAAAGTTGGATAAATGGGTGAACGATAATAAAAAAAAAATCGTCAAAAACGACATTATTTTTGCACCAACCTAATACAACAATTCCACTAAGCAGTGGTTTGTGGGAAGAAGCTGTTCGAGTGGAACTTTCATCTCACCAATAGATTGGAATGAAGGCGATTCGTTACAATGCGTGGCATGACGGGGTTTTAGCCGTGGATGTTAGGACTCATCATCATCCTCTTTCGATCTCAATATGGTTGGTCGGATACATTTCTACACTGTTCGGTCCTGCATTGCTGTGCCCAGACCCCAATGTCTAACCCTGTGTCCCGAGCTATGGTGTCTAAGAAACTCAATTTTCGTGGGTAGGCACTTTCAGAAGGTTGCCGTAGGAATAAGGATGAGACGATTTCCCTGTTCACTTTTTGTGATACTGAGCATCCATTTTTGGTTAAGAATAGAAGAAAGCATGAAATAGGGTCAGTTTATCCAAAATGTTACTCTCGTTTAAAAAAAAAATATTTCAAAATTAGAAAAATATAGTAAAATATTAAATACAGAGATATTGTCGATTGAACAAAAAAATCTCTTGTTTGGATGAATTATATATATATATATATATATATATATATATATATATATATATATATATATATGTGTGTGTGTGTGTGTGTGTGTGTGTGCGTGCTCTTGACATCTAAGCAGACGATACAATCATCTATCCCTGCCTTGATATTAAGGCTGATCAGTCCGAAAGGTCAAAATGGCAGCCAGTCTAAAACGACCTCAAGTTCGTTGTTAACTGAGAAAAAAGAAGGCCTGTCAAGATTAACGCCACCAAAACTAAACTTCTCTCCATTAATCATCTGTGTGTTTCCTCTTTGGCTTCCCTCAGAAAGGCTGATGCTAACCTCTTTATAAGGGATTCGTTGTGCCTTCTTAGGTTAACGTTCTCAGCTGATATAAAGTGGAAACACTATATTGAATTTATTGCTGGGTTAGCTTCTAAGAAAGTCGGTTCATTGTGTCGTGCGAGTCATTTTTTCTCTCTAGAATCTATCTTACATATCTAGAAGTCTACCATTCGTTCATGCTTAGAATATTACTGCTACATATAACCCAGTGCCCCTGCTATTTACCTTCAGCCCCTTGATAAGATCCAAAGAAGGATCTGCAATATTATTAGTCCTGGTCGGACGGCTCAGCTCTAGTCACTTTCCCACCACCCTAAGGTTGCATCTCTATGTCTTCTCTGTAAATACTTTCATGGTAATTGTTCAAATGAGCTCTTCGCTAGAGTTTTCGAATTTAAGCATGACACTAGACTGGCGTCGAGATCTCATCAATTTACAGTTAAGCTGGCTCGATGTAGCCGTAAATTATTTGATAACCATTTCTTTTCTCTCACTTCTCGCTTGTGGAACTCCATTGCGGCTCGTTACTTTCCACCCAAATTTAATCTGTAAAAAATTTAAATGTAATGTCAATCGGTATCTACTGACCTTCTGATACCTCTTTTATTTCCATTCTCATTAATATTTCTGTTACTAATTCTTCCACACCTTGTAACCGCTTACTAAAACCTGTGGTTTTACTGTCTTGTTTGGGGTGATAGCGATTAAAAAATACATATATATATATATGTACTTCCAAATAAAGCGATATCTAAGGTCTAAAATGAAATTTTAGAAATGAAAGATGTTTCTTGAAGCTTTTATTTTAGATTTAATTTCATGGTAATAGCTGAAATTTAATATTTTTGATGATTGAAATCATTTTCTGTCATACTGTTGTGGTCTGTTTAGGGGCCAGAAAGAAAGACACGGAAGACGAAGGTAGGTTGAAAAAGTATATTGAAGATATATACAAAACAATAGTGTTAGTAATAAGTAGATTAGCACTGCGTCTACTACTGCACTTCACTTCACACTCTATTTCACTCTACCCGACTCCCGCAGTTTGTATTTATGAGAAGAGGAAGAATTCATTACTGTAGGAGGGTTTACCACAACACATACAAAAATAATTTTGATTGGAATGAGTTTTTCAAACCGCTAAAAGTCGCCAATTTCAACCATATTCTCTCATCACAACGTAAGATACTTTTATTAAAAATAAACATTCAAAAATAAAATATTCTTTTCTGAAACTTTATTTGAGGAAGATTAACTGATTTGTAGTTTAATTAATATGATTTAAAACAAATATTTCTTTCAGTTAAAAATATCACAGAAAAAATATTTTCTAACGTTGAGTTGGGTGTTTTTATGAGGTGGTGATACGTCTATTGACAGCCTGTTCTTTGAGAAAATAATTTTTTCTACGAGGGGACATGTCCCAAAAAATTACTTGACGAATATAATGGGAGCACCATTTTTATATAATTTTTTTTTTTTAACTACCCATTAATCTTAAAAAATTAGGAAAGTATTCTAAGTAATCTTATCTTTTATTCAATTTCATGTACTTTGGCTTTAAATTTTTTGTAGTTATCGCTCTTACTTTCTGAAAATATCGCCCGTATTTGCAAAAATCGGCACGTTTATACATAGAGAAAAATTAAAAATTATTTTTTAAAAATATTACGGTCACTGAATTGTTGTCAGTTTTTCCATTTATGATTAGTAAATATAGTTTTTATTTAATAATTATATCACCCAACCACTACAAATGAATACAGAATTTTATAAGATTAAAAGTTTATAAATCATGCTAAAAAAATAAAAACAATTCTTGTGAAAATTCATTATTCATCAAAAAACATTTTTTTCTTAAGAAATAGTGTTCATACAAGTAATTAAATTTTCTAATTAAATGATGTCTTAGTTTTCTAGACTTTCTATTTTACAATTCAGAGCAGATTTTTGGTAAATATTAGAAATAAAAAGTGTTGATTTAAATTCTCCAAAGACGTCTACCTATAACTAATATAAACATTAAACCATACAAAAATGAATTTCTAGAAATTTCATAAATTAAATATGTAGGGCTAGCAGATGTATAAAATATTTCAAATAAATACCAGATAAAAACAAAACAAAAAAAATACATTTAATAATATTAACTTTGAACATAGACACAATATCATGACCATTTTATAACACATACATACAACAAACTATTTCTTATTTTAACAATTAAAATGTAATCCTTGAAAATGGCTAAATGTATAGCCGAAAGTGGTGGGATAAAAAGAAAATTTGGACAGTTTTGCTATAATTTATCATCCGAAAAGAAAAGACAATATTAGATCGCATGAAAAATTGTATAAAAACTAAATAAAAGCACCTTGTCTGTCGTTTTCAATGAAATGTGCATGAAAGAAGGATTGCTGCCTAAATACACCCCCCCCCATATATATATATATATATATATATATATATATATATATAAAGCCACTGAGGCATGAAGTGTTACTGAGTACGAAAGAGTAAAAAAAAGTGAGTCATTAATATGGAGCGAGAACTATCGATTGTAATGAAGAGGACGGTGTATGACGATTGTCATTTGAATTTTTAAAGATCAACGCTGTCTGGAAATCATGGAGCCGGAAGGGAATTCCACAAGCAAGCAGTGCGAGAAAAGAAGCTGTTAGCATAGAACTTACGGTTACATCAAGCCAATTCAACTGTGATTTGATGAGAGCATGCCGCTAATCTATTACTGAATTTAAATTCATAAAGTCTAGGTACCATAGAGAAAAGTTCGTCCCCAAAATCCCCATGAAATTGTTTATGGAAAAGACACAAGAAAGCTACATTACGGCGATGAGAAAGTGATTGAAGCGGAGATGCCAGTTCAGGCCCATTAATATTACTGGTACTTTTCTGGGATTTATGAAGAATCTCTCGATATAGAGCAGGCGCAATATTCAAGGCCTGGAAGAATGGTAAACTTATATAGTTTCAGGAGAGAAAATTTGTCCAGCAAACCAACTTTCTTAGCAGTAGACTTAGCAATGGATTCAATATAATCTTTCCATTTCATGCCAGCATAGAATGTAAGTGAGAAGGCGAAACAAGTCCCTCTCATGGCGTTTAGTATCAGCCATGATGATGGGAAGCAGGAAGACGTCTTTCATGTGATTGATAGGTATTTCGTTTTGAGGGCGTTAGAATTAACAAAACATTCCTTGCCCCAGTTAACAACAGACTGTAGATCATTCTTGAGACCAGTTGCCTCCTTGATTAAGCTTATTGTCAAGGCAGTAGTAAGTGATTGTGTGATCAGTATATATGCCAAGTTGACTACTGATGTCATCATATAAGGTTATTTATGAAAATTAAGATCAAAGTAGGTCCAATGATAGATCCCTTGAGGACGCCTGCAGCAGTAGAGTAAGATCTAGAAGAGTGGCCGTTTAGAACAATTTTCATTTGGCGATTTAATAAGAAAACTGAATCAATTAAAAAATTCGTTCGAAAGCCTTTCAGCTTAAGAAGAAAACTTTAAAACCCCGGCAAACATTTTCGAGATATCTAATGAAACAACCCGTGCTTCACCAGTTGGAAGAAATATGGCCATAGCTTTCGACACTCCTATTTCTAAAGAATTAACGTATCTTACATTTCAGATCAGATATATAGGATCTATTCGGTTGTGGTGATGATGGGGCGTTACTAGTTTGATTTTGGGCGTACTGAACAAGTCAGCCCTTCTAATATTGAGCGACCTGTACATGGTCAGAGTTGCATTGAGTTGCATAATAAAACATCACACAACCAATTAAGGTTATTGTACATATTTCTAATAAATATAATAAACAGAGATACACAGGACATGTTGAAGGCAAGACAAACATAGGAAAACAACGACCTTGTGTAAATAGATGACAGAATAGGTACCTGGAAGGGATGGTAAAACTTTAAAAAATTACAAATGAGAGAAAGGTGTGGATAGCCATGATTGTCAACGTCATGAAGAGATATGCCACGAAGAAGAAGAAGAAGACCATTTTAAATTGTGTCATGAAACTCGAAAGCATTTTGTGAATGCGCTTATCTGGTGAGTTTTATGACCTGGTTACTTTCAGCATCTAAAATATGCTTACGTCCACAGCCCGTTGAAACGCCAGTTCTCCTAGGATCACCGAAGTGAAGCAACGTCAAATCTGGTCAGTACCTAGTTGGATGACCTCTGGGGAATACCAGGGTCTGCTAGCTTAAATGTGCGGGTGATGTAATGAATAACGGCTCGGAATTGGATGTCAGGGAGCCGAGTTCCAATTCCAGTCTGGTTCTTTATATTCACTTACGCAGAGATACCATTGAGAAAGGTATGAATCCATCTTTTATTCTCCCAGCCATGGGTTAGTTGGTAGAACTTGCATCAGCAAATCATTATTATCTCCATAAAATTCTAATAATCGAAAA
>OZ010573.1:124386833-124394333 GCA_963932145.1 Acanthosepion lycidas
CTAATAAAGAGGAATTTTTCATGGTGTGTGTGTGCGTGCGTATTTATTGTGTGTGTTTGTGTGCGCGTGTGTGTATAGGGGTAATGGTAGCCAATGTTCTAAAGGAACTTCGTCTATGTGCCTTTTAGGGCTTTGACAATCATGGGTCTCCACAATTTCCTGCATTTTGTAACTCTTAATAAATTTTGTCTTTTTCTTAACTTTCCTAAACCTTGCTCCACCGTTCTCCCATGGGCCATATCCCTTTAGGACGTTGTCGATCATGAGTCTCCACAATTTCCTGCATTTTGTAACTCTTAATAAATTTTGTCTTGTTTCTTAACTTTCCTAAACCTTGCTCCACCGTTCTCCCATGGGCCATATCCCTTTAGGACGTTGTCGATCATGAGTCTCCACAATTTCCTGCATTTTGTAACTCTTAATAAATTTTGTCTTGTTTCTTAACTTTCCTAAACCTTGCTCCACCGTTCTCCCATGGGCCATATCCCTTTAGGACGTTGTCGATCATGAGTCTCCACAATTTCCTGCATTTTGTAACTCTTAATAAATTTTGTCTTGTTTCTTAACTTTCCTAAACCTTGCTCCACCGTTCTCCCATGGGCCATATCCCTTTAGGACGTTGTCGATCATGGGTCTCCATAATTCCCTGTCCTTTGTACCTCTTAATATATATTTTTTTTCTTTTTTATCTCTACTAAAACTAATTCTACCATCCATTTAATCATGTTGGTTATGCGTTGATCTCTTCTGTCTCGCTTACCTTCAAACTGTTCTGTGAGTATCAATTTTTTCAATTCCTTTTCCCTTGTTATTAGCCCTAAAACTTTCAACTGTCCCTTCCTGGTGTTAAGTATATGTGTCCTTTTAGTTTCCATTTTCTCTAAAACTTCGTCGATGTTCACGTGTTCTGTTTATAACCTCTGTTAAATCCGTTCACTTATTTTTCCATGGTATTCTCAGTATCTTTCTGTAGAACAACATTGCTGTTGTTCGAAGTCTCTTTTTCATCTATGATTAAAAGCTATGTAAAAGGTCTATCAGAACGCTTTATTTAAAGCACAGGATTATATTGTTTTAATTCCTATATCTCTCAAGTCTTATGTGCTTTAACTACCGACGATACGTTTTTGCTTCCTTTTCCTTGTTTGATGACTCAAACAACTTTGTATTTTATTCCGGTGTTCTGCAATTATTTTATACATCTCTCGTTGAAAAACGAAACCGCCCCGTTTCACAATTAAATACACGTATTTTTATCACCAATTTATAAGTAAATAGTTTATTTAATATTTTAAATTAAAATTAGTAATGAATTTAGATTGTGACAAACATTTATTGAACACCAAAAGCTCTTTATTACATTCGCACAATATTTATAAAAGACATGAGAGAAACGTTATCATTGCTCACTTTTCGGCTGTTATAGCTGGGTGCAGAGCACAATTCATATCAAATACTGAAATCATTTTGATGACTTAATTCCATTGTTACTTGAATTTATTTTAGACATTTCAATCTTTGAACAAAATAATGTATTTTTTTTACTTATTTTGATTGGCTGCGCTGCAAGCTTTTGTGCCTAAAACAAAAATCCCATTTTCTCTTTTTGTCTATTGTATCAAATATAAATTCTTTATATTGTTTTCTGAAGCGTATTTGCCCTGACTTTATCTTCTACAAACGAGTGAAACCCCCATTCAAAGGGACCAACTTCAGGGTAGCTTTCTGACAAATTCGGGTATTAATACTATCAATGTTTATTTTTCGACTCACATATAAGTCGGGCCAATGTCTAGCTTTTCACACAAGTATAAACCGGAAGTATGTCTACTACATTTATTTAACTTGTAGATCGGAACACTGTTCCTCCCTTTCATTAATTTTATGTGATTTTTTTGTCGTGCAATCTTTATATTCCACATTAAATAACAGAAAAAAAAACTGATATACCTCTAAAAGTAAAACAAAATTGTCATCTATTTTTGTCCAATTAGAAAATCCTATGAAAATAGAAAATACACAGATGTATTTATTTATTATTCAGATATTATTATAAATGTGAAATTAAAGCCTGACACTGAACGGTTGCAAACGATAATTGTTACAATGACTGCTATTTCTTCATAAAACAACAGTTAGCAGAGCACCCACTTCCTTTAAGAAAGGCATTTCTTTTACACGAAAACCTTCCTCTGAGTCAAATATACATACCAAATTTAATGTATCAACATCATTCTATTTGGTAGTATATAGTGAACGGATAAACAAGCTGGTTCTTTGAGAGCAAGAAAATAGACCTACATATGCATCTATGTCACTGTACGATTTTTTGTAATCTCTTTAATGACATGATGTAAAGAGACGTTCATACAAAATGATGTATATAATTAAACTATGCTTAAGAGATAGACATGTCTCGTTTATAGATTGCAAAAGAACAAATCGAAAAAAATAAATGAAGTATATAAAATATCGCACAACGACATCGCCATTTTGTATAATTTACTTGAAACCAGAAAAAAAAGAGAATTGGATAAAAATGAAAGTTAGAAAAGCTATTAAAAAAACTTAAACTAAATTAAAACAAATGTAAACCGACATAAAAATAATCAGAGTCAAATTTTAATTGCTTTTTCCTCCGGTCTCAGTATCTTGATCATAATTAGTTTGAATGTTTATTCTGAAAACGTATTTAACTTAGCACTTCTCTTCTCCTTTTGCAATTTCACGTTTTTCTTTCCTTGTTCTTTTTTCTCTGTATTCTCACGTGAATTCATCAAGTGAGACTGGCAGCTTGTTAAACTGCAAAGGAAAATGGCGCCTTCTACGAGATTAAAATATACCAGCTGATATGTGGACATAAGTTCAATTAAAATCGCCGAAATTGAATGTGATGTGACGAGGCAATGCAGAAAAGTTCTCGGCTACGCAGAAGGAACGAAAATATAATTTGGTCAGCTTTTGTGAAATTGAAGGGAGGCGAAAACCTTTAGTGATCGGAAAATGTCAGCTGTATCTTTTTAACTGGAATCGCGTGTTTGAGAACCCCGATATAGATCAATACACACACAGTTTTTTTTTCAAATAAGGAGAAACACAACCATATTTATAATCTGTGGTATAGTTAAATGGATTTGTTTTTAAACCGCGGAACTAGCGGATCTGTTATCATGACTGTTTCCTAAAATTGCTATATATACTTAAAGATTTGGAATACAGTTACACAGATGCATGTTTTTTTCATTTTGACTAAAATACGTAATTATAAAAGTGGTCGGACAAGGATGAAATAAATCCAGTCGGCTGTTCATCTAGACTATGTCGGTCCAGTATACGGTTTTCTACATAGGCTGACTGAAGGATTGATGCTAGAATTTTTAAATCTTGCCTGCATTAATTTAAACTCTTCTTATTAGTAAATGCATATTTTATTTCCAGGTAAACTGGTATCTGATGGTTCAAAGAAGACTTCAAAAGTTACGAGTAGCGACATCTTTTGAAAATGGACAAAATTTGACATCGTGATGATACCAAGTAGCCGCAAAAAGTGTTTAGTCCCCAAGGACATTCATGTTGATATGGTTCTAAATTAGTGGATGACGCTCCAGTTTTATCATCAGAACAAAAGTGAACAGCTCAATTTAGGAGGGGTACGGAGAGGCTTGAAGATGACCAAGGGTATGTACGTTAGGTAGCTACCAGCAAAGAGGAAACGTTTATTGCAACAGGGAACTGACTATAAATCAAATAGCCAATGCTATTAGCATATCCCGTGAGAGAGTTGGGAATATTCGGCAAAATGAAATTGGAATGACGAAGGTTTCTGCCCGATGGGTACCACATCTTCTGACACTTTATCAAAAGCACACGGTCTGATCAGATCACGAGGAAATCTGACATTGTGTGCGGAAGATCCAGCTGGTTTTCTTGAACGTTTCCTAATCAAATATTAGTGTTGCGTTCAACACTTTTATCCAGAGGCACTGAAACAATCCACGCAAAGGAAATAAGCCTCCTCACTATCTGTCTATATATTTGAGATGAGTAATTATGTACACTATTTAAATATTCGGACTATTGTCCTCATCTTTATCGTCATATTGATCAGAACGTTTCGGCTGTTGTACGCTCCGGGCTTCTTCATATTGTTGGAATGTCGAACAGAACCCTTTATTTCGCTCAATGGGGGAGACTGTTCTAGTTCCACCTGCCATGTTTAATGGATGTCAGTTATCTCCTGCTAATTCCTCTTTGAAGCTTCTCCACTGCCTTAATCAGGTATTGAACTCACACTCTTTGGGTCCTCTCACTGGATCTAACTAACGCCTTTATCTACTGTGCCATGTCTCCTTGAGAACAGTATACCACAGTGAGAGAAATAAAGGGTTCAGTTTGACATTCCAATCGCCTGAATAAGGCCGGAGCGTACAACGGCCGAAACGTTGTAATGAATATGGCGACAAGGATGAGGACAATAGTCCGAATAATGTAAAAAGCCTCCTCACCTCCAAAGATCCTTTTATCTGAAGTGAAGGTGGTAGCTTCAGTTTGTTGGGGTTTCAAAAGGAATTGTTTTTATTGAATATCTTCAAAAGGGTCACATCATCAATCTATGCCAACTTTTTAAGGTAGTTACGAATGGCTATCAAGACCAAACGCCCAGGAAAACTGACGAAAGGGGTTTTGTTTCACCAAAACAATGCTTCAACACACAAAACCTTGGTTTCAATGGCTGTTGTGCGTGTCTATGGCTTTAATCTGGTTGATCACCCTCCCTATTCTCCTTATTTAGCCCCATCTGACTATCGTCTTTTCCACACTATGAAAAAAGACTTGGCTGTGAGCCACTATCGCAGTGATGATGAAGCTATATCTGCTCTTAATAACTTTTTTGACCAACAGGATGAAAGCTTCTTCAACAATTGAAATGCAAGTAGTGCAACATCGATGAAAGAAGTATGTGGACCGCAAAGGGAATGTGTTGAAATATAAACATCATTTGATATCCGTGAGAGAACTTTTCAGCCGATGTTCGTATTATTCAATATTAGAATAGATTTTCGAAATGGCCGGAAGTTGTGAAATGATAAATAAAAAAATCATCATTAGCCATAGCTTATTTACAGGTATTGATTTCTAGACTTAGAATTCCAGGTAATGTTTCAGATAACGAAACACAATTCTCGTTGTTTAAATTTGAAATTCTTTACAAATATCTATCTATTGATGATATAATTACTTAACCTTTTCATCCAAGGTCGAATGGTCAAAAAGAAAAGTAAGTGGATATCGTAAAAAGAGATTTCGAAAACTCAGAAGTAGAGGAGACATGGAAGTGACATTCCAGCAGATGTTAAGGTCATATTGAACGATAAGAAATTTAGTTTTGAGAACCAATAGTTGCAACAGTACAACTAGTGACAATAGTATCAACTTCGTTTGGTGTGGTTTATTTTGTTTTACGACATATCGACATCAGTGGGTTATTTAATACCGACAAGATTTTTTAGGCTAGATTCATATGAATAGAATGTATTTTCATTTTTTTTTTTATTGCTGGTAAGATTTTTTTTCAAAAATGTACTGCTTTTATTTTTACGATAAAAATTTAAATTTATACTTTCATAATATTTTAACCCCAGTTTGAGAATTCACTAGTTGCCCATAGCTGGAACCCTAACAGATGCTACCACCCCGAGCCATGGTGAACCTGAGAAGAGGTTGTTCTATGCTCCTCAAAGCCTCCCACCAAGCCTTGCTGCTCGATGTTGTTTACCGTTACTTACGCCAATGTTCAACGCAAAAAGTAAACGATTAGGAAGAGTAAACCTCCACTACTGACCCCCAGAAGTAAAGCTGTATAGAGGTAGAGCAATGATTCCCAACATAGGAGGCATGCCCACCGGTGGGGTACTATTTTGGTGGGGCATGCATAGGTCGTGCACCCTTCGGGTTACTATACGAACAGAATAAGGGAGAGTTATTAACAGTGAATTGTTTTCTCGTGAGTCTGAGTGAAAGTGTTAATGTGTGTTAATACATACGATGCATATACAGTATACATACATAAAAATATTTTATGTGTATATAAATACATGTGTAGTTGCAAGAATTATATATTACCGGTGGGGGTGCACCAGAATTTTAGAAATACCAAAGTGGGGCATGGCACCAAAATCGGGTGGGAACCACTGAGTAATGTAACGTCGTGCATGCGATGTTTTTTTTTTGTTTTTTTTTTACCATTTCACCCCTAGCAAGGCGAGAAGCTACTAGCACGCAAGGGGTTACAGAGGATTTGGAGCGACAGCAGATAGGAATGATAGAGGAGAGGACGAGGAGAAGGATAGTGGATAGATCAAGGCAACTGGAGATGTCGATTGACATTACATTTGAATAGTTGGAGATTATAGCTATCAGGGAAACAGGAGAAGGGAAGGGAGTTCCACAGGAGAGAGGTGCGAGACATGAAGCTATTGGAGTAGAAGAGACGGCTACATTTAAAAGTTTCAACAGTGAAAGGGTGAGAGCGGGATGCCAGCCTCGTAGAACGCTTGAATTCATGAAGTCTGGGAACCAGCGAAAGCAGCTCATCGATGCAATTACCATGAAAGTACTTGTAAAAAAGACAGACAGAGGCGACGGCATGTCTGTGAGAGAGCGACTGCAGACGAGATGCCAGATCGGGGCCAATATTTTTCTTTTAGAATTCTTAAAACACAACGAAACGCTAAGCACACGTCTATACATCCAGCAGCTACAAAGTATACATACCGGTTTGATTCAAAAACACCGTGAGACAGTAGGCAAATGTCACTCTCCAACATAGTAACATACAGCGGCATACAAAAAGAATAACACAAAAAAATATTTAGGAATTCGGTTAGTCTGTTCTACTTCACTCGCTACTTTTACCTGGGCTTTCGCAAATCGATTATTAACTTTTCCGATTGAAAAGCAGTTTGATAAGGTAACATGTCATCTTATTAGAATTCTTAGTGTCCGTTCTTTAGTCAAGTAAGTTATGCCCTGACAATGCCTCATAAATAATGACTGTTCCGTTTTGATTGCGAGGAAAGACGGAAAAGACATATCAAAGACGCTGTCTAATTTCATTGAGAAAAAGAAAAACAGAAAATTAAAGGAAGGACGCCGTGAAATTTCAAATAGTGTTGAATGTATAATTGAATAAAATGTAGTTGTACTTTATTTTTGGAAGCATGAAATTGATAAACAAAAAATGAATGTATTTATGACTCAAACCTAATAGAGAAAATCTTAACCTAAATATTATGAATTGAATTTTACCAGCATTTTATGATTTGTAATAGAATTATGCCAGAAGTAACGAGTAATTTCAGATACTAAATAAATTTAAGTTCTTTTGGAGGAATCTTTTTGGTGAATTTGTTCTATTTTGTATATTAAAGGATAAAAAGCAATACTTAGACGCGAGAAAGTGCACACAATCCCTGGGAAAGGTGACAGGCATCATGGAAG
>OZ010573.1:124406833-124476833 GCA_963932145.1 Acanthosepion lycidas
GCGAAAATGAAGAGCGGGAATGTGCAAGCGTGTTTAGTGAAGGCCAATATCAAACGGAATAACGGGAAGCAGGAGTCAGTTAAGCGAAAGAAAACAAGATGGAGGAAAGGTATGGGTTAAGTTTTGTAGATCGGAAGTAAGCCAAATATTTTATCATGACAATGTCTGTGTTTGTTCGTATCACAGTTAGAAAATGGACGGATGATGTCCTTGTATATGCTACCCCATATTTGTATGTGAATATGTTTCAAGTTTTGATTATGTGTTAGGAAGACTTTCCGTAATAGAGCGCGCATATAGATAGCCTGAAGATTGCATTTAAGCATGAAATATTCTGTCGTTACTGGGTGACATCAATGTCAGACACACACACATATATGCAGACATATAAATATATATATATATTAGGGGTATATATATAGAGAGAGATAGAGAAATAGATAGATAGAGATAGATAGATAGAGAGAGATAGAGAGAGAGATAGATAGGTAGATAGATAGATAGATAGAGATAGAGAGATAGAGAGATAGATAGATAGAGAGAGATAGGTAGATAGATATATAGATAGAGATAGAGAGATAGAGAGATAGATAGATAGAGAGAGATAGGTAGATAGATATAGATAGATAGAGATAGATAGATATAGAGAGAGATAGATAGATAGATAGATAGATAGAGAGAGAGAGAGAGAGATAGATAGATAGATAGATAGATAGATAGATAGATAGATGTTTATTAGGTACTAATTAGAGGTGGGAACGTCGAAGAGCGTAATTATAAGAAACAATGAACGCGTGACATCTACTCGACCAATGAAAACAAAAAAATGCAGAATCCAAAAAATCGAAACATCTCTGCGCTGTCCTCTTTCCAGAATTTCTGTTCAGGAGGCAATGGCAGTTTTTTTTCTGAAGAAACGAGTTGATAGTGACAGATTGTACGTCTCTGTCAACAGAATTACGAATTAAATGGAAGAGTAATTAATAACGAAACGTCAAATTTTTAAAGTATTCCTATTTCTTTTTTATTTAATCATGCTCAGATCAAGCGTAATCCCAGAAAAACACTCACTCTGATTTGCCAACTAATATGCAGCCTTGGAAATGAGGGGTGTGTAAGCGCATGTTGTTGTCGATTGTAAGGCTTGTAAACAATCTAAGGATACATCATAGCCAGAATCAACCTGCCTCACTGCCCTGGCAACAATACCTGTGTTATTTGAAAGCAGGGTTGCAGATCATCATTTGGATTGAAGAGGCACATGTGGTACATTGGAGAGTTGTAGGGCATGCAAATCCAGGGAATACAGTCAAGGATACAGAATGTATCTGGCATGTATGCTCGATGCATATAATTTGGAATGCTGGTCACAAAAGTCATCTTAGAGGCGGGGCCATGGACGCCGTAACGAGATGGAAGCTATTTTAAGTCATGCAAAGAATCATTTACTTAAAACGTCGCAATCAATTAATCAATCAATATAACCCATAAATAAAGCTAGCCTTAAGCTATATATATATATATATATATGTGTGTGTGAATATATATATATATATATATATATATATATAGTGTAGACATAAAAATCAAAATGACATCGTGATTGTCATTTTCCAAAACCATATCCATGACACTACACTACAGCCTCTCTATATATTCCAACTTTAGACATATATATATATATATATATATATATATATATATATATATATATATATATATATGTATGTGTATGTGTGTGTGTGTGTATGTATATATATATATATATATAGAGAGAGAGAGAGAGAGAGAGGGAGAGAGAGAGAGAGAAGAGCAAAACATGGCTGTGGGCATGAGATCAACAATGCGTGGTACTTGACTTGGTCTGAAGATCGCAGCTTAGTGCGAACAGCCGCCATACGGTATTGATTCCTATGTCGACACTCTCTACATCTGTAAACTCTCTATCGTCAATATTGAGCGCTCTTCTACCATAAATATGGCAAATATTAACAATATATCTATATCTATGCACACACACACGGGCGCACGCGCACACACGCACACACAGTGAAAGACAAAGGGAATCGACAGAGAAGGGCAATAAAATAAAAAAAAAAATCTTAGATTCGTCAAGGATATATATATATATATACATACATACATATATATATATATATATATATATATATATATATATATATATATATATATATATATATATATATATGTATGTATGTATATATATACAATGAGTTAGAAACATGATGGGAAAAAACCGCCATGGAGAAATGAAAATGCCAGGCGAAGTAATAGCCAAATCAAATATTAGCGGTTGGTTTGTAATGGCGGTGTGGCGTCATTGTTAGTTGCTCTCCATCACCGGAAGACAATGGCAATGTTTGCTGAGGACAGCGGCAGATTGTATATCTCTGCTAACAGAAAAGCGAAACAAATAGAAGAGTCAACTGTGAACAGTAGGAAACTTTACGGCAAAAGCTCTTAATTCAAGCCAATGTGTCTCCTGGAAATATAACTTGAATGTATACATTGAGGAAATTATAAAACTGATAGAAAGACAATATATATATATATATATATATATATATATATATCGACACTGAGGAGCGACAGTCTGTTTCATTCTTGCACGCAATCTTCAGGCCATGTGTGTTGTTTTTTGGATCGAGTATTTACTGGCCAATATGAATTGTTTCTACTGCATTATCTGATGGTTATTTGGTGGGCTGTAAAGGTTGTTTTTCAAATTATTCACGATGCTACTATGAAAGAATAATTGTGAACCCAAATGTTATTATTTGTAGCCATTTTATATTGTTGCTTGTTATTTTTTTACTCATTCTTTATTACTGAATACTAAATAGTTGAGGCAAAAGACATGCCTTGAAGATTGCATGAAACAGACTCTCGTCACTCGATGCTGGCCTCATCCCGAGGAAAATATAAACGAGAAAAAAAGATATATAGGTATATCCGCCGGTGATTGGAAGCAGCGTCTATACAACCATAGGCGCTCTTTTAGATATAGATGCCTCAGAAGTCAAACTTCCTTATCCATACACTACTGGGATCTGGTGGATAAGGGATTAACCCCACTTTTGAAATGGAGATACCTATCAAGAGCTAGAACACCTAATAACTTCCGCGATCGGTGTGATCTGTGCATGACGGAAAAAAAAAATTTATTATCAAAGATAAGAATCAAGATGAACTGCTGAATCTTCGTAATGAGATATTTTCTAAATGTAGACATAAGAAATGATTCAAAACATAAACACCGTCTTGTAACATGTTGTCACTTATGTCATTTCCATCGCGGTTCAAAACATCGGGCATGACATTTTAACGGAATGACTATTATGTTTATTTTGTTTATCTCTATATAGATCATTGTGTATGTTTATGTGATGCGCTATGTATTTATTTTTTCCCCCAATTTTTTTAAATTTTACTTATTTAGATTTTAAATTTTAATTTATATGTATATATATGTATGTATATGTATGTATGTATATGTGTATATATGTGTGTGTGTGTATGTATATATATATATATATATATATATATATGTATGCACTTAGCTGTGTGTGTATGTGGGTATATATCTAGGTGTGTGTATATAGGTATATGTATGTATATGTATGGATGTATATGTATATGCATGCGTATATATGTATATGTATATTTGGGTATACGTATATGGATGGATGTATATGTAGATGGATGTATATGTAGATGTGTGTATATATATGTGTGTATGTTTTGGTATGTATGTACTCATATATATCTGTATATGGGTGTATATGTACGTATATATGTATGTATAGCTAGACGATAGATAGATACAGGGATACATTGTTTATTTGTTTAGATGAGTGTATGTAATTGTATAGAAATGTAGGGTTTTAGGTATATATGTTTATGTGCACGTATACATATGTTCGTATCTATATATGTGGGTAAATGTGTAAGGACTAGATGTGTATGGATGTATGTGTGTATATTTATGTATGTGTGTGTATTTTTGTATGTATATATATATGTGTGTGTATGTGTGTGTGTGTGTATATATATGTGTGCATGTGTATATATTTATGTATATGTATGTGGAAAGTGTGTGTATATGGATATGGGTGGATATATATGTATGTATAGGTGTCTATATATATATATATATATGTGTGTATATATGTATGTGTGTGTATGTATATGTATATGTATATATGTAGGTGTAATTATTTGTTTATTATATGCGCGGTACTTATAAGAAAGCGCTCAGTATCAGAGATAGAGCTAACATATTGAATCAGATATATGTATATATGTATATGTATATATGTATATGTATATATATGTATGTGTGTGCGTGTATGTATGTGTATGCGTGTATTTGTGTGGATATGTGGATATATGTGTATGTGTGTACATGGGTATATGTATGTGTGTATGTGGGTACACGCCTATGTGTATGTATATACGTGTATATGTTATTGTGTATGTGTGTACTCGCATGTGTTTTTGAACATAAAAATATAGGTCCTTGCTAGATTAGATAATCGTTATATTTATTCTTTATATGTTTATATTTGATTTGTAACCTGTAGTCGATATTAATTCAAATTTTCTCAATTACATAGCGGCCCTTTCAGTAAATGTGCTTCAATTTTAGTTTCCCTTCGACCCATCTCTCTCCCCCACCACTTCTTTCCTTTTCTCTCCCTCCCTCTTATTCTGATCTTTAACATTAGATCGTCTATGGTGTGTGTATGTCACCACGAAATGTATCTTTAATGTATTAGACATCCGACAACATTTATATTTTCCCCCTTCCACTCACCTCTATAAAAAAAACCCTCTCTGTTAAGTTTTAATCTCCCACCTTAGCTCTAACATTCGTCCCACACTCCCATACTTACACTCTCTCTAAATTCTATTTTTATTTCCGGAGTTGTTCTTTTCTGTTTTCTTTTTGAATCTAGATTGTCACACTCGTGTGGTCCGGTACAGCTATAACAGAGACTGCACCACCTTCAGCAGCTGAGGCATAACTGTTTGTGCGCAGATCCAACGTCATCTTTGTCGCCATATTTATTACAACGTTTCAGCCGTTGTACTCTCTGGCCGTCATCAGGTGGTTGGAATGTCGAACTGAACCCTTTATTTCGCTCATTGGGGTAGACTGTCCTAGTTCCACATGCCATGTTTAAGGACATATGGCACAGTGGATAAAGGCGTTGGTTAGATCCAGTGACAGGAAACAAAGAGTGTGAGTTCAATCCCCGGTTAAGGCAGTAGAGAACTTGGAGAGGGGAATTAACAGGAGATAACTGATAACTGACATCCATGAAACATGGCACGTGGAACTAGAACAGTCTACCCCATTGAGTGAAATAAAGGGTTCAGTTCGACATTCCAACCACCTGAAGACAGCCGGAGCGTACAACGGCCGAAACATTGTCATTGTAATAAATATGGCGACAAAAAATGAGGACTATATTCCGAATAATGTAAATAGTTTGAATTTAATTTAATCAGTATTTTTTCAGGGGAGAATTCACCCACATCATTTCCGATGAAACTAATTACAGAAATATATATATATATATATATATATATATATATATATATATATATATATATATATATATATATATATATATATATAATAGCTGGCCACTCGTATTCGAGGATATCAGTCTATTAGGGCGGATAGCCAATCTTAACTGCGGACGCTTGTTCAGGCACGTTTGTTTTTGCTCAACACCCACAGAGCCCGCCTGCGATTTATACTGCAATTATGCTGAGCAGACCTTAGTTACAGTTTCTAGGAAAGAGCGTGTTATCTAGCGTGATCAACAACTGGAACAAGGCTAGCACACTCAAGCCCTCAGTCCCGATGACTTGTGGCTGAGGGCTAGCGCAGCTATCGACGGCCCACAAAAGTTTCGTCTACCCAATTTCACTCACAAGACTTGAGTCAACTCGTGATATGGTTTTCAGATACTTTCCAAACGTGTCGCACGCTGGCATCGACCTAGATCCATTCCGATAACATCAGGATGTCGCCTTTCTGACAAATCAACCATGATGAGATTCGAACCCGGATCTCATGGTCAGAAAACGAACGTTCTAACCACCATATATATATATATATATATATATATATATATATATATATATATATATATATATATATATATATATATATATATATATCCCTTCATTTCGATCCTAGCTAGAGGCAACGGGACATCTATTCACATTGATGAGCTGTGATACAGCGAAATAGTCTTTTTGTGAATGACAATATATATATATATATATATATATATATATATATATATATATATATATATATATATATATATATATATATATATATATATATTATTTAACAGTAGATTCCGGTTCATTAGAACGTAATTGAAATTGATTTTCTCAATCAGATATGTTTTCGCTTTCTCCCGACGCATACGGACGTCTAACTTGATATATACTTACTGCCTTTTCTATTCCTACATCGATGCCACGACTTCGTATTTAAAGCTTCCTTGTTTATTCACGGTGTTTCATTTTCCATTCACTCAACAGAGACACCAGTCAATCAACAATTCCACTGGGCTTTTCTTTCATCCGATCCAAACACCTAATATGCCAACCGTTTGACGCACAAAGCTGTGTTAATACAAAACGCTCTGGAGCATCAAATCATCTTTGCCGTCTTCATTTAATAGCGTAACCAGTTCGGCTGACACGAGTAGAAATATTTTTCAACCATGCCACTCACAACGTGTGATTGCTGCTGTCTTCCTTTTTTCATTTAATTAAGCGATGGGAAACGAGAAACAAAGAAAACATTGGGCGTTTCTTAACCGGTACAGAATGGCTAACCTGATATCTCGCGAGGTATGGTGTTGCTAAGAGTCTTCTAGCTTTGGCATTAAATCACATATTGATTAAAAATGATTTGTAAATGTTAACGAAGAACGGGAAAGCAATGATTGTCGGGAAGCGGCTGACGCGATATCTCGTTAGAAATGTCTTCTTTTTTTTCCCAGAAGCAAGAATTATCGTTACGCACAGTGTTCTTCATTGTTTTGTTTTTCCCGTGCCATATCTTGGCAGGAGGTGGGGGCGCTGATCATAGTCCTCCATAATTTCCTGTCTTTTTCTACGCTAACCAAAACCTTTTCCTTTTTACACCTTTTTTGTCATTGTCTCAGTAGACATAGAACTCCAATAACAGAAAAAAAAAACAAGTTGAGATATCCCTAGACATGTACAGCGGGATGAGAATAATATCAAAGGGACTGAATAAAGGGTTCGGCTTGAAATTTTCAGAAAGTTACCCGGGTCGACAGAGATCTGACGAAGGCACAACGGTCGAAACGTTCAGATAGTAAATACAAAGATGAGGACATTATCAGAATTTCACGGCTAGGATCCACCTTGCCACACACTTAAGGTCGACTCATCCTCATTACCTTCGTATTCCATTGGTAAGGTGGAAGTTCCACTAAAACAGGTTCCTCTAAAGAAATGTTACTTTGTGGAACAGTCTCCTGAGTGTGTGCTTCCGAGGGTCAACAGTTAACTATCCTACATATGGTCTTCTATACTTTATGCCTATTTTCATTGAGTAGCCTTTGTATTAAGTAACCAATAAAATTAATGTAAATAATCTCAAATAATTTACAACAGTTTTTAAAGCCTTTAGTGGTGTATGGGTTAGTAGCTCTAAGCACTCGGTGGCCAGATTAGCGTTGATCTGACTTTCAATTAGTTAATCGAGACAAACCCACAATTATATTTTTAATCCTGGCTTTACGCCCACCTTTTGGAAAAGTGGTAACATTTTGTTTTTAAATTTCTCTAAAAAATATTTTTTATCACTAGTTAGCAACCATCGACTGAGGAAGTACAATCATAGTATTGAAATATGAAAGTTTTTGTGTAGCATTGTAAAATGTTTTTAGAATAATCTCGTATAATAAAAAATATAATAATATTTTGCTCTACTTTGTATTGATCACATTTTAATATATATATATATATATATATATATATATATATATATATATATATATATATATATATATATATATATATATATATGTCAATATATGTGCTTTTGAAAAATTATTTCGGTTGAGCTCTCTGGCGAGAAAGTGTGAGTTTGTGAACAGTGACTATTACTGCTACTAATGCAATACTCTTCGATAAACCGAATCGAGTTCTCTCAGTCACTGGTATGTTTATATAAAAATAAATACGCTTAAATTCACCTTCATCCCTGCCATGCTCCAACGGCTTAGAGATAGATTCTCCGACTTACGACAACTCAGCCGGGTTTCGATCCTAGCTAGATGTAACCGGACGTCTGATAAGCAGTGATGTGATACAGCGAAACAGTCTGTCTATGGATGACTACATATATATATATATATATATATATATATATATATATATATATATATATATATATATACTGCAAAATATTTTCTTATATTCTTAAATCGAACTGGAATCTTAGCTTGGAACCCAAACTATTTCGCAAGGGAAAAACATATTTTCCTTACTAGTGTGACTTAATCCGAAAGGAAAATATGGTGTGTTTCATGCAAATGTAATAGTCAAGTTATCCAATCCTTTTCTCTCATTATGCGATCCAGAATGTCTTTCTCTGATTTTAAGCAAAAGGTTCCTTTTCATTCTTCTTTTTTTTTTTAAACTTACTCGTTGCCAACATGTTTAATTCACGGTATTCTCAGCAATGGGTGTTATCTAAATTCTGCTCTTAATTTGTGGGGAAATTTTTCAGCATTCAATGCTGGAGGCGGATTGATACAACATATGTTTATAAGTTCCTTATTTCTGAATACCTTTTTAAGCTTTTTGAAGGCCACTTTCGCTATTTCACTGCACCTTCGGATTTCTGTATCACATTTTACGTTATTTATTTAAAAAAAAAAGATTCTAGATATTTAAATTTTTCTATTTTGTAACTATTATTCCGGAGCATCCGTCTTGCTAAACATCATACAGTTTATGTTCTTACACTTGCAGTTGATGTGTTCTCCTTTCATTTTGCTTTCCTTTATTATCTTGTCTAGCAGTTCCGGCATTTTTCTTTTTGGGTATGCTATCAAGACAGTATAGTCTGCCTATATTATATTAAGATTGTACCCACAAACATAAATCCTGGTAGAAATTCATTCTCTTCATATCACTTCATCTTTATTAACGAGTTTATATTTGATATTTACAGGACAGATTTAATGCATAATAGAAAGGCAAACAACGCATAACCTAACTAGCGAACTTGAGAAAATGGATGGCGGAACAAGGTTTAGGGAGATAGCAAAAAGACAGAATTCATTAAGAGATGTAAAAAACGGTAAAATTGTTGATAGCCATAATCGGCAACGTCTTGAAAGAACTCGATACAAAAAAGAAAAAAATTATTTATACTTTATATTTGGGTCAGATAAGCTACTAACTTTTCAAGATGGCGTCCATTTTTACTTGAAATCTAAGAGGAGTTTATTTTATTTGTTTTTGTATTTATTTTACGCGCTTGTTTGGGTCTGCGTGTTTGTTCGCTTGTCAATCTTTTCGTCGGTCTGTCAACTTTTAACCGATGTCTTTACTCCAGCAGCAAATCATCGTTTGGAGATGGAGACTAGAAGACTGTTAAACAGACCATTGAGCGATTTGGAAAATGAGAACTGCCTATCAAATACCCATAATAAAGTTGACCGCAGGCCCTGTTCCCCATTACCACAAAATGTTGGTAGCAGCAGCTGCACGACAAGAACAAAGGCGCACGCCTGAAACTCATTTCAAGGGAAGCTTCAATGACTTAAGCGAGAAAGAAAAAGAGACGAGAAGGAAAAAACATTATTAGCATTGTCATACCAACCCCAGCTATCTTTGGTAAATGTCGATACATACATGTTTGCATGAGCTGAAAAAGGACTTTGATAATGAACTTGAGTTAAATCTAAATTTTTTTAGTACCATAAAAAAGCTGATTTTCTCCGGTATTTTTAATTTGTATATCAGAAAAGCTTCAATTATTTTTAATGGGATAAATTGTATTTTTACGTAATATCATTTCTATATGGCAGCCAATCCTTTGAAATCTCACAAATGAAGAATGGAATTCAAACAACAAAAATATATGGTTCTTCAAAAAAATTCTGAGAATCCTGTGTCTATATAAGTTCATATCTAACATAACTTTCAGATTTTATTGAAATTTTCGGAAATTATTCGGTAATAAAATAATTTTCAATTTTTTTTCGCATTTTTTAGAAGCATACTTGCGCACATGCAAACGTACATACATCCACCATTGGAATGAAATTGAAATATACATTTGAGTAGCGAGTGTTAATTTCTATTTATGTCTGACAACAATCCCTGCGTCACAAGAAAAGAAATTCTACAGAAATGTGTTGCCCTTTGAAATCATTTTTACGACTCCTTCTGTAATTAAACGGAATATATTTTCTAATAAATATCTAAATATTTTAAATGGACAAAAAAGCAGTGATAGAAAGCACTATTTATTTAGAAACAAAATGTGTCACATGGTCAAAATGGCGGATAGGAGAACGCTGGTCTTCCGTCTGTTTTATATTAAACTTAGCTAGCAACAATTACAGACCCAAACAGATCACAATATTCCTTACACCAAAATATTCTCATTCTTATTTACCATTCTTACCACAGTCACCATAATATCTCAAAGCCTTTATGAAGTCCTAAGTCGTTCTATTATGTTGAATTTGTTTGTGGAAGCGTGGAATAAAAATAGTAACTTTTAAAAATGAAAACCCCAATGGATATTTACAATGATTATAATTTTGTATACAAGAAAATAAACGAAATAATGTAATATTCGCTCTAATCCTTAATCGTGGCAGGAACATCAATTAACTGGATGAAATTAATGCGGAAGTAGGTAATTTAACAAAAACCTGGTTGCCAGACTAGGAAAAACTTTTTTTTTTCGCTTTTTCATCGTCTTTTGCTATTGTCAGCATTTTCATGTTGCCTTTTTAGTCTTTTTCTTTCTTTCTTTCTTTCTTTCTTTCTTTCCCTTTACTGACTCAACTTTCTAGAATAGGGTTATCATATGTATGATGCAAATACATTGCAAATATATTTACAATAAAAACTAACGCAAATAATTTTGTTAGATAAATGTATACACAGTCCACATATGGATCCATACCTTTCCCAAGGGTATTAGCACGTAAGGGAATGTAATAGAATTCGAAATGGTCTCTCTGATTCCTCAATCCACAATCCATTAGTCCATCCTGTCTCCTCATATGGATGTACATATGTATCAATAAATGAATGACAGTAGCTGCTAGTTTTTCTCTTTGTTTTAATTCGTCACCTTGTTCGCCTTACCATTTTTCTCTTAGTTTACGAATTTTCGCCTTACCGTTTTTCTTTTTGTTTAAGAATTTTTGCCTTATTTTATTCTTCGTTTAAGAATTTTCGCCGTACAATTTTTCACTTCATTTAAGAATTTTCATCTTAACATTTTTCTCATCGTTTAAGAATTTTCGCCTTACCATTTTTCTCTTCGTTTAAGAATTTTCGCCATACCATTTTTCTCTTCGTTTAAGAATTTTCGCCTTACCATTTTTCTCTTCGTTTAAGAATTTTCGCTTTGCCATTTTTCTCATCGTTTAAGAATTTTCTCTTTATCATTTTTCTCATCGTTTAAGAATTTTCGCCTTACCATTTTTCTCTTCGTTTAAGAATTTTCGCTTTGCCATTTTTCTCATCGTTTAAGAATTTTCGCTTTATCATTTTTCTCTTCGTTTAAGAATTTTCGCCTTGCCATTTTTCTCTGCGTTCAATAACTTTTCGAAATTTACTTCACCTACTACTCTAGTCGTTTGATTAATATTTTTATTTTTTCTTTCTTTATTCCTTTCTTTCTTTTAGATATTTATATCCATGCTTTCTTTCTTTCTTCCTGACTTTTTCTTCTTGTATCTTTCCCTCAATATGCTTTACTTCTTTCTTTCTTAATACTTGTATCCTTTTATTCATTTGGTCTTCCTCTTTATTCAAGTTATTTTTGTCTACACTCTCTTATGCTTTCTTTCTTCCTTTTTTTCTTTCTTCGTGCTATTTGTATTCACTCCATCCTATTTTCTTTCTTTGCTTCTTCCTTTGTCTTTTGCAGTAGTCAGTTTTTTGTTATTACCTTGTTAGTTACTTTTTTTTTCTTCCTTTTTTCTTGCTTTCTGTATTTCTTCCTTTGTCTTTTGCTCTTGTAGGTATTTTCTTGTTGCCTTTTTAGTCTTTTTCTTTCTTTTTCTTTCTTTCTTTCTTTCTTTCTTTCTTTTTTCTTTCTTTCTTCGTTGTTTCTTTCCCTTTACTGACTCAACTTTTCGGGCTGTTTACCTTTTCTGAACGCCTGTTTGCCTTCTCACCCGAATATAGTCACGTGATCTATCGCTGGCGGAAATTTAAGCCACTCCATCTCAACAGCTCTTCATAATTTATGTTTGGTTATTGAATGGTGACAGTTTCATAAATTGCGCATGCGCAACGCTGGAAAATTTAATGGAGTATTTACTGATTAATCGAAAAAATATTCTTTTTTTTTTCTGTTTCTGAAGTAAAACTGAAACGATCCAACGTGTTGGTTTTATTTTCCTCATACAAAACAAAAATTGATGTTCCTCAACTTCTAGTCTTGATTTACTTAGTATTCTTCTTTGTTTTTGTGGCTATCATAGAATTTAATCGAGAAAGATTGTTTTTTTTATCACAATTATTTCATCTCTTTCTTAATTCTCAAAGCTATCGTCTTTATTCTTCTTAAATCTAACTCCAAATATCTCCCTAGCGACAATTACATGGGATCAAGTAATAGGGACATTTTCAATATTTCTAACCGTTTCTTCAGGATTTTCGCAGACATCATCAATTTCGTTGTTTAATCCGGTCACAAAATCCTGACCCTGAGCAGTGGTATTTGATAACCTTATTATTAATCCTTCAAATATGCATATTTTGAACACAAATTTCTTTGAGGAAGTTTCAGTACTCGGTTTCTGTGTTGTACGTTGTAAAAAGTAAAAAAAAAAGGGGGCTGTCAGTAGCAAGGAATTAAAACAAGCATTAATGATAGAATAAGATTATCATATGTATGATGCAAATATATTGCAAATATATTTACAATAAAAACCAAAGCAAATAATTTTGTTAGATAAATGTATTGTAAATAGTGTTAACTACAGAATGCATTGCATTTTATAATCGAAATAATTTGATTAAACAAGGTTTACAGACCCAAAGGACACATGACATAGTGGAATAAATCGTTGGTTAAAACATATCTAGTTTGGTGGCAGTTATGAGTTCAATCCCTGGATATTGTAATGCTGAAAAATCATATAATCAGTTTAAGTAGAATAGAGAGATAAGTGATATAAATATGAATAGGTTTGGTGAATAATAATTAATATGAACTACTTAAAAGTGAAAACGAAATGAGAAAAATCCGATTGAATAAAGATTTCGGATTGAATGTTAACAAGTACGAAAACTCGACTGAAGAAGGCCACAGAGTGTTGCAACCGAAACGTTGTGAAAACCGTACCATTATATTAATTGATAGATTATACGTTACATATTTATTTTTTATCTGTCTATATCAATGAGATGAGGTATTATGATTACTTGCATTACTTACATTATTCAGACTGTTATCCTCATCTTCATTGACATATTCACAATCACCTGATTGTACGCTCAGGCCTTCTTCAGGGGATTGGAATTTAGAACCAAAACCTTTATTTGATCCACCGGGGTAGATTGTATCTAGTTCTTCCGGATGTCTCAGTTATTTGTCTTTACCTTAACTTTCTAAGTTTTTTTGCCGTGGCCTGGTATTGAACTCACAACACTTTGGGTCTATCACTGAATCTGGCCAACGTCTTTATCCACTGAGCCATGTGCCCTTGGGGACATGTGTGCATGAATTTTTGGTGCTTATAAACCGTTTTTTATCGGTGCTCCCTTGGAGAGATGAGTTAAAGGGAAATAACTGAGACATCCGGAAGAGGCATGGCACATGGAACTAGAACAATCTACCCCAGTGGACGAAATAAAGAGTTCGGTTCGAAATTGAAATCACCTGAAGAAGGCCGGAGAGTACAACGTACTGAGCTATCGGCTCTATACAACGCCTTTCACAGATCGATAGTTAAAAATAGCTTCGAGCGAATGAAGCGTCTAAATCTTAGTGCGTTTCATCTTACTCAAAACTCGTGGACTGGCGTTACAGAATCACAAAGAAAGAACTGTAACAGTTTCTGTGTAACAGAAATCACATTATCTGAGGACTTTCAACAACAGCAACAAATAAAATGGATAGAACTTTGTAACTTGAAGAGAGAATAATGATATAATCAAGAAACTGACTTCCTACAATGAATTGACTTGGGAAGACTATTCTCCTGAAAAATGTTTTAAGAGAAAGATTTTATAAATTTCGAGTGATAATGGCACTGAGTGTTTGTTCAATGAATGCCGAATTTTTCCTTCTACGGAACCAGCTGTTAGTACTGTTAACATTACAATGGAACGAATAAAAATTTCAATAAAATAGAGCAAATAAATGCCTCATGTATGATGACGATCTGCTTCAATTACGCTAATCTTCATGGAATTGATCCATTTTGTAGAGTATAATCCCTTGAATTAAAATGTAACAATAATAAATATAGGTTTTGTATGATAAATGGAATAGGTTTGCACATGGCTGGATACGGACGGGAAGCTGAAATATCAGCTGAAACCACACTATCACCATTGAAATATTATGGGATATGTTTGATGAACTATTTTGATACAGCGCCTCTAATCCAGAGAATGTAGAAGGACGATTTGCATAGATTTTATATTTAACAACATCTCGAGTTTGGAACTAAAGTCTTAAACCATTCTCTGCAAAATAAAGATTGGAGTTGTGTCTACTTACAGATATTTTTTTAGCATCAATGTATCGTGACTGTCTGAAGCAAGTCTCAGCATATTTTTTTTTTATATGGAATAAATGTTATTTGGTAGGTGAAGATCTCTCAGCGTGGTTCGCATTTCATCCCACCATTATTTACAAATAACGTAGCCACTGTTTCTCCTTTTGCCTTTTCCTGACATTCTCCGAATTTCCCGCCATTCCTTGCATTTCCTGTCCTTCTCCTCATTTCCCACTGTTCTGTACTTTCCCCACCATCTTTTCATTTCTACTCTCTATCCATCCATCTAATTGAGTTGCCGACAACATGTGCAAGATACGTGTTAGCGACCAGATCGATTTCGGAGAGACGCTTTCAAATATTCATAAACATTTCAAAAGGCTGCCGCTATTCGAAGACGCAAAAAGAGAGGTGTGAAAGCGAGATAAAAAGTCAATAAATAAATAAGTAAATGAAAATAAAACATGAAGGAAGACGAGGAACGACAATTGTGAAATAATCGGGTGTGAAGTTGGCCTCATGGGAGAAGATTTAGAAAAAATAAGAACAAAGAAAAATAAGAACAAATACTGGGAGTAGATGAGAGAGAGAGAGAGAGAGAGAGAGAGAGAGAGAGAGAGAGAGAGAGAGAATCGTATCAAAAGGAATAAATACAGAAAAGCAGAAAACCAGAGTATAGATGCGAAATAGAAAGAAAAGGAAGAGAGAAAGAAAGAGAAAAAGAAACGAAGATAATGGGAAAGAGACAGACAAAATATGAAGGAAGGAAGAGAAATACATACATACATACATACATACATATATATATATATATATATATATATATATATATATATATATATATTATATTTATTTATTTATATCTCTTCCTTACTTCATATTTTCATATATATAGATATACATTTTCACATATATATTCAATATATATACACACACACACACATATATATATATATATATATATATACTTTTTTATTATTTTTTAATAACGCCTAATGAGATATGATAATACACGTCGAAACCTGATTACATTTATGTAGCGTTATTTACATGTTTAAATGTAATAAAAATTTTGCTCTGAGATTGTATTGAGCCCTCTTTTGAATTAATGTTACGAACGTCGGAATGTATATTCGATTCGTTCTCATTTCATATATATATATATATATATATATATATATATATATATATATATATATATATATATATATAGGGAAATAAAGATAGAAAGAAAGAGAATTAAAAAGAGAGGGAAAGAAAAAAGAAGTAACGGAAAGCAAGAGAGAAAATGAAGATAGACAAAATGATAGAAAACTATAAAGAAAGAAAGAAAGAAAGAGAAAAGTAAAGATAAAGAGAGAGAGATAGAGAAAAAGAGAGAAAGAGAAGAGGAAAGATAAAGAGAGAGATAGAGAAAAAGTGAGTAAAAGAAGAGGAAAGATAAAGAGAGAGATAGAGAAAAGGAAAGAAAGAGAAGAGGAAAGATAAAGAGAGATAGAGAGAAAGAGAAGAGGAAAGATAAACATAGAGATAGAGAAAAAGAGAGAAAGTGTAGAGGAAAGATAAAGAAAGAGATAAAGAAAACGAGAGAAAGAGAAGAGTAAATATAAAGCGAGAGATAGAGAAAAAGAGAGAAAGAGAAGAGGAAAGATAAACAGAGAGATAGAGAAAAATAGAGAAAGAGAACAGGAAATATAAAGAGAGAGATAAAGAAAAAGAAAGGAAAAGAAGAGGAAATATAAAGAGAGAGATAGAGAAAAAGAGAAAAAGTGAAGAGGAAATATAAAGAGAGAGATAGAGAAAAAGAGAAAAAGTGAAGAGAAAAGATAAACAGAGAGATAGAGAAAAAGAGAAAAAGTGAAGAGGAAAGATAAAGAGAGATAGAGAAAAAGAGAGAAAGTGAAGAGGAAAGATAAAGAGAGAGATAGAGATAAAGAGAGAAAGAGAACAGGAAATATAAAGAGAGAGACAGAGAAAAAGAGAAAAAGTGAAGAGGAAAGATAAACAGTGAGAGAGAAAAAGAGAGAAAGTGAAGAGAAACGATAATTAGATATAGAGAAAAGAGAGAAAGTGAAGAGGAAAGATAAAGAGAGAGATAGAGAAAAAGAATGAAAGAGAAGAGGAAATATAAAGAGAGAGATAAAGAAAAAGAGAAAAAGTGAAGAGAAAAGATAAAGAGAGAGATAGAGAAAAAGAGAAAAAGTGAAGAGGAAAGATAAAGAGAGATAGAGAAAAAGAGAGAAAGTGAAGAGGAAAGATAAAGAGAGAGATAGAGATAAAGAGAGAAAGAGAACAGGAAATATAAAGAGAGACAGAGAAAAAGAGAAAATGTGAAGAGGAAAGATAAAGAGAGAGATAGATAAAAAGAGAGAAAGTTAAGAGGAAAGATAAAGAGAGAGATAGAGAAAAGGAGAGAAAGAGAAGAGGAAATATAAAGAGAGAGATAGAGAAAAAGTGAGAAAGAGAAGAGGAAAGATAAACAGAGAGATAGAGAAAAAGAGAGAAAGTGAATAGGAAAGTTAAAGAGAGAGATAGAGAAAAGAAGAGAAAGAGAAGAGGAAAGATAAAGAGAGAGATAGAGAAAAGGAGAGAAAGAGAAGAGGAAAGATAAAGAGTGGGATAGAGAAAAAAAGAGAAAGTTAAGAGGAAATATAAAGAGAGAGATAGAGAAAAAGAGAGAAATTGAAGAGGGAAGATAAAGAGAGAGATTGAGAAAAAGTGATCAGGAAAGATAATGAGAGAGATAGAGAAAAGGAGAGGAAAGATAATGAGAGAGATAGAGAAAAGAGAAGAGGAAAGATAAACAGAGAGATAGAGAAAAAGAGTGAAAGAGAAGGGGAAATATAAAGAGAGAGATAGAGAAAAGGGGAGAATGAGAAGAGGAAAGATAAAGAGACAGAGAAAAGGAGAGAAAGAGAAGAGGAAATATAAAGAGACAGATAGAGAAAAGGAGAGAAAGAGAAGAGGAAAGATAAAGAGAGAGATAGAGAAAAGGAGAGAAAGAGAAGAGGAAAGACAGAGAGAGATAGAGAAAAGGAGAGAAAGAGAAGAGGAAAGATAAAGAAAGAGATAGAGAAAAAGAGAGAAAGAGGACAGGAAATAGAAAAAAATGATCGCGAAAATCGTAATAAAAGGCTTCCTTTTGAAACAGTAGAACAGAATAAAATATTTCTAAATTTTGTTCAATCGACTGAACTTATGTTCTCGATGTTGTTAACGGACATTTTCAGTCGATTCATTCTTCAGCCTTCTTCAGCTAAATGATCCATAAGAAAAGAAGAAAAATGGTGCCAAAATAAAAGTCATTAATACACAAACCAGATCAATTCATTTAAAAATCCTAGAACCACAGATGATACAATACTGCCAACAACAGAAAAAAAAGGTGATTCTTAAATCTACATTGGAAGGTTTCCAACGCCATATTTGAAATTTATGCAATCATATAAACCCGGCTGATAATCCGATACACACCGCCTCTTTCAACTTTCTCGTTCTCCCGCTGTTCTCCCTGTCAATTATCCGGTTCTCAGGGTGGAGACATTAAGGTATTCCCTTCGCTCTATGGGTATGCACTGCCACTGGAATGCTAATGCGTTTATGGATAAAGTTATATATAATGCATAATATGAATGTCATATTTGTTGTTTAATATGACAATATTGCTCTCTTTTAATCACTTGAGAGAACCATTTTTACCTTCCATCAGTATGTCTGATGCTAACCTCCAAGTGATGTTCCCATTGAGCCTTCTTGGGAAAACGTTTTAAGCTGACATGAAGTGAAAGAGTATATAGAATCAACTACAGCTAAGGAAGATGTTCCACTGTGTAGTACTAGACAAATTTTCTCTCCAGAATCTATCTTACATAAATCTACTTTTTGTCCTTGCTTTGAATATTGCTGCCACGACTGGTAAGCTCCTGCTATATATTTAGAGATTATTGGTAAAATCCGAAGAGGAATTTGTAATATTATTGGCCCTAATCTGGCATCTCGATTTTAATCCTTGTCATTTTATTGTCCTCTCCCATTAAGAGTAGTTTTCCTCATATTATCTAACACTTAGTAACTCCATTCATTCGAGTGTCTTTATTGACTTTCTTGAAGTGAAATTATTAAAAAATAATGTAAGAAATATCAAAATAGACGAAACAAAATCAGATGATTGCAGACGAAATGATAAATTGATAAAAAAAATTGAAAAAGAAGTCAGATATGAGAAGAAAAGAAAAATAATATCCCACGAAATAAATACGCGAGTGAAGAGACACGACTGTATTGACGCAAGACCAGAAAATTTGGAAATTCATTAGAACTGACAAACTGGAAAGCGTGAGGTTTCCTTATAGATAGAAAGAAGAGCAGGATACAAACAGGAAAGGAGAGTAAGAAAAAGTCGGTGGTGAAGAGCTTTGAAGATAAGGGAGAGTAGAGATGAGCTTTGCTCACCAATGCATTTCTTCTAGTTAGTGTCAGTTCTGACAATGATAAAGATTAGACAATGAGTGTCAGAACTGATTACACCGGAGATAAGTCGACGATGTCTGTCATATCAGCCCATCTGTAACACTGGAGTCAAGATGTTCAAAATTGATTGGGGAAAGGGAATAGAAATGGATAAACGTCTAAGACAGTTTGGAGATACGTGTGGATTTTCAGAACATTGTCAAAGATTTGCTTTGCATCGTAACAAATTAATTAACAAGAATTGAATTTGGTGGACTCGAGGATTATATAATAACATTAAAAATAATTATATTGGTCCAAATCACACATTGGAAAAGATGCTCGTGGTATTTAAGAAAGGTTACACACCATATCGTAGAAATCTGTTATGCTTCAGTTTTCGATTAAAAAGAAAGGAACCCAAAATTGCTAACTGCTATATTTTTCAAAACGATAAAATGCAACAAAAATTTACATTGCATAATATAAATGTGTATATGAAATTCACTGAAATGTATCAGTAAAAAGAAGCTATGTTTTTTGCAAGAATTACCAATTATCCGCGACTGATAGGTTCCAAGACACCACCCCGCGGATAATAATGAACTATAGAGGTATGTCCAAAATAGCGAATTATATAAGTATATCCAGACTATCTCCTCTTACTGGATGAGAAGAAAATAAATAATTAGTTAATAGAAGTGCAGAGCTTAGAGAGAGATTTTAGAAGTATAAAGTTAAAGTAGACTTTAGAATAGGGGTGAGCAAACTACGACACGCGGGCCACCTGCGGCCCGCCAAAAGAATTCATGCGGCCCGCCACATGTTAGTAAGTTTGAAAGAGAAAGTTACCAAGCAACGCCAAATAATTGTTACAAGTAATTTGATACCTAATTTTAACAAAATGATAAATGACTGCAGTCAGATACATTATTCTCATTAAGTCATAGAGATCCTTCTGTTGCTGAGTTACTGTTTTTCAAATAAATCGCTTTCATTTGAAGTTACTACTTCAAAATATCAATAATTGTTTTTTTCTTAAAACTGAATTACTTTGTTTTCAAACAAATCTATTTCATGTGAAGTTTCTACTTTAAAATCTGAATCATTTTTTTCTTTAAATTTAGTTACGTTATATCTATTTTATTTGAAGTTTCTACTTTAAAATATTAGAATTGTTTTTTATTTCTTTACGCAGAGTTAAATTGTTTTTCAAATAAATATGCTTCCTACTTTATAAAATTAACTAATGAATTTTCTTTTTCTTAAAACAGGGTTATTTTGTCTTTCATTTGTGTTTCATGTAAATCTTCAGCTTAAAAATACTTATTAATATATTTTTCTTTAAAGTAGTTTAAACTGAGTTACTTTGTCTTTCAAATAAATGCGTTTCATGTGAGCCTTCTACAGTACTTTAAAATATTAATTAATAAAAATGAATTGCATTTTTTTATAAAAGCCTTTTTTTGTCTATTTTGAATATTAATTATTTTGGGTTAATATACTATGCGGACCAATAAAATTGTGAATTTTTGAATGTGGCCCTTGCACTGATAAGTTTTCCCACCCATGCTTTAGAAGGAACCAGAAAATCAATCTTAAACAGGAAATAAGGGATAAGCCTCTACTAATGTCCAAAGATCTGGGGGAAGAAAGAACCGGGTGATAGGAGAACCTATCTACTCCTACTGAGGAGAAGAAGAAAGAAAAGATAAAATAAATTGAATATATATATATATATATATATATATATATATATATATATATATATATATATATATATATATATATATATATATATATATATAATTAGTAAATAAAATTTCAGTGTTCGGACGGAGATGTGAGAAGTTTAGAGTTAAATTAGACTTTAGAAGGAACCGGATACCAATTCCTAAATAGGAAACACGAACTGCTTATTCTATAATCAAGGGAGATTATCCATGTCGAATTTTATGCAAATGTCTGGGATTTTGGCCTTTATGGTATTTAAGTGAAAATGGGAACCAGTTTGATGGTACCAGTCTTTCAAAGTCTTTTTGCTTAATAAACTTTAGTTTACGTACAAAGCTAAAAAGTAATTAATTAATGTAGTTTTTGATTTTGTATCGAATAAAAGTATCGTCCGAAATAGTCATACCATTGAGAATTTGTCACTCTATGAAATAGGAAGCGAATTTTTGATACGAGGTATAAAATAATCGTTCTGCGAAGACAATTATTTGAATATAATAAGCATGCCGTACCAAATAAAAACCATGCTGTGGGAAGGACTTGAAGGAAATAATTTAATCGTGCCGGCACTTGTATTTCGCACACGAAAGTCGGGTATCCTGTTTTGACTCGCTTCCACCTATTTACGTTTGAAATCAGCATTCGAAGTTTATCTTGGCCCCGAAATGCAACGACTATCGCCATCTTATGATTTAATTTCTGCTTCTCTTTTATCATTTCCTCAATCCCCTTCTATACACAATCTTTTCCCCCACTTTCACGCTCTATAAGCCCCTGTTTCCTAGTGGCGCTCACACCTTGTTTGAGGTGAAATGCTTAAAAAATACTATATTAAACCACATAAATTTTCAACTGACAAAGTATTATATATTTTTTTCATATGCATTGTTAATGCAACCAACACGCTTATCTTGATTGTTATGACACAGGCCTTCTGCAAGTGTTCGTTTTCGTATCTATCAGGTCGAGAATTCTCGGATTCTCCTGACTCGTTCCTTCTAACCATCTCTGTCAGACATCGCTATCGGCAGATCCTCCAGATGGCATCCGGAGTCATCAACAAGTTTCTCAATGTAGGTGTGATGAGGTCTTCAAACCGATCATTTGCCGCGCAGTGGTTTCCATAGGAGGGTGTCACTCACAAGTTCCGACTTCTTTATGAGTGACCAGCTAGCCGAAGCCTTCTCTCTCTTAGCGATAGGAGGAAGGTGTCTATATCGGGGTTTCTTTGTTGGGTTTTTCTTCCAGTTGATATCCAATGCAACTCGAAACATCCTTGTGTATGTTCCGTCAAATGAGGCTTCTTGGTGTTTCGTCAGTGTCCATATTGTTGGGCTGTAGAGCAAGACATACTGTCGTGACCTTAAAGAACCTCCTCTTAAAATTGTCAGAGAGGGAGGATTTCCAGATGGTGCTCAGAACATCAAGGACACCCCAGGCCTTTCTTTTGTGGATTTTAATGTCTCTCTCCGTTGACTGGATGTAGCTGCCGAGGTAAACAAATTCCTGGACGGACTTGATGCTGTTGCCGTTGTTCAACATAATTTCTCCTTCTTGGTTGTAGCTGATAAATTCTGTTTTGGCAGTATTAATTTAGAGACTGACCGCTTTTTCGATGAGATGGAGAAATTTGATCGCCTTATTAATCGTGTCTGACAATAAGGCAATGTCATCTGCGTAATCTACGCCTGTTATTTTTATTTTTTATTTTTTGCTGGATGACGTGAACTTCTTGCCTTTTCAAGGGTGAACCTCAGATCATTTTCATACTCGGCAACATTCTTAGAATTTCGAACTGAAATTTTTATTGACCGGGGTTATATTGTTCTCATTCTTATTTCCATGCTTTCAGCATATTTCATATGAGTGAATACTCACCAATGTTACTGTATCACGTGTTCGTTTCTTCCACTGAGCCAGAGTATATAACTCTTCAGCACTACCCAGGAACTGAACAAGATATGTTTTAACCCACGCTTTAATCTACTTGTCTCTTGGCTAATCCAGTGTTGAAATTCTTCAGCTTTCAACCTAATATCAGTTATCAGTTGGTGGGACTGTATGAGTATCCCATTCAGGTGATGGAATATCTTTTTAGGATTCGTTATTTTTTGATCAGTTACTCCCGGATGGTATTTATCTTTATGCTAGGCCTACTGAGGAGGTTATCAGTGCCTCACATTCCTACTGTTTCTTTCAGTCGCCTTATTCTCCAATACTGTTCTTTGTCATGTTAACTGCATTTCGCAAGTGTTGATGATCTAATTTTCCCTCGATATCTGATCAGCTATGCCTGATTTCATTATTTCTCTACTTACTTTTTTCAGGTGGAAAGTCCGTCCTTTGTATATTTTGAAACAACTCGGCTTCAGTCACTTTCCCACTACCGTAAGGTTACCTCCCTGTGCCTCTTCTATAAATACTTTCATGGTAATTATTCTGAGAGCTCTTCGCTATGATAGTTTGAAATTAAGCGCAGAAATAGACTGGCGTTGAAATCTCCTCAGTTTACAGTTGATTTGGCTTGATCTAACCGTAAATACTTTTTTCTCGCTCTTCTCGCTTGTGGAATTCCCTTCCGGCTCCATGCTTTCAGTCAACTTTAATCTGCAAAAATTTAAATACAATGTCAATCGCTATCTACTGTGCTCTTGACTACTACTTTTTCTCTAGCTAATTGGTAATGTTTCTGCTTAAAATTCTCTCACACCGTAATTTTAGTGGCTTTATTGCCTTGTATAAGGTGAACTCGATAAAAAAAAGCACTACATGAGATAGCATACACAAAGTACTTGGTTACATCTTCTTTTGAAAAGAACTTGGTTCAGAGCATGATATCTCCAAAGGGCTTAATTGTTTTCGAATACTGCCTTGATATTGTATAAACTGCATATCTTTTGAAATTTTTCAGATGTACCCCTTATGTCTGGTAGACAAACTCTGGCTGATTTTTTTTGTTCCGAATAGCAAATTTACATAATGATTTATATAATGATAAAACGTTTCGACAAAAAATGTTAGTACGAGAGTTCTCGTCTTAGTTGTTATCACCACAACGTTTCAGCCGTTGTAATGTATCGCCTTCATCAGGTATCATCCGGCGCTAGAAATATTTCGAGCAATATTTTGAGCATGTCTTGTAATAGAAGATGAAAAAGGTAGCATAGAAATCTGAAGGCGCATTGGAATAGGATAGATGCCTTTCAAAAGCTAAGCAAAATATTAAGAAACAAGAAATTTCTGTTAGAAACAAAGATGACAGTGAATGCTAAATAATTTCCTTAAAGTGGGACAGTAGATTTGAGTAAACAAAGACGTGGTTTTACAAAAGCCGACTGAGAAATTCATGGACAGAACATGTCAGCAATGAGGATTTTTTAAAAGAAAATGGAAGCTAAAAAAAAAAAAAAAAAAACCCAAAAAACCCCACTAACACTTAGAATGTTCCGATTTTAAATATAAGCGTTCTTTGACAGTTGAAAATTCTGGGACACATAATGAGAAAAGAGGGCTTGGAGAATTTGATACTCGCAAGACACATTGACGGCAAGAGTAACAACGAGTAACCTACCTAACGAGCTTGTGTAAATGTTAGACATTGCTTAGAGCTACGACATGTAGGAAGTTGTAGAGAGCCATGATCACCCACGTCATGAAGTGACACGGCTCATAAAAGAATTTGACATGTATTAGCAGTTTTTATCATATTTTCTAACACACAGTAACTGCTTGTATCCTAGTTGCTTTATTACCTTGCTTGGGGTGAAATGATTAAAAAGACGTATGTTGGGGATTGTAAATCAGAAAGAGAGGTATTGTCACTGGTCAGGAGTTAAGGCAAGCGTTAGAGGCAGAAAAAAGCTACGTCACAGGTGTTAGAAGCAATGATTTTCATTTATAAATAATGTGGTGAAAGCTATCTTATGATACACTGGAAATAGTTTTATTTTCTGTTCATGTGATAGATTCGTATTGTATTCGGATCCTTCGATATTAAACCACAAATATGACGGTCTCCGGTTGTTTTTTCTAACTATAACGGGTCATTACAAAAAGCTATAGGGAAATAGTTATTCGGGCTGAGTAAACATCGCATACAGGAAATGACTCATGAAATATGCAGCAGATAGATAAGAATAAAGCAACATATAAAAAAAACGCTATGAAATTAAAAAAATAATGCTGTAAAATATAAATAAAAAATAGTAATACAGAGAATAAAAGTGAGATGACAGATAAATATCTCCACGTTTTTTTATCCTTAAAGTTCCTCCGCCATTTTTACTATGTCCAGATTGGTTCATGACTTTCTTTCTTTCTTATTTTCTTTGCCTTTTACTCCCTCCCTTATATCAATCTACTTTGCCAGTCCCCCTTTCATGAGCTCTCTATTTGCTTCACTCTTATCTTTCTTTTTTCTTTAATTCTCTTATTCATTTTCCTTTTCTCTTTCATTTTTCCATTCACCTGTCGTCTTCTATTTCCATGTTTGTTTTTTTTTATGAAAAAATCTCGTTATTGCTTTCCGTTCTTTCTTTCTTTCTTTCTTTCTTTCTTTCTTTCTTTCTTTCCCCATCTTCCACCCTCTTTTTTTATTTGCTTTCACTTTTTATATGCTTAAACCATATCTTCTTCTTCTTCTTCGTCTTCTTTTTCTTCTTCTTTTATCACTAATTTCTTTCTTGCTTTTCCTTTAACCCTCTCACATATAACTAGTTACTCCCTCTTCCATTTTCTTTCTCTTTTCTTTTTCCTCGTCCTTTTGTCATTTTTGTCTTCTTTTATTTTTATTTTTTATCAGTCTCTATTTCTACTTTTTCCCTTTTTCTTTTTACTAATTCCTTTTTTTTTCATATTCACCACCATTTTGTTTTTTTCTTTCTTTTTTCTTATTTTTCTTCTTTTTATTCATTTTCTTTTCCCTTTTTATTTTAGTACACCCAACCCCAACGCATCCTTTAATCTTTCCTCAACGATGGCTACTCCAGGACATGGTCATCTCATAGTGCATCAAGCTACACAATGGCGTCTATTTTAGTGGCGCACTCAGGCGACGCAAAGACCCGAGAGGAATAAGCTCTGTCCGTACGAGTCATCACACGCATTACAGATGCTAGTCTGCTCCTTGGGGACTTGGAACCGGATTGAATTCGTCACACATTGGAATTGGCTGCTGATTCGAGTTGAATTTCAGCTTTCGAAGAATGATTGATTTGGCGAATGACAGACCTCATAACACTCGTCGAGGGAGTTGGTCAATATTAAACGAAATTTCGAAATTCTCTTTTTTCTCTCAACTATCCAACACGATTCACTCGGCGCCACATACTTTTGCCCTTGTGCCAATCTAAGTTAATCTTTGAAAAAGACAAATACTCGATAATTATTACAGTTTTAGCAAATTCGGCGCTGCCTCTATAGGCAATGTCTCCGTTAATTCAATGATTTTTTTTATATAGCATGCAGCTTCAGGATCGAAGCGATTAACAATCCACAGATTAATTTTTTTTTATTATCTGTGAATATGAGCTTTCTTGGGAAAGATATTGGAGTAGTTTCCTCTTTATTTCAGCACGGTTTTTAATAGAGGATACTTTTTCTCTTAGACTGGTTGCTACCCAAAGTACTCTTTTTATTCTACCATGAGTAGTTCTTCAGTATTTATTTTTTTATAGACACGAATTATGGAGAGGCGTAATGAGAAAAGAAGGTTTGGAAAATTCAACAGCCGCAAGACACATCGAAGACAAGAGAAACAAATGAAAACAGAGAATAGCCGAGACAAGTGTGAGAAAATAGATGGAGAAACAAGAATGAGAAAAAAAAAATCATAAGAGAAGCATTGCTGCGAGTAACAAAGTGAAGAAGTTGTGGAGAGCTATGATCAGTCATTTTCTGAAATGAAAGAGAGAGAGAAAGACAGAGAGAGAGACTGTTGAATGCTTGTGCAAGGTAGCGTAAAGACCCTGCAATCAGAAGCTATGAACTGCAATCGAATTCTGCTTTGATCATTTTGCGTTAATACTAATAGAATAAACAAGAAATGTTTCTATTATCCGCTGCTTTCTTAAAATGTTCTTATTAATGTTATTCTACAATAATTAAGAGAGAAAGGTACCGACAAGGAAGCACTTATGCTTCCTCGTTCATCAATTACTAGTAACGTCGACCTTGACATGAATTAAAGATTTGACCTGAAATTAGTGTCCGAGTTTTACAACCCTGTCTGCATATAGGCGTAGAGCAGAGTTATCGCTTACCGGTGGGCGATTTCAACTGTTGGATGGGTAATGAGCATCTGAGCAGAAAATGCTGGGCGATTGGAAATTATGGCGGGAGATTTGGAATTTTAAGTATTACATTTGTTTAAATTATTTAATTTTTTTTTTCTAAACGCGTGTAGTACTAACCTTGACAGTTAAACTAACTTGGACCATAAAACTAAATTATATGTCTAGTTTTCAATGCGCAATCTTGATGTCCTTTGTTTTTTAATACGGATATGAAAACCGGGGTTTACTTGACCACTCTCCGAGCCGGGTTGTGAAACATGGTCGGTTTTTAACGAATTCATCCGAGTATTTCCAGTCAGGCCGGTGTTCTCAGCTAGACTTAGCTGGTCATAGCTTCTCCAAGCTAGTCAGAGTTCGTCTAAGCTAGTCATATCCGTAATACCACCTGTGCCAGGTGTGTATCACAAATGGGTGGTAAGCCGATTTACTTGACCCCCCCACCGACTGAGTCAGGTTGTGACACAAGGTCGGTTTTTAACGTGGAGACTCGAGTAGAAATACTCGGGCCGCTGGTCTAATCTGGTCTAATCTGGTCATAACTTGTTTAAGCTGGTCAGAACTTTTCTAAGCTAGTCATAGCCAGTCATACCACCGTAACGAAACTGATGTCACGCAACGGAGAGCGGGGGGACGTAAGGGAGGAGAGAAGGCCTCCGGCACTGAACAGATACTACATCTGCACCATCCATCCCGACGGGAAAAACCCACTTCTCCTCCTCTGCCAATCTTCCCGGAAGAATCTGGGCGGGGAGCCTCAAATCCAGAAGAGAGCCCTATTTACTAAGGTTAGCTTAGTTACGGTCAAGATTAACAGGCACTCAGTGAAGATCGAACTCACTACTCAGTCATAATTGATCTAGCAAGACAAGCTTGCTAACCATTACACCAATCTCTATGAAAGGCCGTATGCAAAATTGTCTGTTAACAGGTAAAAGCCTTATGTATATTAACTAACAAATTGCGTTTAAAATAGAAGCAGTGACTTTAATTTGTATAACAATTTTGAAAAACATTTTTAATAAATATTTTTAAATGTTTATTTGAAATTCAAATTGTAAAATTTGCCACGTATAAACAATTTTTATGTCAATAAAGATGATTTGTTAAAATTTATTGTTTGTATTGAAACGGTTTATACCTTTCTTGATAAAATCAGTCAGAAGTGAGATGAAAAATATCAATATGATTAGATTGAAAGAAAACGTAAAATTAATCTAATGTTAACTTCTAAAGCAACTGTATTTAACAAGCGAATAATATAAAAAATATAAATCTTTCATAAAATTTATATCATTTTAGACGCGGAAACCATAGTTACGATCTTATTTACTGCAGCGTTCACTGTTGCCATCTGTCATTACACATTATTAAAATTACTCGAGCGAAAAAATAACATTTTTACGAAATTATTTAAGTCAAAATAATCTGTTTAATTAGATTGTCTTAAAGTTGTGCCAAATTATTTAAACAAGTGAAAAAATAAAAAGGTTGTTGTTTGAATTAGTATTTTTATTATAATAAACATTATTAATATAAGCATTAATAATTTTAAATCATTATTAATAAAAAAAAAAAACAATTATTTAAATATGCCGAATTTTAATCTAATATTTTTATCGCGTGACCCCTAGGGTCGTAGGGGAACGATGTTTACTGCAGCAACAGTCAAAGTCGTGTTTCATGGGCAAGATACCCTGACGGAGACCAACTCTCTCCTGTCGGTTTTAAATTCAGAGTTTTTCCTGTTCCTAGACTGAATGCCACTCAAGGCTATAGAATCCAGTCTGTCCTGCTATTTACCCATAGCTTAGGGGTGAGAAAATGATTCATACCTTTCCGAAGGGTATTAGCATGTAAGTGAATGTAATGGATCCGACTGGAATTCGAACTCGGCTCTCCAATTCTTCAATGTGAGCGGCTAATTTAATATTAATCGGATTTAATTGAAAAAAGATGGAAATGAAATAATTAGCGTTTTTATGTTTAACTAGTGAAAAATATTTCCTTAAATGAAACTAATATGTTGTTCAATTAATTTTTATTAATATAATTAATACAAATTATTTTTTTAAAATCATTTCAGCCCAAGCAAAGCAGCAGAACCCCTAACACGCAGGATGTTACTGAATGTGAAGCAATATTAGAAAAAAACATTATTAAGGAGTGAGAATGATAAAAGAACAGAATTTAAGAGGAAAGAAGACAATGCATCTAAAATTTTGAAGGTCAAACTTCAATAGAATTCAGGAAACTGTAAGCGAGTTCCACAAGCGAGAAGTACGAGAGACGAAACTGTCACCATAGAACTTGCGGTTACATCTCGCCATTTCGACTGTAAAATGAGATCGTGCTGTCAAACTTGTAATGCGCTTAAATTAATACGGTCTAGTTACCATATAAGGAAGTTCTTCAGAACAATTACCATGAAAGTATTTATAGAAAAGGCACAGTGAAGCTACAGAAAAGTGACTGAAGTCGAGATGCTAAGTTCGGACCAATAATAGTGCAGATTCTTCTTTGGATTTTATGAAGAATATTTAAATAATAATATAGCAATAGCATCAGTCTATATGTCGCAGCAATATGGTCAATAAATGCGCAGTCTGCTGTTGAATCGATTTATATTATTAATAATATCATTAAGAGAACTTCTGTTACTTCTGTTTATTCTATCTGTAGGACAGGTATTCGACTAGTACGTAAAAAGAAGACAATAAAGATACTGTGGATATTCGCCTAATGCCCATGTGTTGTATCTCGTGTTTTCGAGATAACTGAGGGAAATAAATAAGAAAGACAAACTCGTAGGTATGTATCTACTTGACTCCCCCACCCACTGTGTCAGGTTGTGACACAAGGTCGGTTTTTAATGTGAGAACTCGAGTGTCTTCACTCGGGCCGCTGGTCTTAGCTGGTCATAGCTTGTCCAAGCTGGTCAAAGCTATTCATAGCTGGTCAGAGCTAGTAAGGGGGGATCTTACGGCAGACTCGTAGGTAAGGAGATTTACTTGAGCCCCAAATGAATCAGTTTGTGACAAAAGGTCAGTTTTTTAACGTGGTCTAATCTAGTCTTAGCTTGTCCAAGCTGGTCTAATCAAGTCATAGCTAGTCTTGGCTTGTCATATCTGGTCCAAGCTTGTCAGAGCCGGTCTAAGCTAGTCGTAGCCATGATACCACCAACACAGGGACGGGGCCAGGTAAGTATGCAAAACTCGTAGGTAGATGAGATTTACTTTACCCCCCACTGAGTTTTTAACGTGGGGACCCGAGTGTTTTCACTCGGGGTACTGGTATAAACTGGTCATAGGTTGTCCAAGCTGATCAGAACTGGTCTAAGCTAGTCATAGCTAGTCTTGGCTTATCATAGCTGGTCCAAGCTGGTCAGAGCCGCTTCAAGCCGGGACCGAAACCTTACCGATCAGGCATCTGTCGAAGAGTCTAACATCTAGGCTATCGTCTCCCAGCAGAAAGAAATGCGAATTTTTGCGCATTTATTTTTTTTATAAACACGCCAGCGATTTAGAAGATCCAACTCGTTTGGAGTGTCTTGCATTATTAGCAGTAATAGTCACTGTTTATAAATCTGCATTTTCTTCGCAGTGTTCGACTGAATTATATATATATATATATATATATATATATATATATATATATATATATATATATATATATATATATATATATATGTATTCAAACAGGTTCGGTTAAATAATTTAGAGATACTATTATTATTTTTGCTTTAAACCTTTCGAATGAAGATATATTTGAATGAAAATATACTGCCTAAATAGACGCGTGCCTGAGCGCGCGCACTCACACATACACCCCCACACATATATATGTGTGTATAATCTATCTATTAGGTTGGTGCAAAAATAATGTCGTTTTCTCACATATGTTACCAACCTAATATCTATCTATCTATCTATCTATCTATGACAGTTTGTTTCTATCTATCTATCTATCTATCTATCTATCTATCTATGCATCTTTTATGTATTTTATATATTATATATGCTCGTTACTTATTGGAAAGCGCTCAATATCAGTGATAGAACTAATATATTTAGTTGGATTGGACGCCCTTTGCGATCGTAAGACAAACTCAGGACGTGAAACCTAGATTCACAAACTCACATCAATCCAACTATATCTATGTCTATATCTATATGTGTGTGTATTTAGACAGCATATTTTCATGCTGCCTAAATACTCAAATATATAAAAAAGGATTAAATCATATCTATCTATCTATCTATCTATCTATATATATATATATATATATATATATATATATATATATATATATATATATATGACGGACAAGGAAATGTCTATTATTTTTTTTATTTAGTTTTTCCTGTGTTCTAATATTTTTCTGTTTGGTGGAGTTAAATTTCTGCAATTCTTCGCAGTTTCCGTAATTCATAAATTTTCTATGTCACCTTCATTCCGCAAGTCTCTACCTTGGGTGACTCTTGGCTTTTTTATTTGGGACCAATCGTATTCACATGAAAAGGCAGGTGTATGATTTTCCGTGATGAAACGCAGCCAAAATTTGTCAGAGAAATATTCAAATAAAACTTCTAGAGAGAAATCTGTTCTCTTCTTCTTTTCCACCAAAATTGAATTAACGTTTTTAATCAAAATATTGAATTTTTAATTCTCATGATTTTCTCTCTCTGTGATTTGAAATTCTTTGAAAATAACAAATCAGGTTGTTGCTCTCTGAAGCGTTCGTCGTCAAACAAAGGAAACCCTAGCAAAGATAAAACTTGGTCTTTCATCCTGACAGATATCCGACTTCTCTCTTCATGACTCAATCAAACAACAACCATAGTAGCAGCAACAGTACAAACAATATCAGAACAACAACAACAACAACAATAATAATAATTGTTATTTTTATTATTATTATTAATAATAATAATAATAATAACATAATAAGTGGCAAAAACATTTCAACGAAAGTTTTTCATAAAAATTAGCAAATACAAAGACCTGGAGATGCTAACAGAAAAAAAAAATATGTCACTTAAAAATTAAAACTTTCCGCGTTGTGGTTGGAGTTTTGGGCTTGATAAAGAAAGGTCTCAATAAAAAATTTAAAAAATTCAAATGTTTTTTTAAAAGATAATAATAATAATAATAATAATAATAATAATAATGATAATAATAATAATAATAATAATAATAATAATAATAATAATAATAGCCAAAAATGGGGTGGTCAAAGCCACAGATATGTTAGGCCCAACTTATATCTCTCTGTTTTCAGTATGATATAAAACTGCATATTTTTATTTTATCATTTCACCCCAATCAAGACAACAAAATCACTAAGCCGATGGTGGGTTACTGAATATGAAAGATATAAGTATAAGAAAAACCTTATCAAAGAGAGAGAACGATAGAAAAGGTTGGCCCTGTCGGCTGGGGTTTCAGTATACTTCGACTGCACCTCTCCCCCTCCAACTTTAATTAGGCTCTGACTGGGTATAACGATAAACTACATCCGGCAGCAAGGCTTCTGAGCAGGAAGTTTTGAGGAGCGTCGTACCACCTCTTAATTTCTGGTGTTCCTAGCTCCACCCTGACCCTGACCCGGGGTGGTAGCACGTGATAGGTTTTCCAGCCATGGGCTAATAGTTTACCACCAAACTGGGGTTAAAATACTATAAAAGTGTAAAAATAGATTTTAATACCAATAATAGATTTTTAGAAAAAATACTACCAACAATAGATTATTACCCCACAAAAAAAAAAAAAAAAAAATTGCAAACAATACATTTTTGAAAATAAATTACCAGAAATACATTTTTGAAAAATAATTGCCAGCAATACATTTTTGAAAATAAATTACCAGCAATATATTTTTGAAAAATAAATTGCCAGCAATACATTTTGGATAAAAAATAACCAAAAATACATTTTTGAAAATAAATTGCCAGCAATATATCTTTGAAAAAAAAAAATGTATTTTGGTAAAAAATAAATAAATTAAAAAATACCATCAATATATTTTTGAAAAAAAAATTACCATCTTGTCGGCATTAAATGACCCATTGAGGTTGATATGCAGTAAAACAAAACAAAACAAACAATACAAGAACATGAAATTGAAAAGACAAAATATAACGATTGATATTGCATTAAAATTTTTGAAGATCTAACTTGATTGGAAAGTAAGAAATCGGAAGAAAGTCCCACAAGCGGGTAAACATAATCAAGATGCTGACGTTCGACACTAGCGGGAAAAGAAAAAAATCAAGGAAACAGAAATGATTAAAATCACATAAATGAGAACCGAAATTTAAATGCAACATATTTAAGGAGCATAGACTTGTTACTAAACTAATGATACACTGATTGGGAAATTAAAAAATAAAAATAAACATGTACATATTTTTTCTTGCTCTTTTGTTTGGCCACATCCACTAAGCTATGAAATATAATCATTCAGAATAGGCTGAGCCTACATCCGTGTTCGTTCGTGTGTATATCTTCCAAACCTGTGTTTTGTTTTCCTGGCATTAAAACTGAAAGTTTGCCATTAATTTGTTTTACCTCACCGCACTCATTTGCGTTCTATATCAAGGCACGCTTCGCATCACAAATTGTGTTTACCGTTAGACACGCAACGGTAAAATCGAGACGCCATGAAAAGGTCTCGAATATTAAGCGATCCGCGCATGTCGCATCTTGCTCGGATGGTCGATGTACAATCAAGCAGGCATTACATTACATTATAAGTTTTATATTAATAAAAAAAAAAAAATAGTGAAACACTGGTACTGTCAATGTCTTCAGAGTTTGTCATGTCAAGTTTCATTATTTTCATTACTAGGCTCAGTAGCCTTTCATATACTCCAGTGTATTTAATATTTTAATTCATTTCGTAGGGCTTTGGCAATCACCCTTTCCCTTCTATACATGATCAGCCATGCATGATTTCCTTGTCTCACCACTAATTCAGGATTTTCGCTGATCCGCAAGTCTTACTGGCTGGTTTCACCTTTGTGTAGATTACATGGATCTAGAGACATGAAGAAATTCGACGAGCACAAAGGTAGAAACGTTATGATAAGCACAACTGTGGGGATTAGCCTCACCTTGTCAGCGAAAATACCCGTTCGATATCGCTGTTCAGATCTATGTAATGACGGGTAAATAAAACCACCTTTCCCATGTCAAAACGACACTTATATACATTGGGGAAAACTGCTTTAATCCGGGTGGTCGACGAATACGTTTTAACTCGCACAGACACTTATCTCTCTCTCTCCTCACTCTCTTACATACCCACACACGCGCGTGCGCGCCCGCATACACACACATTTTCCAACAGTAAAAACTCTTCGTTTTTCTTCGTTTTTAGCTGTGTACCCACGATTACTTCTCCCTGTGCTCTTATTAATTATATGAAATATGTTAAATTCCCCAATGTGTTGAAAATAATCCTTTTCTAAATATTGAAGTAATAAGTTATTTGTATATTTACATTGTATGAACTGTTACCCTCATATTCATTGTCATATCTACGACGTTTCAGACGTTGTACGCTCCGGTCATCTTCAGGTGATATATGCTGGATTTTCAAGCCGAACCCTTTATTTAGTCCACGGGAGTAGCTTGATATAATTGCAGGTGTCAAGACTTTTCTGGATGTCTCAGTTTCAATTAATTCCATTTACTGACTCAAATCTCCAAGTTTTTGTTCACCTCTGCTGTGGCCAGCTCCCAACACTTTTGAATATGACAGTAAAGATGAGGACAACATTCCGAACAATGTAAATAGTGTAAATAGTTATAATACCTAATCACGGAAATAGACAGATCCTGAAGAAGGTCTGGGCGTACAATGGCCGAAACGTCGTTAATATTACAATAAAGTTGAGGACGGCAGTCAGAACAATATAAATAGTGAAAATAGCGACAATATTTAATCTCGGAAATGTAGGCAGATGTTGAATTCAGTTTCTTCAAAACTTCTCCACATCCACCTCGTCCATTACACAACGAGGAAATTAGTCCAGAATTAAATAATGGTAGTTCCCCACATCAGTAATTCAGACAGAAAATAAATGCTAAGTTTGGTTTATCATGTGTTACGGCCTGGCTGATTGTCAAAGATGACAATCACTGTATTATTATTATTATTATCATTATTATTTTCTTTGATTTCTGGCGTTTACACATTTCTTTCCAGGGACCTAAGGTTAGAAATGGCATCATGACAAAAAAAAAAAAATAAAAAAAAAAAATAAATAAATAAAATAAAATAAAATAAAAATTACATAGATAAAGACCTTCGTAAAGTGTGGGCTGTACTTGTCAGAACAATTTTTTGTATCTCCTTGAGGCATGGGCTTCCAGGAATCCCTGCAATTAATCTATTGCAATCTTTTCCAACCTGTCCTAGGGCTCCAACTACAACAGGGATTGTTGATGTTCCCATATGCCACATTTTCGAAATTTCTATTTCAAGGTCCTTGTATTTTGACAGCTTTTTGAATATCTTCAAAGATACATTGCAGTCAGCAGGGACTGCCATATCAATAAGGAGGCACCGTTTTTGTTTGTGGTCTTTAATAACAATATCTGGGCGGTTGGCCTTGATTGTTCTGTCAGTGTGTATTGTGTAGTCCCATAGAATTGTAACAGGTTCTATCTCCGTAACCGGGTCTGAGTGGTGTTCATACTACTACTATTATTATTATTATTATTATTATTATTATTATTATTATTATTATTTCTATTTCCTTGGATTTCTGTTGTATGCATATTTCCTTCTGGGTCTCAACCAGACATTCAAGATCAGAAATTGCGCCATGACATTTTCCACTGACGTAATGTATGAGATGTACTTGTGAGTACAATAAGGCCGAATGTGAGTAGACATAAGGACATTAATCATTCCAGTTGTAGTTGGAGCACATGCATGTCTACCAGAAATCCCTTCATTGAATCTATCAGAACCTTTTCCAATCGATCCGAGTGCTCCAACTACAACTGGAATTATTAATGTCCTTATGTGCTACATTTTTGAGATTTCCATTTCAAGATCCTTGTATCTTGAAAGTATTTTTTGAAGATCTTCAAAGATATATTTAATCTGCAATAACGTCTGTGTTAATAAGAAAGCACATTATATTCTTGTGGTCTTTGGTCACAATGTCTGGGTGATTAGCTCTGATTGTTTTATCAGTGTGTATTGTAAAGTCCCATAAACTTGTTACAGATCCTATCTCTGTAACCGCGTCTGAGTGATGTTCATACCAGTTTCTTGCAGTTTCCTTTCGGTAAAAATTCCATATTTTCCAGTGCAGATATTGGTCCACACTACCAGGCCGGATTTTATATTAAGTAGGTAGTAACACCGTGCAACCTGATACAAGATGGTCAACAATTTATGGATATTATTATTATTGTTATTTTACCACGGTAGTTTCGAGAGAATTATTCATGTATACACTTTCCTCACCGCCCATCATAATGACATACTAAAGACAAAATCTTTTTTTTCATGATATATGGCGTTGCGGTAGAAATATGGATTTATATCTTTGAGTTGGGATCAAATACAAATCAAATATCCATCGGAATCCGACTGAATGATAAGATAAAGACTACATTCCATATTTCTTCTTCATCTTATCATTTCTACCTTTCTCTAGAGTATTAATGTCTTTAATCAAATCATTCGGATGAGCCGATAATGTAACGGTTAGTGACTCAGAAAGCAAAATCGGAGATCCGAGTTCAAATTCCGACTGGTTACATTTACTTTTGCTCAATTCTCCTTCGAAAATTCATCTACGTCCACCCTCAGCTATGGGTTAAGTAATAAAGCTGACTAGGCTCTCTTGCTTTGAGGTGCAACTAGAACTGGCCTGATGATGAATGGGGACCATCAGGCTATTTTGCTATCGACACACCATTGTTGTTATGGCTGCAGCACGTGTGATGCTCTTAAGACATAGATACATTACAGGACGCGTGGCGTTGTAACGAATCAAACATCACCCTCAAGCATATAGGGACCCACAGGAAGACTTGTGCAGCTCGTTATTAAAAAACCTCAAAAAACTCATATTTGCATTATTTACTGCTTAACTAGAGAACGATCCCACTACCGAAGTTAGAATTAAGATTATTAACATCCGCTAGGAAGAAAGAAGAAAGTGGACGAGAAGAAAATTTGTAACTGCCTGTGCCACAGACTATGTCACCCAGTTGGTTATATAGTGAGAATAACTGTTTATTCCTGGTTTTAATTAGCACAAGATCCAATTTTGAATTTACACACACACACACACACAGATAGAGAGAGAGAGTGAGAGAGAGAGAGAGAGAGAGAGGGGTAAATTTGTGCTTTTTCAAAGTGTCTTTGTGGATGTAACGAACTCGAAACTGGCACTCTGCTCGACGATTTACGATTTAGAGAGATAGATAGATAGATAGATAGATAGAGAGAGAGAGACAGACAGACAGACAGACAGACAGAGGAGGGTGAATTCATCATTTTCCAAAGTGTCTTTGTGAATGTAACGAACTCGAAACTGGCACCCTGCTCGTTGATTTACTATATATATATATATATATATATATATATATATATATATATATATATATATATATATATATATATATATATGTATATATATATGTATATATATATGTATGTATATATATATGTATATATATATGTATATATATATATATATATATTTTTTTTTTTCTGTAGTTTAGTGCTAGCAGCAAGCAGAAATATTTCTCCTCCCGATGATGGCCATTTTGGCCGAAACTAGTCGAGGAATCTAAATGGAATAATAATAAAAAAACGAAAGAATATTAATCTACAACCCAGTGTGTCTGAGGATTTTAATTTTTTAATTCTTTTATTTTTATTGTTCAAAATATATATATATTTATATATATATAGAGAGAGAGAGAGAAAGGGAGAGAGAGAAAGGGAGAGAGAGAGAAAGGGAGAGAGAGAAAAAGAGAGAGAGTGAGAGAGAGAGAGAGAGAGAGGGGTGAATTCATGCTTTTCCAAAATGTCTACGAACTTGGAACTGGCACTTTGCTCGTCGATTTATGCTTTCGTGTTGCTAAATTTTAAAATATCTGCATGCTCTTCAAGAAAAAATTACAAAAGAATAGAAAATTGGAAGAAGAAGTAAAAGAATGGCAAAAAGGAATTACGGAAAGAAAGTACGAAATGAATGAAGAAAGAAAGAAATAGAAGAAAAAAGTGAAATCTAGAAAGACAGAAGGAAAAGAAATGATGGAAAAAAAGAAAGAAAGAAAGAATTGAAGGAAGAAAGAAATGAGGAAAGACGTAAATGAGGAAAAACGATATATCAGCCTTGTGCAAAAATAATGACGTAATAATGTCGTTTTTGACGTTAAGAAATACGTCAAAAAACGACATTATTATGTCATTATTTTTGCATCAACCTAATACAATCAATAAAGACAAAGAAGCAAAGAAAGAAAGAATAAAATAAATGAAGGAAGGAAGAAAGAAAGAAAGAAAGAAAGCAATAAAAGAAAGAATGAATGAAAGAATGAAAGAAAGAAAGAAAAGAAGGAATAAAGAGAGAAAGAAAGAAGGAAATGAAAATGAAGGAAGAAAGAAACAAAGAAAAGAAAAGAAAGATAGGATCTATTCACTATAAGAAAAGAATTCTATTTGTTTTCGCTATGGCGTTCACATGATGTCGTTTATGAATGAAAGCAGCAAACAATGCAAACCCATATATTGCCAATGGAGTGAAAGTATTCTGATGACCTTACCACAAGCCTCAAAAAGGTTCGATTTAGCTAAGATGGACATTTGATATCCATATTTACTCAGAAGTCAAAGTAATGCCATGCTCAACACTGCTCAATAAACAAAGAATAAGAAGGCGCAATATGATTTCAAAATGTCCGCTCTTTCACCATTGCTTCCAAGTTTTGTTTTGTTTTGAGTACTCTCGTATTCTTCTTCGTTTTATTATTTGAAGCGTGATAAGCTTTATGAAATTCGATTATGAAAGAATTCTGCATTATGATGACAATGGCCCTGAGGATAGCATTTATAGGTCTTTGCCGACTGTAGAACAAAAGACACTTTATTCTAAACATATTTTGTAAATGATAAACATTGTTTCCAACGTTAAACTCATCACTGTTCGTGGGTTTTTTTTATTTTATTTTCCGTTAAAAGTTAGTTATATAAGGTTTAGTAAAAGCGTTATTCCTACAGACCCTAATCATAAAATCTCGAAAACTGATCTACCAGGGAAGAAGGCCCTCTTGATACGGTAGACTCGTAGAGCACAATCTTCATGCTACTGATTACACTTCAAATTTATCTTATAGCTTTTTTCCATTATATTTCTCTCTCTTTCTCCTACTCTCTCTCTCTCTCTACACACATGCGCCCACGCCAACGAACACGCTCAAATCGGTTCGGTCCCTACCAAGGGCTACTTTTTCTTTAATAAGACTTTCGTTGGTGTGGACCGCCAGACATTAATTTTCCCTGCTTGTAAATGAACAGGGTTGTCTATTCAAACATGTTTACCCGCTGAAATAGACCACACGCACACACCCCATATATATATATATATATATATATATATATATATATATATATATATATATATATGTTATAATTTTTACATACTGACAAAAACAAGTTGCTCACTACAAATATGCATTCTTGTTTCGATGCGAGTGCATCTGGTCGAGATGCAGCCGCATCGAAACAAGAATGCATCTTTGTAGTGAGCAACTTGTTTTTGTCGATATGTAAAAATTATAATTAACTACTCTTGGTAACAAGCCCACTTTTGAATTAATTCTGTGAACGTTAGAATTTATATTATTTTCGTTCTCATTACATTCGGACACACACACACACACATACATGTATATATATATAGGCTATCCCATATTAATGGACACGGCAAATATCTTAGATTATAAAAATGACATCAAGTACGTATATTTATTGGTATTGAGTTCATATATTATGTAAGATTTGCTATTTCCTAAAGGTATCTGATATCTCTTTTGCTGATGGTGGACACTTTGTGTTTGAAATGAGAGATCGGGGCCATGCATGGTCTTTTCGTGGTTCTGACAATTCATCTGACCTACAACTTCAAAAAGAAATCGAAAAATATAACTCCCGGGTATAAAAAACAAAATTTTAGTGAGAGTGTATGTGTGGGAGTGGGAAACAAGTGAGGGAGGGAAATGTATGAAAGCTTTAGAGAGAGGTGTAACAGAAGAAAGAAGAACAGGAAGGCCTAAAGGTGAAGGTGTCTATGTGTATATATGTGTATGTGTATATGTATGCATGAGTGTATATATATATATATATATATATATATATATATATATATATATATATATATATACAGGATCAAATCCTCCTAATAATTTCTATTTGTGCCTATCATTGCTTGAACCGGCTTCTAATGAGTGAGCGGCTTGGTGAGAGTAGTCGTGGCTCCAGGGGGTACAGTCCTATAGAGTTCCACCACGGAATATGTGAGCGAGCGGCGCTATATTGAGTCTGATATATATATATATATATATATATATATATATATATATATATATATATATGCACACGTATATGTATGTATGTGCGAGTGTGATATAGATATATTCTGTATGTGTGTATCTACCTATGTGTTTTGGGACGTATAAATAGTAGGTCCTTACTAGATTAAATATCAGTTAAATTTTTTATGTTTATGTTAAATTTGTAACCTGTAGGCGATATTTCTTGTTTTGTCAAATTTTCTTGATTACACATCGGTTCCCTTATAAATGCCCTTCGTTTTTAGCCCCCATCCCATCTTTTTTGTTTTTTTTCCCTCTCTCTCTCTCATCTTCTGGATTTTAAGGTTAGATAATATCGTTTTTTATTGTGCATAGTGTCATCACAAATGTATACACACGTTTCCGTTGTCTGTTTTATAATTTTAATTTTAGGTCAGCGAATCGGTAGCGACTTATGCATCGAAAAATAATTCATATTTATCTGTATCTCACTCATTTAAACCGTTCCCCAGAGGGTTATGTTTAGGTAGGGTAGGGATGTAGTTTTCCACAAATTCTGACATCCATTAAATGCATGTCGTCTGTTTTTTTTTGTTTTTTTTAAATTTATTGTTAATGGAAAAAATTCTTACGGCATTTTTTCTATTTGTATACTTAAAGATATTTTGTAGATGTTTAGGTTAGAATACGTTTTATTTAAATACAATTTTAAAATATTTTCCCTTTTAATTTTTAATAGACTATATTTCTTTTAAAACAAGTAATTGTACTAGAATTACTTACAGTATATAAAATTATTTTTTCATATCAAATATAAATAAGTGTATTACCATGTCGCACTTTTTAATTTTTTTTTAAATATTATTTAAAGAAAATTTTTGACAATGATGGCAAAAAATAGCTATTTCAATTCTCTGATTCAGTAAATTTTATTTTTATAAACTTAGTAATATATAGTTTCTCATATATGTACAAAGGACATGGGTAATTTAATGGCCTACATATTCTAGCTTTTCTTATTAATTTCATTTTACTGTAAGTGTTTTATTGGATTCTTTTAAGTGCTAGAAGTACTTTGAGAGAGAGGTTTAGGTTAGAATACTTTTATTTAACTACAATTTTAAAAGATGTTTAGATTAGAATTCGTTTTATTTAAATACAATTTTAAAATATTTTCACTTTTAAATTAATAGATTATATTTCTTTTTAAAACAAATAAATGTGATAGAATTACTTACAGTATATAAAATTATTTTTTCATATCAAATATAAGTATGTATATTACCGGGTCGCACTTTTTAATTTTATTTTTAAACATTATTTAAAGAAAATCTTTGACAATGACGGCAAAAAATAGCTATTTCATTTCTCTGATCCAGTATTTTTTTTTCATTTTTTTTCATATTATATATATATATATATATATATATATATGTGTGTGTGTGTGTGTGTGTTTGGATTGAAGTGAGTTTGTGACCCTGGGTTTCACGCTTTTGCGATCGTCAGAGTTTGTCTGACGATCGCAAAAGCGTGAAACCCAGTGTCACAAACTCACATCAATCCAACTAAATATGTCAGCTTTATCTCTGATATTAAGCGCTTTCTAATAAGTGCCGCGCATATAATATATAAATGATTATATATATATATATATATATATATATATATATATATATATATATATATATATATATATATATATATATATATATTTATTTATATTTATACACACACACACATACATATATATATATATATATATATATATATATATATATATATAGTATCAACTCGTAATTGGTAGGGATTATTCCAAAGAGGACTTTAATCCAATGAGAGCTCAATATAAGTTTCAGAACAATATATGATGATAAATTAAGAAAACACCTTAAAAATCCATATCGGTTATAATTTATTTCATGAATATATTTACATCCATCTCTTCGGATTGAAAATTAAAAAAAAATGGAATCAATCCATCCAGATATTATTATTATTATTATTATTATTATTATTATTATTATTATTATTATTATTAACAATTTTTGATGTTCTAAATTTGCTTTTAATAAGTATCTAAATTTATTAGTTCTATTTATTTATTTTATTATATTATTTCATTTATGTCGGATATTATCATTATTATTACTATTCTTAGTTTAAAATGATGATGATTGTATTATATGATGATGATTGCCGTCTAAAATGACATGACTTTATTAGACAAATTATTGTATCTCTTTTACTTCCAATCACCTTCTTCTTTCCCTTACTCGGTATATTAACCTTTTCAGCTCTTTTAAGAAAATATTTTCAAGGTTATTTTATTTTTCTATTTCTTCCTTTTTTCCTCTCTTTTCTTTCACATTCTCTCTCACTTCTCTCTCTCTCTCTCCTTCTTTCTTCGCTTAATTTAATTTTTTTTTTATTTTTAATTTTTCCTTTCTTCCTGTTTTTATTATTAATATTATTTTTTCCTGTTTCCTTTTCTTTTTTCTCCACTTTTTTCTCTAAGTTTTTTCCCTTTCTCCTTCTCTCTCTCTCTCTCTCTCTATATATATATATATATATATATATATATATATATATATATATATATATATATTATATATATATATATATATATATATATATATCCTTTTGCACTTAATGTTACCATGAAGTAAAAGTAAAGAGATGAACACAACCAAATAAGCGCATGCGCCATTGACAATCAAGTTTTTATATATTTATTAAAAATGTGTATTCCCCTCATCGCAAGAATGTCGTGTGTAGGATATAGTATACCTGGTAGAAGTTTATTCACTCTCGGAACACAGGCAACTGAGTCAGTACTTACCTGCAAAATAATGAAATGAATAGATTAATTAAGGTATCGTCATAAAAAAAAAACAAAACAAAAAAAACAACAACAAAAAACAAAGCAAAAAAAAAACAAACAAACAAAAAACAAGTTACCCCCCCCTCCCATTTCCTTATAGTGGAGTATAAACGGCTGGTTTTCTTCTCCCAGACTTCTGATACATATTAACAATTCTTCATCATCATCATTTCCTGGAGGAGCGTGTCTTGGGCGATTAGACCTACTAGAGTTCATCTCTTTCCAGATCAAACCACAGTTCGCCTTGATCACAAAGAAGTGGCCTTTGATTGCATCATGGGAACCTACCGCTCTAGCCACTGACTAGGATAGGAAGCCCTCTGCCTAATGCTGTCTTGTGATCTCCGCATTGACTACACACATAGATATGAAGTCCAGTGTACCGCATTGTACTAGATGGTCGCTGACCCGGCAACAAGGTTCATCCGCCCTTTGACAGGTCTCGTTTGTAATCCTATTGGGCACTCTCGTCAGCATAAAAAAATCCTGCTGGGAGAAGTGGTTTAGTAGACTATGACCCGACCTTGCGGCAGGTAGTAATGACTTACATGGCACCAGTCATATTCGTACACTGACCAGGCATAAACATACGGGCATTAAATTAATAAATGTTGACAAATCGTGTATATTTATCTCGACATTTATAAAGCTTAACTGAATATAGTACAAGTATCGACGATCTAGATTCTGTCAAATTCACTCGAGTAACATATAAAATGATCTTGCTAAGTTCTATGGTCCCAGCAGTTTATAAAAGGAAGTTATGTTTATATCATGTGGAGGAGAGGGTGAAGATTTAGTTTTATGGTTGTCAAAAGGATAGCAAATCTGTTGACCTAAAGAAAAGCAGATTCTGATTAACATACAGAAAACACTTTTCATCAATAGTAAGAACAAAGAAGCGATCTTTTTTTTTTGTCAATTTATGGGTTACCGACTTGTTTCACATATCATCCAAATGTTGTATTGGTTACCCACAGCTTTTTTTTTTTTATTTATTACGGGCTGAATTACCAAAGTTGACCTCAGTAATTTATTGTCGGATGACAACTCGCTACCACATCCAGGTTCATATTTTCACCGGAAGTGCAAAGTTTCATCCATCTAAAGACAACCATTTTTGAATCTGGCTTTAGATAGAAAAAATTGCTGATGCTCCCGATAGGTTCAGCGGCTCAATAGTGTTTGAACTCACTGGACAGAAAAATGCAAAAATAACTATTATCCATTATTGCATCGTTAATATCGAAAGAGGCAAACTTATATATATATATATATATATATATATATATATATATATATATATATATACATAAAATGCATTTCAGTTCAACAACACCTATTAGAATGCGTAAAAGTACTGGAATTTAGCATATTTCAATGGAAAATGAATAATTCTGAATAAAATCTACTGTTTCTTAAATCTTATATATATATAAATATCTGCTGTTTCTTAAATATATATATATATATATATATATATATATATGAAACACCAGATATATATATATAAATACCTGGTGTTTCTTAAATCTTATATATATATATAACGTCATCAACAGACAGACTGTTTCGCAGGTCATCAGTGTGGCTAGACATCCGGCTGCCTCTAGTTCGGAAACCCGACTGAATTGGTATCAGCCGGAGATTCTACCACTAAGCCGTCGGCGCACGGCAGGGAAGCAGGTGGATTTTTAGCGTATTTATTTTTAGAAACACGCCCAGTGACCGACAGTGACTCAATTCGCTATGCGAAGATATATCTGGTGTTTCTTAAATCTTATTTATATATATATATATATTAGGTTGGTGCAAAAATAATGTCGTTTTCTAACATATGTTACTATGTGAGAAAACGACATTATTTATGCACCAACCTAATATATATATATATATATATATATATATATATATAATATATAAGAAACACCAGATATTTTTTATACAGTGCTCAATTAGCAATATTAAAATAATATTAAAAATAGCATTATTTTGTTGATGTATATCTCTCTCATTATTTCACATTTAATAATAATAATAATAATAATAATAATAATAATAATAATAATAATAATAATAAAAATGTTATGGGACTACACAATACATACAGACAGAACAATCAAAGCTAATCGTCCAGACATCGTTATTAGAGACCGTAAACAAACAAAAAAATGCCTCCTTATTGATATGGCCCTCCCTACAGACTGAAATGTATCTTTGAAGATTTTCAAAAAAACTATCAAAACACAAGGACCTGGAAATCGAAATCTCAAAAATGTGGCACTTGGGAACAATCCCTATTGTAGTTGGAGCCCTAGATTGATTGGAAAAGATTCTGAAGGGATTTCTGGAATCCCATGCCTTACATAAATACAAAAATATTGTTCTCACCAGTACAGCCCACATCTTACGATGGGCTTTATCGATGTAAAATTTATGCGTTGTTTTTTTGTTTTTTTAAATTGCTCAGTGGAAAATGTCATGATGCCATTTCTGACCTTAGGTCTCTGGTCAGGACACGGAAAGAAATGAGTATACACCAGAAATCAAAGGAAATAAAATAATAATAATTATAATTAGTTTATATTATTTATTTATGTAGTAATAATATTTTTTGATGTTGCTATAAATGGCATCAGTCTTCAAATGGGTGTCTATGCTGATGACAAAGCTATTTACTCCTGGCTTAATAGTACGTCTTATCGGTCAGATAATGGTAAAATGTCAGGATGCTATTTCTGATCTTAGGTCTCTGGTTGGCATCCGCAAAGAAATGAGTATACACCAGAAATCAAAGGAAATATAATAATAATAATAATAATAATAATAATAATAATAATAATAATAATAATAATAACAAGTGGAAAGTAAAGAAGATCGAAGAGAAAAAGAGAAATATGTTCATTTCCTCGACATTTTTCTGCCAAATGACCTGAATTTAGTATGAAACGCCTTTTCGTAAATCTCATCTTACCTTTTTATCAATAAAAAGAAAATCTTCACTTTCATATTTTATGTGCGTTCTGTTTTTTTTTTTGTTTTTTTCCCTATCCGCGGAGAACATATTTGCTTATCAATTCGAAACATGTTCTCTTTATTCAAAACCAACATTACCGTTTTCATTCATCATCAACAACTTTTTCTGCTTCTTTCACGCCCAAGCAGTTCCCCGATATATTTTCCCGCTCTTTATTTGCTCTTTCCCGCGCGTTTTTTTTTTTTTTTGCTTCTTTTATCTCTCCTCTTTTTATTTATAATTTTCCACTGTTCGCGGTTCCGATCTCGGTGCACATGGTTTTATATATAATTTTATAATTTTCTCATGCAAACATTAGTTCAATGCAACGGATCGAGATTAAAGTTGTGAGGGAGAACACAAGTGGCAGAATTTGTCAAGACTAAAAAAAAAGAATAAAAAGCAAAAAAGAAAAAAGTAGGAGAAAAACCGAAGATAAATAAATGAATAAATATACAGAGAAAAGAAATTATAAATACAGCTATACCGCTATACCTCACCCTACGTCGTTAGTTTGTTCCAGAGGTCGGAAAACGAAGTAAGTCGAAATAACCAGCGAATAAGCACTCCCCATTGTCCACTACAGTATTTTTAATATGTACGTAGAGCATATTGAATAAAATAATAAATTCCCATCTTATCATTCAACGATATAGCCTTACACTTAACATTAGGACTTGCACTGAGAATTTTCTTCGGGGCCATGGACAAAAATGTATTCCAAATCACAATTGAAATGTAAATAAAAGAACGTCAACGTCATACCACAGATGTAAACAAGTCTGAATTCAAAATCGATGTTGGACAGGAAAACAACAAACGAGTACGTCTGTCGGCAGGAATTTGAAATAAAAACATCTACTGAACGTCCTTTTTTTTGTTTTTGATTATTTTATGATATATATATATATATATATATATATATATATATATATATATATATATATATATTATTTTATGATATATATATATACATAGTATATATAATATATAGTATACATAATATTATCTTTACATTTATTCAAATATGATTTTATATGTGTTTATTGTTATTTTAGATTTTTGACACCTCATATATTTTTAATGGCCAACGTAAGCTCGAGTAAAACGAGTTTTATTTATTATTTTCCATATAATATTTAAGAAAAACCGACGTATCTTCGAAAATAACTCGAAACGATTTAAGCTGAGGTATCACTGTAAAATATCTGCATATCTTATGTTCTTAAGATTTATGTCTTTTTTTTTTACTCTAGTCTAAGTTGGATCTGTATCTACCTAACCATTGATTAATTGTAAGTTTTCATCCTATATTAGACACTAAATAACCCAACATATTTCGATATGGCTTTAAATTAGGTACCTCCACGAGATCTCTGAAAAAAGAGCATAGCATGATGATAAAGACGCCAAACTTGACGAAAACAAATTTTTATCGTCTAAATGTTTATGCTATTACTAAGAGAAAAGATCAAAGTTTATTTTGATTCTTTTATTTTTAGAACAATGTGAATTTTCATTTAAAAATCCTTGTTTCTCTTTGTATCACGGGAACTAGTAAAATAACATATACAATTTTTAGCACTTTTTTTTGTATGACACACATTAATTTGGAAAATCTTGCAAAAATATAAATAATTGTCGGATGTCAATGAAACTTTCAGAAACTATTCACAGATGATCGAAATTATTATAAATATGTTTTCTTTTATTAAAGTCATGGCAGGAATATATATTTTTTTATATTTATTACCACCCACCCTAACTAATTTTATGAAAACTCTAGAAATTCGATCGAGTTCACTTTAGTAATGACAATAGTTAGAAACACAATGCTTTGAGGAATGCAAATCATGTTTTTTTTTGTTTTTAATTGGAACCCCCTACCTGAAAATCAGCTGTGAATTGTAACGTACAAAACTCAATAAAACAAAGATATTATTTAATTTCAAACGCTTTTATTTGCTTTTAGTTGTTTTTCTGAATATGGACAATATTTTCTGAAAGCCAAAAGTTTTTCGATGAAAAATGAATTTTTAATACAAATATTTGTTATTCTTTAAATTTCAATAGATTTTTACATTTAAGTTAAAATATTATAAAATTAATTAAAAGCTGCATCCACTTTCGTAAGTGTCCTTGTGAGATAGATCTTTTTTAGCGCGTTGTAAATTGTATCGTTTTGACTAATCAGAAGACTCGCAGTAATTAAGAGATTTAATTTTGTGTTTATAATCAGGCTCTAATTATAAAGTACGAAAGACCAACCAGAATACAATTAAGTTGCGTTATTTGAGTTAAGCTTTGTTCTCTACTGTTAAGGCCTTTACTTTTGCGAAACACGTGTGGAGAAGTTTATTTGATTTTTGAATTTGAGAAGGGTACCTAAAAGTATCAGTATCATTTTATGAAATTTATATGATCTTATTTTTATATTCATCTCAGTTATGGCATTTTTTTTCCATAATTGAAATATCAAAATTAATAATAAAATGAATGGAAATACAAAAAACATAGTAAAATGTCGTAAATGTAATTAAAATTATAGTATTATATGTACACTTCTGATAAAATTTCATAAGAAAGGTACCTATAAATCAATTAGATATCTATCTTATGAAATTTAATCTAATTCTTAACAGTCTTATTTTAATTTCTTTATAACATATTTTCCATAAAGCATCGTAAACGTAAAGGTCAAAGCTAAGTACAAAAAAAAAAAAAAAAATAGAGCGCTGAAAGTTTTCTTTAAAAATAACGAAGTAAATAATTTGTTCACTTAAATTTAAATAATTTCACTTTTGTCCTTCCGTAGAACAAATTATCCTCACGGAATCTGTCAACATGTCATTCATCACCTGTCAAGTTTATGACCTGCTTTGTTTTATTTTCAAATTACATCTTTTCGGCGCAGAAGCTAAGTTAAGCTTGTTTCAAAATATTTTAAATAAACATTATAATTTCTGATAATCTTAAAATAAGTTTTGAAAAAATGATAATTGATATTTAAAAGAATTACAAACTGAGATTTTCATTTTTTATAAAATGGAAATAAATGGTTGCCATCTGTCAATTTGGCTGAACAAAAAAAAAAAAAAAAAAAAGAAAATATTTTTAACGAAAATTTCGGACGTGCAAGGAACGATTAAAAAATGTAAAAAATACACCCAAAATACTATTGATCTTTCCTCTTAATAATAACATAAACATTTAGACGATAAAATTTTGTTTTCGTCAAGTTTGACGTCTTTTTCATCATGCTTTGCTCTTTTTTTAGCGATCTCGTGGAGGTATCTATTTTAAATTAAACAACCTAACATATCCAACCATATCCGCACATTTCTATAAATAAAAACAACAGGTTTTATGCTTTTCATTGAAAAGTAAAATGATCTAAAGTGTTTATATTATTAAAAATGTCAGTCCCCCATAAACAATATTATTTCGTCTGTACGGCAAAATTTAATAAGGTGAATCAGAAAAAGAGCTAAAAATATCAAACTATTTCAAAATATACACTTTTAAATATGAAACTGAAACAATATTATTAATACAGTAAATGCTTCTATAGTGTAGTATCTATATTATTTTTCCAAATTTTCTTTCATTCTCAGACATACTGACATTAGATTCTTGCAATATTTTCACAGATCAGATAACTTTTGGAAAAACGCGAGACAAGGGGGACGATTTCGCATAATTTTTTTTACAGCATATCTTTTGGAAAATGAACATGAACGGAGAATATTTAAACCATCTGCGATTCGATAAGAATCATTGTATGAATTACGAATATTTCGAAATATTGGAATAGGGAAAATCTCTGAGACGAATATAAATGAAACAAATATAATGTTCAGTTCTAAAATCCCGAAAAAAAAAAACACATCATGAGAATAGAGGATGGAGAACTGGAAGAGATCCAGGAATACATCTGCTTAGGGTAAGTCATAAAACTTTTTTAAAAATACATAAGTACGTATAAATAACGTTTGGAAATCATTTCTTAAAAACACAGGCATAATAAAACGCAACTTGTGAATAGGCTTAGAACGTCAAGTGTATTATAAAAATATAATCCCAGTTTTGACATCTGAGTCTGTAACATGAAAAGCAGCGCCATCGCTTGTAAACAAACTTAGAAGGATACAAATAGGAAGAGTCTTTCATGTCGTTAATTTAAGAGATAAAAAGAGGTCAACATACCGGGTGTAACAGCAAAATTGTCCAAATCGTGGTACACCATAATTATACACCCACAAAATGTTTAATATCTACAAAACCACTAAACTAATTGGTGACACCTCGTCATCTTGACACTATTTGTCGTAAAAATCATTGATAAACCATTTGAGTTATTCAACTACAAAGAGAACAGGTTAAAATCGTTTTGTGTCAGACCCACTGTCTTCCCAAATGAGCAATGGTGAGAGGAAAAAGATCCTTCATACTCTGGCTTCCATCTTCAAAGTTCATTCAAGAACAATCAAGAGGACTTTGAATAAGTTTTAAAAAGAGGAAACAGTAGAGAGGATAACTGGATCAGGAGGTAGCAACAGGAAGAGGGATCATCATTTCAAGTTAGATCTAAAGAGATCAATTAGAAAAGATCCAACTCAATTCATAAGATATTTGGTACGTGAGAGAAGAGTTTCAGCTATGGCAGTCCAAAGAGCAATGAAAAAAGACTTGAAAATGAAATCGTACGTGATACTTGTGAAACATCTTGTTACTCCAGGACAGAAAGTTAGAAGGTTAAAGTGGGCAAAGCTCATCTTGAATAAGTTAGAAAATGATCTTGGAATAATATACATATATTTGAACTTTATTTCAATGCTTCACGAGATTCCGATCCTTAGCCATGATTAATTAATGATGAACATGTCATTTTCGTTTATGGTAGATTGCATCACGACACTTCTGTTAAGCCTGGAGAGTAATTATAGATTCTTATTGCTCAAATAGAGCTCAATAGTGTTATGAAAAATCTCTGAGTATTCCAGTAAGATATCTGTAATCATCTCTAAGATACAACGGTTGAGACAGTGGATAAAGGCGTTAGTTAGATCCAGTGACAGGACCCAAAGAGTGTGAGTTCAGTACCTTGGTTACGGCAGTGGAGAACTTGGAAAGGGGAATTAACAGGAGATAACTGATAACTGACATCCATTAGACATGGCACGTGGAACTAGATCAGTCTACCCCATTGAGTGAAATGAAGGGTTCAGTTCGACATTCCAACCACCTGAAGAAGGCCGGACAATGTAAATATTGAACAATTGGAGTTTAGCTGTTGGACAATTTTGCTGTCACACCCGTTATATAAGATAACGGATCAAGATGAAAAATATATATCATAATACTGAATAAGCGATGAAAATGTAGCTGGATCATATATATATATATATAGAGAGAGAGAGAGGCCGAAACGTTGTAATAAATATGGCGACAAAGATGAGGACAATAGAAGATATAACTCATTGACTTTCCCAAGATTATTAGTACGAAGTGAAACTAGAAAAAAAAAAACAACAAAAAAAAAACAGTCCGTAGACTTCGTTTTCTGGGTCGATAACCGTTGTACATCTATCCACTGCCTCCCTTGTTGACAAGACGTATTAAATCATATCAAAGCAGATCAAATCTCATTTCAGTAGGTCGCGAGGTCATCTGAATGACATTCGTTAGAGATTAAATGTTTAATCCATTTTCTACCTCATTTCGCCTTTAGGCTTTCGTATTGGGATTGTACAACTTTTAAGTATTAGGTTGGTGCAAAAATAATGACGTAATAATGTCGTTTTTTGACGTTACGTCTAAAAACGACACTATTACGTCATTATTTTTGCACCAACCTAATATATTTCAGGGTCAGTTTATAACTGAATGGTTAAGGCCTCCTTTTAATGTACCACATTTTGTCCTTGTTTTGTAGTCTACACCAGCGGTCCCCAACCACCTGGCCGTAGGCTGCAAAGAAAGAATTACAACGTTTCTTTTTTTGTTTTCCATTTTATTGACTACCACAGTCTTGTTTATTGTTAAGCGCTTAACCGACATCGTCTGTGGAAAAATTGTCTTGCGGGACATCGGTCCGTGACAATAAAAGCTTTCTTACAACCGAGTTTAATTAACAAATCTCGACGAAAGATTCATGCTGTTTTGAAATCCATATCTTATGGTCACCTGTCTAATATTCTTACCACTGCATTACAAAAGATGGAAACAATTTTAAGATCTATTATTTATATTATTGTTATATTGTCATTTGTATTTACTGTTATTTTTATTTGTAGATAATTGTTATAGGTTTTTAAGACGTAGGTAAACACTTCTCAAAATGAATAATAATAGTCGAAGATGTGTCACTTAATAAAAATAAAATAAAGTTGATAGTATAGCTGCTAATTATATATATTAGGTTGGTGCAAAAAATAATGACGTAATAATGTCGTTTTTTGACGTATTTTTTAACGTCAAAAAACGACGTTATTACGTCATTATTTTTGCACCAACCTAATAAGTATAAAAACTAGAGGAAATATAAGGTTGAGAAAGAACACTAAAAGATTGATTTATAATCGTTGAGCTCTTAGATTGAGTCATTCATTTTTGATTTATCAACCCTTTGCAGGTTATTTAAAGCCAGAAAATATTTTTAGATTATCAGAATTTTTTTAGATAATAATTTTATTTTTAGGTAATAATTTCGTTTTTTAGATAATTTTTTATATATCTGTTTTTAGATAATTTTTTATATAATAATATTTTTAGATAATAATTTTTTAGATAATAATTTATTTTTTAAGCTAATTCTTTTTAGATAATATCTTTTTTAGATAATAATTATTTTTAGATAATAATTTTTTAGATAATAGTTTTTTTAGATAATAATTTCTTTTTAGATTATTTTTATATATCTTTTTTAGATAATAATATTTTTTAGATAATAATTTTTTTTAGATTTAATTTTTTTGGATAATATTTTTTTTTTAGATAATCTTTTTTTTAGATAATAATAATTTATTAATTATTAATTAACCCAAAGGTATTTGCATGTAATTGAATATAACGAACCCAATGGGAATTGGAACTCACAATTCCGAACCATTATCCATTAAACCATCCGCACATACAAGCTTACTGCACCTGGTATTCCCACCAAGTAGTCACCCATCTTGGTAGAGACCAGGTGCGACGTTGCTTAGCTTCGATGATCGTACGCGAACTGGTGAATAACTTGATATGGCCCTAAGCCCTGGTCTATTCAATCAAATTTCACTGAATAGGAAAAAAAGATATAAGTTTGAACCTCAGCGAGATTATATTGTGAAGAATTTTGTGACGAAAGTTGTGACGACGTTCTTTGCCCGTCCGTTGTTCCCTGTAGCCGACATCGCTATGCTAACAGATTTGTCCACTTTGAATTCAACAAAAAAAGTAACAACAACAATTGTTTTTAAAGATACTGGTTGGGAGTAAACAATAATAAAATTCCTCACTTAACTAGGGGATCTCTCATCTAGCTTCGAGAAGTGGAATGCTATCTTACTAACTTTCGACCACGGAAAAGGACCCTTACATTCATTGACTGTCGCTCACTGTTGATTCCTCAGTGGTTACTAGACCCCTTCTCACTGATTATATGGATAATGGCTGAGGTCCCATCTCCCTATCCATCCACTTATGTTCCGGAATTTTTGAGACCACCCCAAAGCCACATAGGTGGTCAAATCTTCAAAGGACTCCTTTTATGACCATCTAAAATCATTGATAAAATTTTGTTTGCCAATTCGAACTGGAGACATGGATCCTGAAACCCCCGGCAATTCAGTTTCCTTAAGGATGGATCAGAGACGAAATTCCTACGAAACTCAGATAGCTTAGTTGAATTAAAAAGAAGAACTTTATCTACTTATCTTCTAAAGATGCGTGAGAGATCGTATTGTTACAATATTCTTTATTTCCGCTTCGTAATGTTTACCCACTATAGTAGATTGAACATCGGGGTAACCCGACGAAAAAAAAATATGGAAGAGATAGCTAAATCATTAAGCTGAAAGTCAGTTTTAGTCAATATTAATAGTAATGACTGACAATGATCTATGTAATAAAGACAATTAAAAGACATAAAACATTAAATATCTGAAATAAATGAAGAAAAAATGCTTACACAAACAAAACGTGTATTGTCAGCGCCATATTTAATGTTTATATAAAGAAATGCATCATTAGGTTGCAGATCAAAAGAAGGGATGTTCTGTCTTCACCGTGTCAAAATGTCTTACTTAAAACATTTATATTATTAATGTTTTTCATCATCGATCATATTCATCATTAATGTTTGATGTGTTTTCTTTTAATATTTTTCTTGTATCTTTTTTATTCTAACGTTCAAATCATTTTTACACAATACGATCATTACGTAAGCTGTATCGTCAGAAATAAGGAAACAGACTTCAACAAGATTTGAGCCCGCTTACCATATTCCTCGAAGCCCGTTTGACATCAACAGTGACTGATATTTTTTTCCTGAAGGCAAAATTCAGAGTTAATAGTATTTAATCCAATTAAACACACATTTCACTTTTATTCTTGCTCTCTTCTATCCACGTCTGCATATAGCTCTTTGTGGTTTAAGCGGTAATTTTAAGCGATTTTATACTAAAAAAAATTTTAAGCGGTAATTCTAAGCGGTTTTATACTAAAAAAAAACAAAATACGAAATGATGGCTCTGATTTCCAACTGCTTTCAAAACTCCTTAAGCATTGTGATAAAAAGCAACAATTGTAAGATGAAAGAGAAAAGCGTAAAGACAATAATAATTAAATAAAGTCAGTTGAAATTTGATTGCTAATTCAGATTAGTAACTTCAACTTTTTAGTTGTTTGTTAGTAAAACTTGTTGATTATTTACTTAGGTCTTTTCAGTTTAATATTTTATTGTCTTTCTTGTTTTATATTACGTTCGAAATAATGTAGGTGTTTCTACAAATATGGCGTTTATTTTATTTACCACAAACAATCAAAAAATTACAACATTATTTTGAATAAACTATCAAGTTATAATATAACCCTTTTCAACAGAATATACGAATTTATAATAATTTTTCAAAATAACAAAATATTTAAAAATGAAAACATTTTTTTAAATTTGAAGAGTAATGAATCCCATAGTCACGAAATTCGTCGGGTTGATAATCTTTCTTTTTTTGCGGTAGTACTTAAATGCTTCCAAGTAAAAAACAATATTTGGTTATTTCGTAAAAGTCGTAGGAGAAAGTGTCCCTGTGTTTGCCAGTTTTATCCATCAACTATTTGGCCAAACGAGTGACGGTGAGCTTTGCCAGTACAACTGCTGATCTTGTGAAACAAAGATGGATTTATGAATTTCCCTAGTGTATTATTGTGAGATTAGCGTACGTAGCCTGTTGCAGAAGGCAAACTTGGCTGCTCGGTTGTATTTGTTGTAGCGGTATCTGTTTCAGAAATTCGTATTTCTGTAAATAATCTCATGTATAAGGAAGGAGAAATCTTTAAAATTGATCCACTTTTCGAGAAACTCTTAATAAGAGATAAACTCCAATGAGCGACGCCAAAGCAAGGAAGACATCAACACAGTCTTGGTGCGTTATCCCAAGTTTCCTCAGCAAGTTTAGTAGTATAGAGAAAGGATGACAAATTAAGGTCTTCAGTATCTTCATTGTAGCCTATTTTTTACTTTTTGGTTGTATATTTTGAGATATTTTTCCTGAAGGCAAAATTCAGATTTAATAGTAATTAATCCAATTAAACATACATTTCACTTTTATTCTTGCTCTCTACTATTCATTTCTTTTCTATTCATTTTTTAATTTTACTTTTTTTTTTACTCCTTGCGTTAATACATTTTTTCTTTCTTTCCTGTTATCTTCTTTTATATTTCTTTCTTTTTCCTTTTTAGAATATCATTTTTATCTTATTTTTCCTTCTTTTTGCTTGCTTTTCTTTCCTTCTTTTCTTGTTTTTTTTCCTTCTTTTCAGCTCTCAATTCTTTATTTCTTTCTTGTTGTTCATCAAATTGTCTTTTTCTCGCCGTCTTTTCACTTATTTTTCCTTTTACTTTGTTTCGTTTCTAGTTACCATCTTTCCTTTTCACAACAACTTTTTTTTCAAACAGTCTTACATAATTATGAGGCGAGCTACATTAGCGACATATGAATAGGAATAATTGAACCATCCATCACCACCCACGACATGGCAGACATCCAGTTCAGAGGATCAGTCAAACGTAATATTCTTTTTAACTCAAAGGCATATATATATATATATATATATATATATATATATATAAACAACCTTGAAATGGATGAAGCGAAAGCAAATATTACAATCTGTAATCTGTTAATCTAAAATATAAATAAAACACGGTGAAGACAATGGAATACTCGGAAAGATGACTCGAGGTAAACGAAAATTCAGCACACAGCACAAACAAATGAGGTGGTCTTCAAAATGAATGACGTCACAACCAAAGTTTATACGTAAATTGGAAAAAGAGCCGATGATATAATACCATTATTAGCGACGTTAGCGTAAATAACAAACACATTTATTTTAAACAAAGTATCTATAAACAAAATGTAAATAGGTGAATTCAGATAGAAAACGCGAGTTGCATTCTTGTAATTGTAAAAACGCTTGATTCCATTGGTGAAGTTGAATTAAAAAGAATAAGAATTTGTAATTCCAACGGATAATTTATTGTTAAAACAGATATATTTCGGAAAGCTTTTGTAATCCTTGTTCACTCTTGAGAAATAAATGAAAGATTGACTAAACTACATTGTATATACATTATAAATTCAAATTAACCCAAAAAAAAAAAAATTAATTAAAAATCGTCCAAACTGTGTTCGCGAGATATGCGTAAGCAGAAAGCGTGAGAATTGTTTAAAAAAAGAAAGAAATGCCACTTCCAAACCAGAGGAGAAAAAAATACTCCTAGTTTTTTTCGTATTTTCCGTTGAAGTAAGGAAGTCCATACTGGGTGAAGCTGTAATGCATCAATTTTATTAAAGACATTTTCGATACTTCATATTATTATTTGTTCAGCTACCCGTCTTTGGCTGAATTTCTGTTGGTTGGTCAATTTTATTTCAGGTTGGTCAATTCTATTTCGTAATCTTCTTTGAAGGCATGAAGTGCAATTGCTGATGACTTCTCTAGTTTTTTTCGGTCAGTTTCATTTGTCGATCGATTATTTTCTGTTAATTTGAATTTATAACGTATAAAATATAGTTTAGTGTCTGTTTTATTTATTTCTCAAGAGTTACATTCATATTCAAAACTAAGCCACATGAAAATATTAAGCAAAAAAATGCTCAAGATATAGACTCAACCTCGAAAATAAAAAGGATTTAATTTTTTTATTTATTTTTGCATATCCACGATATACATAATCTTTTATAGACAAAACACACGCACATTTCTAGTGATATATGCATGTGTATGTATATATACACACATCTCTCTCTTTGTCTTTTTCAAAGACATATATGTGTATGTTTTTATTACCTCAAGCGTTGTTTTTAGTAAATACTCGTGTTTGAAATAAACGTCGCGTTTTCTTTTTTTTTTAACAGTGTTCATTACATTTATCGGCCAGCGCAGTTGAGAAAATTTAATACAAAAAACTGGTTTTCCGACATTATCTTTATTAATTTTTATCGATTGCGCAAATCGAGAGACGTAATAAACACAGCTAAAAATAAAGAAAACGGGGCGTTTATTTCAAAAACGAGTATTGGATAAAAATGACATTTGAAATATAAAAAATGTCGGATTAAAAATAAATCCATGAATAATATATACGTATGTGTGTGTGTGTGTGTGCCCGTGTTTACCGTAGTGTCTTACCACCACACACTTCCCCAAAACTGACTAAATGACCAAAAACCTCAGGATTTTAGGGAAGAGTATTTGGGTGGGACCGAAAACTTTTCAACATCTCTATTACCTACGTATTTATTGAAAAAAAAAATAACCTTATGCCACTTCAACTTTAGAGAAAGAAATAGTGTGAGGGGGTGGTCGAGGAACGAACGTTTTGAACAGAGGTCACGAGATTTAAGTACAATATCTGCCTTGCTGACAATATCTGCCTACTTGAAAATAATACACATTCAATATTCCCGCCATTAAGACTGGACGTATAGATATATATGTTGGGTAGAAAATTATTAAGGAGAGATATGCTTTTCTCTAAAACAGTAATTGAACCTTGGCTCGTTGCGAAAATTATTCGCAGTTGAGTGCACGCTGGGCGATACGGTAGTTTCTCCTAGGTAATATCGATTAAACTTCAAAGCCTGGCGAAGTATGTAATTTCTTTATTAAAATTTTATTTAAAAACGTTTTATTCGGTTATAATACAGTGTAACCCGGATATAAGAGACCCTGATATAAGAGAAACACGGATATAAGAGAGATTTTCTCTGGTCCCAAATTAGAGCCATAGTTACCTAAACAAAATAGACCAAACCCGGATATAAGAGAAACCCGGATATAAGAGACTTCTTCTCCGGTCCCGACAACTCCCTTATATCCGGGTTACACTGTATTAGACAATTTCATGTTGTTTATAGACAGACTGATTTGCCTATGTATAAACAGACACCAACTATTGCTAAAACTATACCTGAATATATGCCTGCATTAAGGGCTGTTTATATATATATATATATATATATATATATATATATATATATATATAAAAGTGAACATAGAAGTCAACACTTAGAGGCGACAGTCTGTTTCATGCTATATGCAATCGTCAGGCCTGACGATTGCATATAGCATGAAACAGACTGTCGCCTCTAAGTGTTGACTTCTATGTTCACTTTTATATTTACACACGCTCTATCTCTGATATTGAGCACTTTATTCCATAAATAGAGCACACCTTAAGACTATATTTCTTTATATATATATATATATATATATATATATATATATATATATATATATATATATATATATATATATTATAAATAACTGATTTAAAATATGGTTTCTTCTTTACTCAGGAATTACCATGTTTCAAAAACCGAAGCTAAAAACTACAAATTTAATTATATAATTAAATTAAAAGCATTAGTTCTGTTTCATCTTCAAGCGGATTTTGGAATGAAACGTGGTAATTCCTGTGTAGCGAAAGAAACCCTATTTTAAATCAGATAATTTATAATATTTATGCTCTGTAAATTTACATTCAGCACTGTTTTGTAAAAATAAAAATATCAATAAGAACACCGGATTATATATCTTACTGTTCTTTCTTTTTATTATATATATATATATATATATATATATATATATATATATATATATATATATATATATATATATATATATATATATATATATTTCGGTGTTGTCTGCGTAAACTGTCAATGACTCTCCCCATGCGCAGATGATTGAATACTCTAGAAAGAATCGTAATACATAAATGCATCACAGTTTGTTAGTTTTTATCTAATCAGCTGTTAGAAGAACAGCGGAGAGAATGTTAATTTAAAATGATGCCGAAAGAAACAACTACAAATCCTGATAGAGTCCAGCCATGTAAATTTAACTAATATGGCGCCAGCGTATCATATTTTGTTAGCGAGTAATAAGCTTTATCAATAAATAAAATCAACTCCAAAAATAAAAAAGGTAAACAAAATTAATTATAATTATTGAAGGCTTATTGTTGATTGCATAACATAACGCCTCGAGAAAAAAAAAAAAAAAACATCATGGACACTGATTGTCCTTTGACGGTGATCACGTGATGTAATTACGGATTTAGAAAAATGAGAGGGGGAGATGGCGATTAGTAAGAAAATTATTTCCTGCTTTTTGAATTGGCAGTAATAGATCAGCTAAACATTAAGTGTATATTAGCAAATCCATTAATTAGCAATTGCAGCGTTCTTGTTGAGGCAAATACAGAGGTTTGCTCGAGTTGATATGCAGGTGTATAGGGGTGTTATGATAACTGTATTGTGAAAGGTGTCGCTAATGAAGTTGTTGTGCTGCCAAGGCCGTAATAAGAGAGATTATTTATTCGGTCGAATTGCTCTGGTGCTTATCCTACGTGATATCCCGTATAAAACAATTTACACACAAACAAGATTTTCTACATGATCGGAAAATGAACAGAGGTTGAAAATTAAAAAAAAACAAAAACGTATGTTCATTTCACTATCAATCGCCAATGATTAAATAAATGATTATATATCTCTAAATAATAATAAAATAAATATATATCGGCAAATAATATGAAAAAATCACATACACAAACACACACTTCTTTTTTTATGTACCATGTCCCTTCAGGACGTAGGCGATCATAGCTCTCCACTTCCCCCTATCCCTTGTAGCTCTCAATAAGTTTCGAAACTTTGCCACCTCCCCTAGACCACGTTCTGTCATCCACTTTCTTAAGCCCGCCAGGTAACTCATGCTTTGTTTTCCCTTGTCTCGCTTTCCCTTTATTAGACCTGTGAGTACCAGATTCTCCAGGCCCTCTTTTCTCATTACGTTTCCCAGAAATTTCAGTTCCTCTTCCTGATATTCAGTATAAGCTCCCACCTTGTTTGCACCCTCTCCAAAACCTCATCGTTGTTCACATGCTCGGTCCATAATATCCTTAGCATCCTTCTGTAGAACCACATCTCCGTTGCCTCGAGTCTCTTCTTCATCTTTGAGGAGACCGTTCAACATTCGCTGCCGTAAAGGAGGAGAGATGTCACGTAGCAGCTCACTACCCTTTTCTTTGTTACCAAAGAAATCCTCCTGTATCGTAATACTCTGCCTAGTTTTGGAAGGCATCCTTGGCCATCCCAATACGTCTTCTGATCTCAGCGTCGCACTTACCGCCCTCTGTGAAAACACTTCCCAGATATTTAAACTTCCGCACCTGCTTGATTTTAGTGTACCCGTCCTGCAAATCGTCTTTCGGGCTTATCCTTTCAATGATGACCATGCATTCTCTCTTCTTGTAGTTTACACTTAGTCCCTTCTTCTCGCTCTCCTTCGCTACCTTCTGTAGGAGTTTTTGTAATTTCTTTTCCGTGTCTGTGTCATCTGCGTATCAAATGTTGTTAATATTGTGGCCATCAATGCTGAATCCCGGTAGGATTTCCAATTCTCTCAGATTTGCCTTGCTGTTTAGGTTGAATAGGTCCGGTGAGAAGATGCATCATTGCCTTACATGCTTTTCTATTTTTATATCTACTGAACTCATTCTTTATGCGCGTGCATGCCGTTTGCTGCCAGTATAGGTTCTTGATTATTCTGATATCTTTCCTAAATATGTCAAGGTTGCTGATCAGTTCCAATAGATTCTTGTGGCGTACTTTGTCGAACACCTTTGCGCAGTCTATAAACACATACTGCAAGGATATATATTCGGTAAACATCTAAGAAAATATTTATTCTCACATGTTTTACTGATCAACCACATTCATAAGAAAAATAATTTTATTTCACATGACCAGAATTTACAATGGCTAGAAAATTCCTATTGAGCAAGTAAAAGATTGATTGTTACTTCAACTTAATCGTTATAGAAATTAGATTTGAACTAATTTCAACAATGCGAGAACAATAAAAAACAGGACTTAAAAAGACAAAAGATAACGATTGATGTTGCAGCTAAATTTTTGAAGATCAAAGTTGACAGGGAAGCAAGAAGCCGGAAGAGATTTCCACAAACGAGTAGTGCGATAGAAGCTGTTAGCATAGAACATACGGTTATATCTAGCTATTTCAACTGTAAAATGATGAGACCTTGCCGCCAATCTAGTACTGCGCTTAAATTCATAAAGTCTCGGTACGATGGAGGTAGGTAAATCAGAACAATTACCAAGAAAATATTTATAGAAAAGATGGAGGTAAATTCTATTACAGTGGTGGGAAAGTGACCAAAACGCAGATGCCAGGTCAGTACCAATGATAATGCAGATTCTTCTTTGTATTTTATCGAGATTACATAGTAAAAGCACCAGGCCAGATGTGGCAGAAATATTCAAAGCATGAACCAATGGAAGGCGTATATATATCAACTTAAATTTTTATTTATTTTATATACATATATTATAAATATGCATGCATGACATACATGTACAGACACATACATAATCATCCATATATATATATATATATATCTATATATATATATATATATATATATATATATATATATATATATATATATATACTACTGATTAATGCTAGAAGCTAATCGCTGTGAATTAAGCCCTCTGGTAGTCGGTAATGCTTATATCTCGTATATAATGCGTTAAAATTCCCTTTCTCCGTAGTGATGGCCTAAGGGCGAGAGTCTTCGACTGATGTGCTTAGAAATTGTGTTTATGGCGTCTACACCATTATATATATATATATGTATATATATATATATATATATATACTACACGATGTGTATATATATATGTGTGTGTGCGTGTGCATACATACATATATATATATATATATATATATATATATATATATATATGCGCACACACACAAACACACACATATATATATATATATATGTATGTATATAGGCAGCATATATTCATTCAAACATGTTTCGTTGAATAATATAGATATATTGTGTCTACTTATTTTTATACTGATCCTTTCTAATCAGTTTCAATTACTGTTAAGATGAAATTCACCAGTTTCAGTTGATGCTAAGATAACATTCATCAAGGAACGCGCCGTATTTTTTAGACCAAGGACTTTCGACCTTTTCTAAAGTCATCTTCAGGGGTACAAAACCATAGGGAATTGGCAGAAATGTAAACTTACATTAGTATATAAATTTTATATTCACTTTAATATTTTGTTGCTATATTCGTAATAAATTTTGTTGAGCGTTGATATAGAGGATATTTCAGATTTTTAAAAATCTTCCCCAAATTTAAGTTTTATTTAAACTATAACGACGAAAACGTAAGATCAATAGAAATTGCATTACCAGCTCATTACAGTAAATATCGACCTGTAAATGTATTAATATAAACAGTGTGTGATCGTAGGCGCTGGAATATTATTACAGTAAGTTTCGGTAGCGCTCTTCGTTATGGTGACCAGACTATTCGAATTTAAGCGCAGTACTAGACTAGCAACGAGGTCTCACCAATTTACAACTGAGTTGGCTAGATGTAACCGTAAGTTCTATGCTAACAGTTTCTTTTCTCGCTTGTGGAACTCACTTCCGGCTCCATATTTTCCAACCAACTTTAATCTGACAAAAAGGTAAATGCAATGTCAATCGCTATCTGCTGTCCTCCTGATTACTCTTTCTCTGTCCTCGCTCTTTAGCAATGTTTCTATTTCTATTTCAGTGTTTTTTACTGACTTGCTTGGGGTGAACTCGTTTAAAAACGAAAGCTACGCTTTGTTATCGTATTAAATATCAATTAAAAAAATAGCATGAAATACAAAATTTCATTTACATTTTTGACAGTTCACTATTTTGTTAAATTACTGAATATTTCCAAACGATACCAGTGATCAGTTTTCAAATATCAGAACTTTAAATTCTGAACTTCAATCTACCCAGATCGCGATACTCACGTCGTCTTTGCCTGCGATCAGCTAGAGGTAATAAAATATTTTGAAGGCTGATTTTGAAAGCAGACAGGCCACTTTATACAAAATATTGGCTCAGCAGCCCCCACCCTGTTTGGCCAAAAGCGACGCACAGTAGTTTTGTTTTAGTTTTCTTTTTGAGGATGTTCCTTCAGGACTCTATGACACTAACACTGTTTCCTTTTCTTTATTAACTGTATTTTTCTACAGGTTATTTTAAAAGTTTGTGGAGTGATTTCCAGTTGAATTCTCCACAGTTTGAAATTCATAATTGATGGATTGCCATACAAGGATTAGAGAGCCCAGTTTATCTTGTTATTTAAACCATAAACAGAAAATTAGTAGGGAAGAGACAGATTCATTCTGTTCCAAATGACATTTGTCCGACATTAAACGCAACAGAATAAAAGGGAGAGAATTATGGACATCCCTATCTGGATAATTTAGTTTTCTAAATTAATACAGGAACCCAACACTATACGGATCTTATAAAAGAAACAATCCTACATGAATGTGAAGGGAAAAATCGGTTCCTAAAAAAAGATTGTATTATATATCCATGTGGTATGAATTTGCCAAAGGTAGCCTTACAATGAGTTTTACAATTGAAAATCATATCTAGGTATATTATCACCATATGCTTACATACAAGAACGACAATATATGCATGCACCAAGATATTTTTTTAAAATAGCTTGTCTATTTAAGACGTAGGCGGTCATGACACTCCACAGATTTCGTTTCTGACATTATCTGTGAACAGCCATTTCTTATTTGGAAAGAAAACAGAGTAGTCTCGCGTTCCCTACTCCGCAGTTTGGATTTTTATTTTTTACGGCTTATCAACCTTTTGCAGGTTACTCAAAGCCAGGTGATTGTCAGATTTTTGGGGGAGAAATAATGATTTGCTGACACAAGTTCTATTAATTAACCCATAGCTGGAGGAGATGATGTTGATTCATATCTTTCACAAGCGTATTTGCGCGTAAATGAATATACGAAACCCAAATGGATTTGGAACTCGGCTCTCCGATTAACAATTCCGTGCCGTCATCCATTACACCACCCGCACGTTCAGGCTTACAGCCCATGGTAATCCCAAATTGTTACTCATCTCGATACTGACTAGGCTCGACATTGCTTAGTGATCATATCTCATTATTGGTGATCATATGAGAACTGTTGTTTCAACGTGATATGGTCTTAAGTAACGCATTTAGGAGTACTGTGTTTTCTTTTTACATTAAACTTTAATCAGATGAAGTCCTTCTAGAAGACGAAACGCGTTACACAGAATTTTGTTCCACTTTGTTATTCATTGGCCTAATATCGTTTGCAACCCAAACTACAGAGCCAAGTCTAGCTATTGTTTAACCCATAGGCGGTGGAGTGTGGCAAAGACAGAGAGAGAGAGAGAGAGAGAGAGAGAGAGATTTGTTTAAGTATGTTTAAAATAAAGATTTTCTTCTCAGTCGAAAGTCAATCGAAACTTACCGACTTTATTTGATAGTAGCTTACCTCCCTTCGTAATTTTCTTTGTAAAATAGACAGTAACTTTTCCTAATTCTCTGTCGGAGGGATGCCAACTGGCACTGTTTAGTGAGGCTTGTTAGTCGTGTGAGGTTGAAAATGATAGAGCAGTGCTGGATAGACGTCGTCCGTGCCAACGAGATACTTAAAGAGAAAAACAACCGTCGGATGCCAATGTTTTTGCTTCGCCACGAAAATGACGAGACGGACGTTAAGTGGCACCTCCATTGCTCGTTGATTAAGTGAACTTGAATGAGGTTGCTTGAACGCACGGAAAGGCTATGATTTGGCATAAGTAGCTAGATGCAGGCGTTAAGAAAAGAAAGAAGCGCATATATGTTTATAAGGAATTTAACCGAATACACAATCTATCTTTTATTAGATTGAGTCGTAAATAATTTCCCGTTTGCTTTATTAACAGTAAATTTAATAGAAAACAATTATATTTTATTTAGTTATTCATATATATATATATATATATATATATATATATATATATATATATATTATAAATTAACTGATTTAAAATATGGTTTCTTCGCTACACAGTAATTACCATGTTTCAAAAACCGAAGCTAAAAACTTCAAATTTAATTATATAATTAAATTAAAAGCATTAGCATAAAAGCATAATCTTCAAACGAATTTTGGAATAGCTTATTTTTAAATTTACTGAGTTTTAAACGCACATACAATTCCTAAGTTTTTGTTTCCAAAGATACAGAGAAAGTTATTGCAAATAATTATATATATATATATATATATATATATATATATATATATATATATATAATTATTTGCAATATGTTGTTGCTTTTCATCGGGTAGCTGTTCGCTGCATTTTGAGCAAAATTCCGTAACTTTTTAAATACAATTAAAAAATAGCTTTCGAAATAGTCTTAAGTTTTGTTTTCATTAGAGAATTTTTTTTTCATTAAAGCGTTTTGCAACGATCGATAAAAGTAATTATTGGTTGATGCGAGGTTAGGTGAATATCGCAGAACTTCTTTCTTTTTATGTGCCGTGTCCCTTCAGGACGTAGGCGATCATGGCTCTTCACTTCTTCGTATCCCTTGTAGCGTTCAATAAGATTTGTCCTTTTCCTACTTCCCCAGGCCATGTTTTGTCATCCACCTGCTTAAGCCCCTAGATATGTCATACCTTGTTTTCTCTTGTCCCTCTCTCCCTATTCGACTCACGTGTATCAGATCTTCCAGACTCTCCTTTCTCATTACGTATCCCAGAAATTTCAGCAGTCTCTTTCTGATGTTAAGTATAAGCTCCCTCCTTTTTTGCATCCTCTCCAAAACCTCATCGTTACTTACACGCTCGGTCTATGATATCCTCAGCATCCTTCTGTAGAACCATACCTCCGTTGCCTCGAATCTCTTCTTCAACTTTGATTAGACCGTCCAACATTCGCTGCCGTAAAGGAGGGCAGATGTCACGTAGCAGCTCAGTACACTTTTCTTTGTTACCAAAGAAATCCTCCTGTCTTGCAATACTCTGCCTAGCTTTTGGAATGCGTCTTTGGCAATTCTTGTACGTCTTCGGATCACAGCGTCGCACTTGCCACCCTCTGCCTACGCTGCTACCCATTTTAACTACTGATGCTGTTGGAAGTCTTCAAGTTATGTTTTTTGTTTTATTTACTAAAGTTCTTTATTTGATATTCTGTAGTACCAGTCTATAAGTATTAAAAATTGCCTAGGCTTCCTTTAATTCAAAGAAAATGGTAATTGGAGGAATATATAGAATCAGGAAAAGATTTTGTCGCGCCAATCTTCAAGGTAATGCCAACCTGAATTTTGAAATCCTGGTTTTTATTTAAATTTGAGCAGTTACCACTGGTGTAGGAAATAGTGATTTTCCAAGCGTAGCTTAGATGTGGCACAAAGCCGAAAGTATGGGGCAACCAGTGAGGATAGAACTCACTACTCAGTCGTAATTGTTCTAGCGAGACAAGCTTGCTAACCATTACACCGCCTCGAGGCGCATTAGTGTAGGAAATAAAGCCATAAGCAGCTTGCTTGAACGTTTTAAAATGTTGCTTTCTGGGTTGCAGAATTAATTTCATTTTCACTCACCGCGACGCGAAGGAATCCGAACTTTTATTGTAGATAACTCTAAAACGGTATATTTTATTAGAATTCCTTTGTTATTTTCGAATTAAGCATGCACATTTACACCCAAATGAAACCATTCGGGAAATTTTTATTAAACTTCAAATTACCCTTTTGAGGTTCTGAGTTGAAATTATTACTATCATCCTGTTTTGTACGTGAGGGATTCTTGTCTTGGTAATTCTACTTAATGCTGAACGGCTTACCCAGAATTTCGAATCCGAAATAAAATGATCAAATATCGCAACAATGTTTATCCAATATTACTAAATATTCTAGAAGGTTCCATATTCAATGACATTCCCACTTTTAAATGCCAGCACCCCCTCCCCTAAAAAATGACTTTGACAAGCAAAATTATAAATTCGGAGATCAAAGAAAGTATAATGAGAAAAAGGAAAGAAAGAAACAGTTTCAGAAAATATCCTGTCTTCTAATGTGCCTAACAATTGAATCCTGTTTACAGTTAACCGTCACACTGCGTCGCAGGGAGGAAAAAAATCAGCGGGAATTTTCTCTCATACAATAGTTTGAACGCGAGCGTCTTCTCTCATTGAAGTAAGGCAGTGATGCTTGGGAAAGCGAAAATAAAATAGAAAGTCGGGTCGAGCATAATGGTGGACTTCCTTTACAGAAGACGGAGAAGGAAGAGCACATTTTGAAATGAATAGATGCAATGGAGATTCATTAAAAAAAAAATATTTTAAAAAAATAACACTTACAACGTTTGGAAGTAACAGCAGATAGAAACGTAATAGCGTGCGTATATGTTGCACACGTTATAATAAGAAGTAAGTTATCAATATATTAGGTTGGTGCAGAAATAATGTCGTTTTTTGACGTTCAACTTCAAAAGAAAAACGACATTATTTTTGCACCAACCTAATATATACGTGACTGCGTGCGTGAAATGATATTTTGTCAATGCGTGCGTTATTATGTATTTCATTGTCGATATTGTAACTGCAGGGTGGTTTCAAGAAATAAGGTCCCCGATCATGCTCATGTTATCCTTTTATTTAGAAAAGACATCGTGAAAACTAGAAACAAATATATCTCTCAAAAACGGAAAATAGAGAAACAAAATACACTTCAAATAAATACACACACAAAAAGAACACTTTTCATAATTTGGAACAAACCCAAAGAAATGAAAAAGCGACACACAGAGAAGTATTCCTGGTTTAATAGGGAGAAGATATTTACCATGTTGTCTCATAGACCGGCAGTAGCTAAAAGAAAGAAACACGTGGTAGTTTCTTTAGCCCTAAAGGGTCATGTGGTAGCCGACTCGCAGAAAATTACTGTAAATACATGTATGTATATGTGTATATAAGGGATAAATGTCTATTTTTTTTTAATTGTATGCAATATTAAAAATAAAAAAAGACCAAATTGTAAGCAGACAGTGGGGGAAAAAAACCCAAAGAAAACAGAGAAAAAAGAAACGAAAAAATAAAATTGGAAAGAAGGAAAAAGTAAAAATGGCAAACGAAAGATAGAAATAAAGATAGTTATTTTACTGAATCTATTGATTAATTAATTCGTTTTTATGGCTTATCAACCCTTTACAGGTTATTTAAAACCGGAAAATATTTTAGATTGTAAGAATTTGTTTTGAGATAATAATGATTTAGTGCTAATCTTACTAATTAAGTCATATCTGGGGGTGGGGGGAGATGGATTCATACCTTTCCCAAGAGTATTTGCGTGTAAGTTAATATAACGGACCCAACTGGAATTGGAACACC
>OZ010573.1:124479333-124536833 GCA_963932145.1 Acanthosepion lycidas
TGGGGAAGAGAAAAATGTGGCAATTCACTTCGCTAGAAATGTGGAAAAGGAATACTGTATTGCTTGGAATTCGCGCCGGAACACATTATATCTGGCAACAGGACTCTGAACCATGCCACACAAGCAGAAGAACCAAATGATGGCTGTCAGACAATTTCTGCGACCACATTACCTCTTACATCTGGCCACCTATCTCTTCAAACAGCAACCTCCTCGTTTATGATGTGTGGGGCGCAGTTAAGCGAAAGACAAATAAAATTCCTTGCTACACCAAAGATGAGCTGATGGCAAGGATTATGGCAGCATTCAACATTTTAACGAGGAGACCGTGCAGAAGAGTTGTATGAAATTCCTAATCCGTCTGACGGATTTGGTTGAAGCCAATGGCGATTTTATTGAATAGATTTACGCTTTAGTATTTCAAGATATTTTTGTGGAATTTTGTTAAATATATTTGTTAAAATGAAATGTCAGTGTTATTTTTAATTTGGTTAATTTTGACGACAATTTATCCATAGCACACTGATTGTATGTACATATATATATATATATATATATATATATATATATATATATATATATATATATATATATATATATGAAGAGAGAGAGAGAGAGAAAGAGAGCGAGAGGGAAGGAGATTATTTGTATATTCCTTTTCTTATGCATTTAATAGAGATCTCTTTAAATATATATATGAAAGTGTGTATGTGTCTGTGTGTATGTTTGTGCGGACGTGCGCAGTGATTTTCTTGGGTCTAATAAAAAGGAAATCGTACAAAATTCACATATTTGGTCGAATTTTGGTCAGAAGGTCTTTCTATCTATCTATCTATCTATCTATATATATATATATATATATATATATATATATTGTCATCAACAATATATATATATATATATATATATATATATATATATACACACACACACACACGATGGAGTGCTAATAAATTATGTTTGTCTATGAGAGAGAAAGAGAGACAGACAGAGTGAGAGTATGGTGCGTATTAGACGGTAAAGTATACAGGCATTTTGATGTAAATTTTTCTATTTATAATGCTCGATCAATATGAATTTAATATAACCACTGAATTGTATGCATTGACAAAGTAGATACTATGTTGAAAAATATTGTCAGAAATATGATTTTTCATTATTTTTGTCAAATGTGCGAACCGATGGACAAACACACACACAATATATATATATATCTGTGTGTGTGTGTGTGTGTGTGTGTGTGTGTGTCTTTCCTTAAATAGCAAACAGGACCATAGGTGGCTCAGCGGTCTAAGGCATACCGGGTCAAATGGCGTTTACACATGCAAAACCGCACGACGGTTCAAACCCAGTTGACGACAACGTTTTATTTATTAAGATTTCTCGAGAGTGAAGGCAGATAAACGTCATACAAACCAATTAACAAAAAACAGGCCGTCTATTTCAAGCACGAATATCCACTAAGAATTAACTAAAGAAATAGCAATTTTTTTATTTTATATATATATATATATATATATATATATATATATATATATATATATATATATATATATATATATATATATATATATATATATATATATATATATATATATATATATATATATATATATATAAATTACTATATATATATATAATAAAAAAATTACTATTTCTTTAGTTACTTCTTAGTGGATATTCGTTGAATTGAATATAGTCTAATGTTAATTATGTTTTATGAATATGTCCTGATGATGGTCTAAAATAGACCGAAACATCCGACGTTGACATTACATTAACATTAATACAGAATAATTGCATATTAAGATTTTTGTTTGTTTTTTCTGTATATTTTTCTTCATATATATATGTGTGTGTGTGTGTGTGTGTAATAATAATAATAATAATAATAATAATAATAATGGACTCTCCTGTCGGTTTCGACATATGAGGATCTGCAGCTTATTGATTTACTTATGAAAGTTTGTGCAATAATCTTAAGTGGAATTTAAGACCCGCTAGTGATTTACAAAGGAGGACTCATATGAAGCCAGTGTGAGGATTGTGAGATGAGATCACTGTTAGATTGGCTGACCTTTTATATCTTGCTCTCGCTTCTTGAAGATGATTCAGACAAGCAGATTGAAAATTGCTGTCCACTAAAACACGTTTATCTCCATTCTACCCGCCCCAAAGCTAAGAGCTCAAGGGTGTTATATGGTATATTGACTGCTGACAAGTTTCTTTTCAGCTTGTCATTGTATCTTAGCCATGGGCGTCCTACATTCATGTAGCCCTGATCTAACTGGCTGTACATTAGGATCTTGGATATTCTCAAGACATCACTAGTCCACCGTAACTGAGACTGTATGATAACAGTCTCGATTCCTCCAATATATATATATATATATATATATATATATATATATATATATATATATATATATATATATAAATGCGAATGTCACTGTGTTTTTCAGCTTTACTCCTAGAGGCAGTGACGCAACATTTTGCAAAATCCAGCGAAAGTCAACCATGAAATAAAAATAATTGTATGAGAAGTAAGGACCTACATCCATCAAAATTTTTTAATAATTGAATGGCGGCAGAAGAATAAATGTTAAAGTTTTAAAAGGTAAGCTTAAATATTAATGCAATATTTAAACGCAGTGATCACTTTTGAATTCTCCTGTAATTTATTGATGCATATCACATCTACTCCCTATCTAATGCGATGAAGGATCAATCAAGAGCTCTCCACAAACGCTAGCTTAAATACCGCCCGGCATGGAATTTCCCAGACCTTGAGCTTCGGCGTGTTTAGTCGATGAATCGGAATGTAAAAGTAATCTTCTAAATTATCATATATATATATATATATATATATATATATATATAATTTTAGAGCGTGTAAAAGAACTGATCCGACGTGCAAATTTTCGGGATAGCAGCTGAAACATTACTCTATTTATTCAACAATTTAGTTCATGCCACATTGACTGATAAACTCCTACAAAAACCATATTAGTAAAAAACGCACTCTCTTAACTTTAAAAAAAAATCAATCTTAGCGTTGCGACCGCACGCTCCAAAAGTTTTTATCTGTTAACAATAACACGTTTCTAAAAAGAACATTTCGATTCGCATTTAATCCTTCATCTCTGATGCTACCTGGATTTACTAAAAACAAAATAATTTCCATGCCTGAGGATGGGTGTTTGTAGAGTTGAAAATACTTGCAGATTAAAAAAGACCGTATACGGATTGTAGTTATTAAAAACAAGGATCATAAACTTCATAGATTGGTTCGTAGGTTAATTGAACTTTAAAATTTTGTTTGCGAAGAGATTTCGCTATTTTATATCATTAACTTTACTAATCTATTTTTTGTATGAATGATTCATTGTAATATAAACACACACACACATATATAAAGTTCTGTGCAAGGTTATATATATATATATATATATATATATATATATATACAGTTCCATGCAAATTTATATATATATGTATGTGTGCGTGTGTGCGCGCGCGCGTGTGTGTGTATGTGTGTGTGTGTGTGTGTGTGTGTGTGTGTGTGTGAAAAGCCGTAGCATATTTTTAATGATCTAGCTTCTAGCTCAGACGTGAGTTAAATAGATATATATTTACATTAGCGCATGTGCAAATGCGCTCGTGTACTTCGGACACATGATCCCCTTTAGTTCCTTTTATTCGAAATCTTTAACTATAAAACGCTAGACAGCGGATAATCCCACCTAAGGGCCGCATCAATATTAACCATGTTAACATACCACGTATGCGTGTTTAGCCTCAAGCAGACACGAAGTGGAATAAGGGCAGGGAACCATTTCTTCTTTTAACACAGCTAATGTCATGGGACAATAGCGAAAATAGAGAAAGGGCGAGAAGAAGTGAGGGAAGTCATTTGTGTGGAAGTAGGAGAGAGGAGAAGTTACAGAAAGGTTCTTAATGGGACAGTAAGAGTCATTTCCAAACGACTACGATTCAGTTCTGGTGACAGTAAAAAGGTGTCGTAGAGTTGTGTCCGAGTGGAGTGTACTTAGGTAATGGCTATTCAATTTTACACTGTTTCGTGAGGATATTTGTCGTTTAACAACATTGGGCATTGACCGATCGATTGACCGTAGGGGATGGAATGAGTTAATGACACTACAGATGAGGTTTGAAAATGATAAGACTTGAGAGAAGTGAAGGGTGAGAAAAATGTATTATAGATACATAAGGGAAAGAAAAAAAAGAGAAATATAGATACATACAGAGAGAAAGGGAGAGAGTCAACGTATATAATCCTGAAAGAAAAAAAGAAAGAAAGAACAAGCCAAGAGAAAGAGAGAAAAAAGATAGACACACAGGGAGAGAAGGAGAAAGATACAAAGAGAGTGAAAGAGATAGATAGATACAAAGAGAGTGAAAGAGAAAGATAGATACAAAGAGAGAGAAAGAGAAAGATATATACATAGAAAGAGAATGAATGATGAGAAAGAGAGAAAAAGATAGGTATATAAAGGGGAAAAAGGGGAAGATAGATACAAAGATAGAGAAAAATAAAGATAAATACCAAGAGAGAGAAAGAATGATAATAAAGAGAGAATATATATATATATATGGGGAAAAGGAAAGGCAGATACAAAAAGAAAGAAAGAGAAAGATAATTACATGGAGAGAGAAATAATGACGAGAAAGAGAGAAAAAGATAGATCCATAGAGGAGGAAGGGAAATATAGAAACGTAGAAGAGAGAGAGAGAGAGAGAGAGAGAGAGAGAGAGAGAGAGAGAGAGATAGAATCAACGTATATGAGAGAAAAGAAAAGAACACTGAAGGGGAAAGAGAAATATAGATACATATACAGGTGGTGTAATGGCTAGCAAGCTTGTCTTGCTAGAACAGTTACGGCTGGGTAGTGATTTCGATCCTCACTGGGCGCCCCATACTTTCGGCCTTGTGCCACATCTAAGCTACACTTGGAAAATAACTACATATACAGATAAAGTGAGAGAATCAATATATATATAATCATGAAATAAGAAGAAAGGAGGACAGTGAGAAAGAGAGAAAAATATATACGTAGAGAGAGAAAGAGAGAGGTACATAGAGAAAGAAAGATGTAGATAGAGAGAGAAAGAGAGAGTATTAACGTATATAATCATGAAAGAAAAAGAAAGAACGAACGATGAATTAGGTGGTGCCTAAGAATGCAATACAGAGAAGGAAGGAGGGAAACATGCAAGACAAAAATTATCATTAATAATAATAATAATAATAATAATAATAATGATAATCAAGGATGGAACTAACACGAAATACAGGATCTGCTGAAAATATGATGAAACTGTCGACCCTATTATATCAGGATGTTCAGGACTAGCAACAAAATGAAAATACTCGCCAACATAACAACGTAGGGACATATGGGCGCGGGAACATATGCAAGAAGCATAAAATCGAAACCACTGAGAGATGGTATGAGCTCCAACCAGACACAGTTACCCAAAGTAACGATGTAACTGTCCTCTGGGACATGCCAGTTTAAACTGACAGGGAAATAAAAGCCAACAGACCTGATTATAAAAGACAAGAAATTCAGGAAGTGTATGCATCTGAGAGAAACACCCCCATAAAAACTATCGAGAAATTGCCCAAATACAAGGACCTGGAGATCGAGATTAACGGGATATGCGGAATGAAGACTGAGACTGTACCAATAGTAATCGGAGCACTGGGCCTCGTGGGAAAAGGAATGGACAATTTTACTAACAGTGTCCCAGGTAACATCAGCATACACGTTGCACAGAAAATCACCCTACTAGGAACATTCCATATAGTAAGAAAAGTGCTATCAATTAAATGACAATTCTCCTATAGAGCTTAAGGACCATAGTTTGGATCCGGCTCTACAGGATACAAAGCAGGAAACATAACATATACAAATGATAATAATAATAATAAGAAGAAGAATCAAGAATAAGAAGAAAAAAATAAAGCAGAAGGAACTGGAGATCAAGATTGCCAGGATGTGGGGAATGAAGACAGAGACTGTACCAATAGTAATCGGAGCTCTGGGCCTCGTGAGAAAAGGAATGAATAATTTTACTAACAGTGTCCAAGGTAACATCAGCATACATGTTGCCCAGAAGAACATCCGATATACGAGGAAAAGTGCTATCAATTAAATGACAATTCTCCTGTAGAGCTTAAGGACCATAGTTTGAACCCGGCTCTCCAAGATACTTTAGTTCATTCTTTTTTTTGTGATAATTTTGCGTTTTGTGCCAGCTTTATAGGGTTGGTACCGTTCAACCAATCAAAGCACGAATAAATTATCAATTCCTGAAAAAAGCTCTAATTCTCGTCACGTAATATCTCAGGATCTCACTTTTCATAGGCGATGCTTTCACCAATTCAGCTACAGAAACCAATGATTATACGTGGCTGCTATCTACAGTCGGGTGCCCACCTCTCTGTTCCCAATCTCATATCATATTGTTCCATAATATCGGGTAACAGACGATGAAAAATCTGACATAGAAATATGATGGCATATAGAAATAGTGAAAGGTGCCCGATAGAAACGATGCACATTATTATCAAGACATTATTTTTGTAAACAAGTTAAAGAGAAATGAATAGTCATGTAATATCTAATCTTCTATATGGCAGGAAATGCTGGTCAATATCTTCATAGATGAAGAAGAGGCTTCAATCGACAGGAATGCAGTTCTACCACATCAAGGAGAGAACACGTGTGAAACGTGGAAATGTTAAGGATAAGAGAAACCAGGAAGTTATTGATACTTACAACCAGAAAGAAAAAAAGAATGAACTCTCAGTGACACATAATGAGGAAAGTGGGCCTAGAAAATCTAACACCCACAGGACATACTGGAAGCCAGAGAATCAGGAGAAAAATGCAAGTAACCTGCTTAAGGAGTTTGTATGAATGCGTAGCAAAGCAAGAACAAAGACTGATGGCAAAGGATCAGAGGTTACTTAGAGCAAGATAGGAAGTTGTGGAGATCTATTATCGTCCGTCCTTAAGTAATGTTATCTTTGCAAAAACTAATAATTACATTAGAAAAAATATCTCGTATGTCAAATTATAGTTTATTGACTTCTAGACTTTGTCAATTAATTCCCGGTGTTTTGAACAGAAATAGATAGGTTCAACCAACATCCGGTTCATACAACTCCCCTTTTTAACTGTAATAGAGCTTTATCCTTGGGTTTCTGTCTAGGATTGGTTTCCCGGTTCCTTCTAAAGTCTGCTTCAGCTCTGTGCTCCTAACGTCTGCACCTAAACTCTGTATTCACTAAAGGTTTGTTTCATTTTGTGTATTTTTTCTCTCCTCCACGAATAGGAGTAGATAGATTCGCCTATAGTCCGATTCACACTCCTTCTCTTTTTAACCGGAGTATAGCTTTATCCCTTGTTTCCTGTTTGGGATTGGTTTCCCGGTTCCTTCTAAAGTGTGATTTAGCTCCTAACTCATTAACCCTATACATTGAGTGGCTCTTGTATTAGATGAACATTAGTAAAAAAAAAAAAAGACGGGAGAGTATGTAGCTTTGAGTTTTTCTCCGAACGTGGATCTTGTGCTCACGAGGATGTTATACACTCTGTGTTATTTCCCTCTAGGGTGGGGCGTTTATATCTCTGTCATCCGGTTGTCTCATGTGTGCACACACAAAGCATTAGATCAGTGCTTCCTAATCTTTCTTTGACAATGCCCCACCTAAGCAACTCTAAATTTCTGACGTCTCCCGTGAAATATAGTTCTTATTATTCAAAAGGTGAACTCCTATTCACACAGAGGGAGCCGAAAAGGCCATTAACTTAACTTCCCGATATAACTTGAGACTGTATATATGCAACTGTATTATCATTTAATTTTAGAATTTTACAGTATTTATAAAAAATAATGTGCTACTAATATAATATATATTATATATACGTAATCTCGAGGTGGTGTAATGGTTAGCTAGTTTGTCGCGCTAGAACAATTATGACTTAGTAGTGAGTTCGATCCTCACTGGGTGCCGCCTTATTTTGGCTTTGTACCACATCTGAGCTATGCTTGGAAGATCACTATATATATATATATATATAGTAATTAAAAATGTACATACACACAAATACGTTTTATGTATGTGTATGCACTCACACGCAGACTCATTGGAAAAATAACTTAACTCATTCTCAGATTGCCCCTTTTAAAATCACCTTGTGGAGCGGGCACTGTAGTTTTGGCCACCAGTGGTTTAGTTTATATTGTTCGTGGCGCGAATCTGCATCTGGTAGTTATGAGGTTACTTTCCTGTTCAACATTGATGTACCTGACTCCTCTGATAATCTGGTGTGACACGAAGCACGTAATCTACTTATGTATCTCTTAGGGCGAGCCTAGTACATACTGAGATACGCATAGATCAACTTCTCTTAGTGCAAACGTTCCTTATTGACATGGAATTCGACTCAGAACATTTGTCATTCCTGACGCAAATCACATGCTAAGCTTATATTACAGCCTTTCTTATTTTAAAATGTATCTTCCTGATTTAAATGAACATGATTCTCCACGCCTTTCTTTTATTTATTATCTGTGAACTGCCATGCCTTTTTTTCTTTTCCTAGACTGGATAGACAGTCCAATCTGCCCTGATATCTGGGAGAAGAGAATGCAACAGGGAACGGAAGCCAATTTTACTTTTCGGATATATATCCGTTCTACTACCTCGACAACTTTTATTGCACCTACCTTCCCCAACTATTCACGCCATATTTTTATTTTAAAAAATAACGTGCTATAATAAAAAAAAAATAGCTTAATTCAATTTTCAAATCGTTATGAGACTAAAAAAAGCAGATTGAAAGCCAGTAACACAATGAAAATAAAAAAAAGGGATAAATATTGCGAAACTGGATGCTTTGATTGTGAGAAGGTTATTATTTGTGTTGTATGTTCGGTACTGTTGCCATTTCTGTTGAATTTAACTGTTTCTCGGTCATTTTCGGGTCGCTACCCACGGCAAACAGGTTGCCGCATTGGTAGCTTCTTATCCCTCTGCAGAGGTGAAAGCGGCGTATTCTACAGCCTCGGCCGATAGGGTGGCTGCTATTTTAGAGAACAGATCTAAAGCCGCATTTAGTATAATGCTTTCTCGGAAGAAAAAAAGTCATTAGAGTGACCAAGTCATTACCATAATAACATAGAATTCTTTATGCATAAAGTGAGAGTTGATTAAAGAAAATTGCTGCATGAAATATACGGTATACATGATTAAGACAGAAATTGCAAAACAGAATTTTGAAAACAATAGAAAACCAAAAATGACTAGCTTTTTTTCCCATTGTTTTTATTTGCCTTATACAGAAGCAAATGATGTCACTATCTTAGGTTGTTCGACTTTCCGACTGAATACATCATTGTAGGTACCCCACCCAAAAAAAAGTTTCAAAAACACTATAGTATAAATAGCTCCCAAACTCGATAAAAACAAAATTTTATCTTCAAAATGTTTATTATTAAAAGGAAAGACCAAAGTATTTTTAAACTGTTATATATTTTTTTTGTCCTTTCTATCACGTTCAAAATTGTTTTTCTCGCGTCAGTGGTAGCCTAAGGGAAAGTTAGCTTCTTTTTTGCGGTAAAATAAAAACACATTGTTTTGGAAATTCTTGCAAAAACTTAATAATTGTCAGATTTTAATTAAATTTTCAAGACTTATTCACAAAAGAATGACATTTTTTTTAAATGTCTTTGAATATATCTTTTTTTTCATCTCTTACTCCCACTTATTTAATGAAGTTTCGATGAATTAAAATTTTGAAAAAAAAATCTTTTTAAACCTTAGATATTGCGTTTTTATTGGCGGTCCCTACATTAGAGCTGTTAATATTTTGCCTAGATTTTCTTTCATGTTATTTTTATGCCTTTTCACTGAGCAAATTAATAAAGAAAACAGTAAAAGGAAACCAAAATCGTCCGGCCAAATTGTTTTGTATAAAGCGACAGAAACGATACTCGTCTTTAAAATATATCGTATGTAGAAGAAATTCTCACAGTAGCTCCTTAATTATTTACTGCGTCAGATTTGTAACAGGAGGACAGGCATTACATCCAGCAAAATCCTGATCTAAATTCTTTGTGCAGAAAAAGTTAACTTCAATGAGCCATTCAAACGGTCAAAACATTCATTGTTACACTCTACAGTAAAGGTTCGTCTAGGTTTCAGCCATTGAAAATAAACAATTAACTTTAACTTAATTAGTAAGCCCTCAAAATAGAGATGGTCATTTCCCCTGCATCTAGAATGATGTACTCAATGTATTAGGTTGGTGCAAAAATAATGACGTAATAATGTCGTTTTTTGACGTAACGTCAAAAAACGACATTATTACGTCATTATTTTTGCACCAACCTAATACCAAAGAGTGATTTAATTTTCTATTTTTCGAAGTGAAAATGATTTGAAATTATTTTTTTCTGTGTCGATCAAGAAAAAAAAAATCAGTATTTAAATGTTGACCAGTGTTTATTTTCGTTTATCTTAGCTTGTAAAATTTCCCACAGCTTGTAAACATTTTTATTACACTTGCTCTTAACTGAATCCACAGACAATTTAGAATTCGGAAAACCACATTGGCACTTGTCAGATTCACCTGATATCCCCCAAAGGTGAAACAGAGAAAATTTGCATCAAACCAATATAATCTTTTAACTCCCAGATCTTTAGGATACCGCATTGCAATTTTTCTTTTTTTTTTTAGCTTCAGATAATTTTACTTGAGTCTGGTCATGCTTAGCAAATTTTCAACTTTGGGCTTTATTTAATAACAGAATTTGTTTTGCTGATGCGTGTTGAAAGCCTCAAGTTATTTATTGTTTATGCTGTGCCGACATTTACAAACCCCACGTTTCGTTCAAGTAAAACCAACAATACTTTGTACCGTCTTACCAGTTTGTACTTCTCCCCAAATTTTGGTTTCGATCGATTAATGTATGGCTATTTTAGAGGGTGTGACGGAAGGAAGTGACAGAATTTTTTATATATAGATATATAGCTTTATTACATGCTTAAAATATAGCCCTAATGAAAGACAGGTATTTCAGCCATTAAGGTTTCATAAAGCTGCGTTTAAGAAATCTGGGTCTTGTTCTGCTCATAAAATCCATGCAAGTAAAAAACAAACATTGTATACACTAGTAATTAGGTAAATCGAAAAGTGACAAATTCAAATGATCATGGTCTAAAAGGTTCTCCCTACTTTTCACATACACAGTAATATTAGGTTTTTTTTTTCTGTTTATCTATCGAGGTCTCACACACAAACTTTCTCTCTCCAATCTCGGTGTATACTGCTTAATATATATTGGCAGAACATTTTATTCATTTAACCGGACGCTAACGCCATCGGAAAAAAGGATATATGCATTCAAACAGCACTGCGCTTGCGCGCGGCGACTATACGTGCTTCGCTGAACAGTTGACAAAATGGCGACATGAACACCAGATTGACCTTATTTCTTGCCAGATAATTGCGACAACCCAGAAAGTTAATAGCAATGGCCGCAATTGAAAAGAAGCAGACGTCACAAAATGGTATTTTTACTTTGTGTACTTTCTGTGAATGAAAGTTACTGAAAGCTTTCGTTTGACGTTAATTGTTCTTCATTTTCCTACACATTAGTCATTACGTTACCTTCTGTTTCGTACAGGATTGGGAGAGGGTAGCATTTATTTTGAATGATGCCATGCTTTTATTGGTCATTCTTTCTCTTTGTTGCACACGTATCTTGCGTTTTTCTTTCTCCTACAGCTGTGTTGATTAATATTTACGCAGCTTATCCTAGTATGGTACAGGTCCAAAGGAAAAAAAAAATCGTTTTACTCTAAGACAATGTTTCTCAATCTTTTTATGCAACGGCACACCTAGGAGAAAATGAAACTATCAAAACACACTCAGAAAATTTTTTTAAAGCGGACATACATTTAAAACCATAGATTAAAAAAAACTAATACACAAATATGTACTAATTTTATTGCAATCTTTCTATTTAACTATTTGAGCAGCTTATTTAGTGCGAAACCTGTGGCTGGTGTTTTTTTTTTTTTTTTTTTTTCGTGGAACACTGAAGAAGATCGCGCGGCACGGTAGTTGAGAATCACTGCTCTAAGAGGAAAGAGCTCCTTTGACTTTAAAATCAATATTCGATCTAGTGACTGTTACGGGTTTGGTACGTTACGGCGTAACCCATATGCCGTCGTTGATTCAGCGTCAGAAAAAGAATTGGACTATTCGTCACAGCCGTTTCAATGTCACTGTCTTTGACCGGAGCCCCCCGCCAAGGATAAAAGCATTGAAAACACTTAACTTTCATTATGACTTTTTTAAAAAAATTCATTTTCAACCTGTATTTTTTGCATCAGATACTTCATTGAGGGAAAGTGGGGGGGGGGTCATTCAACTGGCGAATCCCTTTTCTATCCTGTTAGCATCGCCAAAACTTTAATTTTGGGTCTTCCTTTCTCGTTGAGTCAAAAATAATAAAAAAAGGTATGCATCGTATATGACTTTGTTTCTTCCACGTTTTGATAAAATATTTGCTTCTATTTTAGAATAAAACGGCTTTGATGACTGAAAAATATGAAGCTGCACTGAAGGAAATAAAATATAAAAATGTCTCCAACTACTGTTTTTCTTAAATTTAAAAATACCTCCAACTACTTCTTTTCTTTAATATTAAAATTCCTCTAACTACACTTTTTCTTAAATTGAACTATTCGAGCATATAACGACGAAGTAGTAATTTGATGAAAGACAGAAAAAGAAAGAAAGAAAAAGAATTTGTCTATAACGACCAAGTAATAATCTGAGGCCTAATCGTCTCTCTGCCGAAAAATTCCTGTCAGATCAGGACACCGGATCGGCCACGCCGTATTAGCGACTCCCAATGGACTACACCGGAATGTCCCATTCCCGAGTATTACATGGGCCAGAATGTGGTGAGTCTATGGTTGGATACTTCACGAGCAGTCTATAGATTAAGGCTGAATAATGATGCAATTAATTCAAAAGGATAAGAGTTCATAAGTAAAAAAAAACCAAAAAAAAAACCAAAAAAAAAACTGCTTTTGTGTATAAACGCTTCTTTTCTTTCAGGAAAACTTACCTTTAGAGAAAAAAAAATAGATTCTCTCAATTTATACAGCTACCTATGTTTTGACGGTTTCATATTCTCGCCTCCCCCTTTTATCACACACTTTATACGCTGAGTATTTTACATGGTTTTAAAATCCGGAGAGAAAGAGTTATCGATTACCACCAAGGGTGAATATGCCAAGTTTAGATTCGGTAGTAGGAAAAATCTTTAAAAATGGAAACTCTAATAACTAGAGAGACATTTTATTGATTAACAACGACAGGGTGCCTCTGCAAGTAGAAGCGAGCGTAGAAGTTTCAAGTAACAACATAATTCTTGTATCTGCAGTTTTTCTTCAAGACTCTTCACACAATTCTGTCTTTGGACTATTTAGTATCCCACTGCCATCTATTCACTTAACCTCTTGGCCCTGAGTTAGTCACAAAAGATGTTTTTTTAGCACCAGATTTTTAAAATACTCATAATTCCTAGTTGGCAGCTAGTTATTTTGCTCCCGCTCGCTACTCTCCTGATTCAGTGATGGTGTGTAGCACAAGGTGTGGCGCAATTGTAGCTCAGCTATCGTGGAAGGCAGGCGTCGAATTGCCTTCTTTGACGTGTCCTGTCACATCACCTGACTAACAAAGGTAGGTTTTCATGGTTTACATATATATATATATATATATATATATATATATATATATATAATTTATATCATTATATATATATATCCTTATATATCATCATATATATATTTATATTATTGTATATAAATATCATTATATATATATATATATATATATATATACACAGAGAGAGATCATGAGCAGTCAACAAAAACAAATAACGCGTCTGCGGTAAATTAAAAATATAAAATGGCGACAATTTACCCATCGCACTTCATATATATATATATATATATATATATATATATATATATATATATATATATATATATGAGTAAATTGTCGCCATTTTATATTTTTAATTTACCGCAGACGCGTTACTTGTTTTTGATTGTGTTGACTGCTCATGATAGCAGCGTTAATTCCGTACCGTCTGTGAGAAAAAGAGCACCATGATGCAATTCACTCCGCCAGAAATTTGGAAAAGGCATGGTGTACTGCCTGGCAATGGCGCCAGAATCTCCAAATACGAACATTTCAGAGTATTGGTGTGTCAATCTGTGGACGATGCAGAGAATTCAAAAACTGTCTCTAATCGGGATTACGAAGGTATGGCAGCGTGGGAATCTGACTCTTATCATTCTGATGAAAAAAGAACTCCCGAATTTGTTGGTTGGACCTCAGATTCAACACGGAGGACTACATCAAGTGCCTTGAGGTAGTGCTTTCCTGGATCAAGGCCCTATGTCTGGCAACAACACTCTGCAACTTGAAACACAAGCAGGAAACACGATCATGTCTGTCAGACAATTTATGCGACCACATCACCCATTACAACTGGCCACCTAACTCCCCAGGCTGCAACCCCCCCTGTGTATTATTTTTAGCGCGCAGTTGAACGAGAGACACCAACAAAACTCTTTACAACATCAAAGATGAACTGGATGCAAGGATTTATGGCGGCATTCACCAACTTAAACAAGGAGACCGTGAAGAAGAGCTGCAGGAAATTCCGAATTTGTCTGGAGGCTGTGGTTGAAGCCAATGGCGATTTTATGGAATGAATTTACTGTTTCGTATTGCATGATTTTTTGTGTAATTTTGGTAAATATAACTGTTAAAATGAGATATCAGTGATTTTTTTTAATTTTGCGTAATTTAGACAATTTATCTCCCCTGCACATTTACACACACACACACACACACACACACACACACACACACACACACACACACACACACACTATATATATATATATATATATATATGTATGTATGTAATTGTGTATTTAGACAGAAATCTCTATTTTATGCAAAGTTCATTAAAAATGACTAACAAAGTTCTGTGGTTAAGTTTTTGACATTTTTTTATATGTTCCAGTAATTCTTTTCTTTTCTGAACGTAATTTATATAAAAATTTATGTTTTATATGTCCCAGCGATTTCGGCTATTCGTTTAGCCATTATCAAGCACAAATTTTAATTGTTGCTTTTAACTGAATGTATAGATTGTTTTATGTGTGTATCTAGAGTTATAGGAATGTTTTAATTCCCAAACACAAACATTTCTTTTTATAGATACAAATATTTAAGTAAATACTCTGTTTATAATAAACAGTATTAACGACATTTACCGTATAAAAAATGTCTTAAAATAATTGTCGGACTTTGTCCATTTCATAATATGTGACGTCATTTGTGTGACGAGTGGACCAAGCAATTACGAAAAAAATTCGACCAAAATATTTGTTGAAAAGTTGATATTCCATCGTCATCCTTAGGGCATTTTCATATTAATGGTGTATGGGCTTATTATTTTACAAATATGTGTCATCACTGACATGCTGCAAGATTAGTGCTTTCGACTGAAAACTTAGGCATAACACTCTCTCGTAATTACCTTTCCGCTCCATATGCTTTTTTTTATTACTGTTGTTACAACAGTGATAAAAAAAAGCATATGTACACCTATTTTATACCTTCGCAATAACCAGAAAATGTCTACTTTTATCTCTATCGCTCTCTTGATCAACACAGAAATGTTTCTCTCAATAAGGATTAAACACTGAATACTCAGGTACGGTCTGCAAGACAAATTTACTCTACAGCAGGCGTCATTTCACTATAGATATTTGCTAAACTTTTTGTCTGCATTAATTTTCTTACTAAGCTTAGCTGAGTATGTCACAAGGCCCCATTGGTGAGACATCTATTAAGAATCGATCCGAACTACATTAGCGACTTGTCCGTAAGAGTATAGCTTGTTAAGCATTCCGTTAACAGGTTTCTCATCTTCTTTTATTTAGAACACAGCCATATTATATTTCTATATCGAATATGTCTCTATTTTGCTTTTTTTTTTTAAATTATTTAGCTTACAGAATGAACAAGAAGAAAAGAAATGCAGATATTTTAGATACAAATGCCAGAATGATCTTGAAGCGATTTTCTGTGGACATGTTGAATATATTTTCAGCCTTATTTTTCGATATTTTTTTACAGAGAAAAAATATCTAGTAATAGATGCCGAAGTTAATGTAGCATCGATTTCTACACTCCAATTTTGATTTTTGAATTTCATTTCATTTGTTTTTTTCTCCTTTTTACAAATTCTTCGCTTATTGTTTGTATACGCACGCAAAAGACAGAAATATAAACTCAAAACGAAAAGAAAAGAATAAGAATTTATAAGTAAGGAAAAAGATTTATAAGTAAGGAACAAAAGCAGATAAATATAATCGAACCCTTACAAGCAGATGTACATATACGGCTATATGTGTTGCATAAATACAAAGAAAACGAAAGTTCTATATATGTATATTAAGAGTTTATTTGTGAATAGACATTGGCACGCGAGCTGCATTGTTGAGCTCTACACTATCAATCAAATAGGTCTTTCTTCTGTTGTGTCAGCACATCACTTGTCAATGGACGACTCTTATGACTGACTTGCTCTTATTGATATTCTCTCGAATGGATCTAACACTATAAAAGAAATATGTATATTGGAGACGAAGAAATATAACACTAGTGATGGACATGTTGTGATATGCATATATGCATCCGTGTGTATCTGTGCACAAATGTGTGTGCATTTTTCCTTTTTTTTTTAAAAAAAAAATCAAAGACTGCATGCATACGTGTTTCCATATTGATATTTACTCATCTTAAGGCAAGGTTGCACGGGGGAAAATAGTAAGAAGATTGTGTTATGTTAATCTTTCAATTGGGGAGGGCCTGTCTACCTGCCGACAAATTAGAAAAGTCAGAATTTAAACTACTGGATGCACTCCCAAAATGGCGCCTCAGCCCCAAACATTTACTGTCTGTGCGTGATGAGATTTAAACTCTCTATCTGTATTTACATTACTTACATTATTTATATGCATTATTTATATTCGGACTAATATCCTCATTTTTGTTGTTACTAGCACAACGTTTCAGCCGTGGTGTCTGTTGGTGTTTTTTCAGTTGTCTATCGTACAGTGGGCTCACACAATAAAGTCAAGTGGATATTTGCGGTTTTTGAGTGCGGTGAATGATGTTTTGGTTCATTTGGGAAAATTATTGTTGTTATTTCTATTTAAGGAGAACATTAAGTTAAAAAATTCACATTTCTAAATAAAATGTTTGGGGCTAAAGTCTAAAACCCTGTTCTACGGGGGGAAAGCCCAAATTACTGAAAAGAGTTTAAATTTTGCATTTAACTCAGTTAAACTGTTTTTGTGACGATTTTCAGTGCTGAAAATAAAATCCAAAATTCAAGAAACATAGACATTGAGGTCTAGATCATGATTTTCTGATGAATACAAAGAGTATTATGTCGACAAGTGATATTTGATTCACGGTATATTATGACAAAAGTGGGTAATGATCAATTTAACGTGTGGAAGGCATAAAATACTTTTTAATATAAATTCCGAGAACAATTTTTTATATTTTGCAGTTTTATATATTTGGGAACTTATGCTAAAAAGGACACCACTTATTTCTCAGGTATTTTGTTATTGTTATTCGATAGTATGGGCGGGGTCAGATACTAAAATAGGGTCCGAAATATCGTAAAAACTGTGTTAATTCTACTGAATCTTGTGTTAAAAAAGAGTCTCTAGTTAAACCTGTCTGTCACTTAGAACATTAATTTTAACAGGATTCCAATAATTTTCTTTGCAAAAAGAGGTAGGAAGAATAACTATCCAGAATTAGTCCTCTAAGAGTATGATTAAACATACGCAAGTTTTGATTAATTTCAAACGATCTTAACTTTAATATCTGTCTATATCTCTAAGATGAAGTATTATGATTATTTACATTATTCGGACAGTTATCCTCGTCTTCATCTTCATCGTCATATTCACAACGTTTGTGGATAAAAACGTTGGTTAGATCCAGTGATTAGACCCAGAGGGTTGTGAGTTCAATACCAGGCTACAGCAGTGGTGAACCCCAAAACTTGGAGAGTTGAGTTAAAGAGAAATAACTGAGACATCCGGAAGAGGCATGGCACGTGGAACTAGAACAATCTACCCAGTTGGATGAAATAAAGGGTTCGCTTCAAAATTCTAATCACCTGAAGAAGGCCGGGGCGTACAACGGCCGAAACGTTGTGAATATGGCTATGAAGATGAGGATAACAGTCCGAATAATGTAAATGATCTTAACTTTTTTTGAAAATACTTGGAGTTAGGTGAAAGTTAGTTCAGTTATTGCAGAATATTTATTATATATATATATATATATATATATATAAAGTGGTCAATGATGTCAGCACTAAGAAGCGATAGTATATTTCATGCTTGAACGCAATTTTCAGGCCGAGTGGGGACAATATTGCATTCGAGCATGAAACAATCTATCACCGCTTGGTGTGACCTTAATGCCAACTTTTATATTTCCATGTATTCTATCTCTGATATTGGGAAGATTTGCCCATAAAATATCATACTTTAAAACCATATTTTTATCATATATATATATATATATATATATATATATATATATATATATATATATCACAAAATTGTCCAAATCATGTAACAGTATTGGATAACTGACCATCCCATAAAATGTTTAATATCTAAAAGAACACTAAACTAATTGAGCTTAATTTTTCCATGTTTTCAGATTAGAAATTTAGTCATCTTGACACCAATTCTCGTAAAACCACAGAAAAACTCTATGAGTTATTAATCTAGAAAGAGAACAGGTTAAAATCATTTTGTGTCAGCCTCACAATATCTTTCCAACTGAGCAAAGGTGAGAGGAAAAAGATCATTCAGGTCTTCAGTAATGACACCAACATTCATACTCTGGTTTCCATCTTCAAATTCCATTCAAGAGCTACGTTTTAAAAATGAAGGAACAGTAGAGAGGAAAACTGGGTTAGGAGGTCACAACAGCAAGAGGGATCATCGTTTCAACTTAGATCTAAATACATTATTATTGTTCAAAGTAGAGTTCAATAGTGTTATACAAACCTCGGAGAATTCCAGTGAGATATCTTTAATCATTTCTGAGATACAACTGGTCAAAGCTTAATCAAATAATTGAACAATTTTGCTGTTACAAAGGGTATATATATGTGTATATATATATATATATATATATATATATATATATATATATATATATAGGATATAAGGGATAACGGTATATAAATTTCTATATAAATATATCAAGAATAGTTTTGAAAGAAAAGATATATATATATATATATATATACATACATATATATATATATATATATATATATATATATATATATATATATATATATATATATATATATATATATATAAAATTTAGATATTTGTAGAGTTTCATGGTGATTAATGCTTTGCCGCAGTGGGGACAGAGATGTATGACAAATCTCGTGATGTGTAGTCCTACGCAACTGTTAGATCACAAAATGCAGGCTTGTGCTCATCGCTGGCTAAATTGCATAACCATTGTGAAAGATATCTCTTCTGTAGCTGAAACGTTGTTCTATCTGATCGGCCCATCTGGCTCCTTGTACCCGACGTGGTAATATTTGGATTAAATAGATAGCATTACTTTCAGCGCATCTTTTGGAATAATATTAAATTTGATCTTTCAAGCTGTATATTACGTCGGACAGGTCGAACTCTCTAAAAATGGCTTCCACTCTCAATAACGCATCTCCAGTTAACCATATGTGTACAGATATATCAATGAATATAAGCTTAGATGAAAAAGTGTGTGGAATCTCATGTATCTGTTTGTGTGCACTTCCCCAAGAATATATAGATTCGTGCTTGCATCAATCAGTGATTTAGATATTTTTGTGCATTTGTGTATAGTTTCGCGTATTTCTACAGTAATATAAATCTATTGAATTCTGTACAGTAGAGGTCAAATCATTTCAGGAAAAAAAAGAACAAATCTTTACCTCGTCTATCGGGCTGAAAATGTTTGATAGATAAATACAGTTTTAAAGATTGGGATAATTCGGTCTTCTGTGGTTGGAGTTATCAGAAGCAACAGTATCAATGCATCTGCGTATCGTACACGCATGCTCAAAGTCTTCGCATGCGTGCTCTCTTAAATCAAAGTGATTTCATGTCTGCTATTGTTGATATATGCCGATTTACAAAAGGGTGAAAATTCAGTTTAAAAAATATACCAAATAAATCAACATATTTGATAACTAGGTTACATTCTGTCATTGCGGGGTAAACTTTAGGCGAATAAGAAAACATGAAAAAAATAAAGTTTAATCATTGATTTCTCCACGGCAAAAGCGAGTAGCTGAAAAAAAAAGAGATTTTCGAGGAATTTGTTGGGTCATGAAAACATTAAGTGTGTAGACTACATAAGAATTACAAAAGGAAAAAAAAATATTTTCATGATTTCTTTTTCTTTAAAGTACAGTCTTCCTTCAAGAAGTGGCCCTCCCCAATTTCCTATCTATTGTAGCTCTTAGCAATGCTTGTCCCCATACTATGTTTCTCCCTCTATGGTCTGCCATAAACTCGTTAGGTAGGTTACTCTCTGTTTCTCTCTTGCCTTGGGTGTGTCTTGTGAGTGTCATATTCTCCAGAACTTCTTTCCGGTCTCTCTTTGATTTTAATTATGAACAGCTTAAATGCTTTTATTTTCCTTTAAACGTCGTTGTAATAAACATGCTTCGTCCATGATAGTCTTAGCATTCGTTTTAGAAACACATTTCTGTTACATCAAGTCTATGAGACAATTATCCAATATTCACTATCATATAAGAAGATTGATAAACCTTCGGGATTATCTACGGAAAAATTCTTTCTTTTTAGCGCTTATGTTTACAATGGCTTCATCTCTAGTGATCATACAACATAAATATGAGGACACGCCATGGATACTTACTTATAAATCCTGCCCAAGAATAGACTGATGCTTGCATATTTAAGAAGAAATTATTCACACTAATCTAAGATATTAGTAAAATATAGTACAATTATTTCGTCCCATAATTCACGGAATTTTTCATAAAACTATCACTGCGTAATTATAAGCTAATAATCTATGAGCCTGAATTAAGCGCCAAATATTACAAGTAAAAATGTCGGCCATTTAACACTGAAATACCTGTTTTTATTAAAGATTGAAGAGAAAAATTTTATAAGTTTCAGTAAATGCCTAAAGTTTCTTATAAGAAAAAATGGCTAATATTATCGTTACCATTACCGTTTTCGTGAATTTGATTCTAATTTCGACATCTGTTTATATTTGTAAGATGAGACATTATGTACACTATTTACATTATTCGGACTGTCGCCATATTTATTACAACGTTTCGGCTCTTCAGTATCTGTCTATATTTCTGAGATGAGATATTATGTACACTATTTACATTATTCGGACTATATTTCACAACATTTCGACCGTTGCACGCTCCGGTCTTCTTCAGGTGGTTGGAATGACGAACTGAACGCTTTAGTTCGCTCACTGGGGTATATTGTTCTATTTCCACGTACCATGTCAAATGGATGTCAGATAACAGTTATCTCCTGTTAATTCCCCTTTCCAAGTTCTCCACCGCCTTAATCAGATATTTAACTCAAACTCTTTGAGTCCTGTCACTGGATCTGACTCAATTTATCCACTGTGCCATGTGTCCTTGAGGACATCTGTGTATGAATTTCTGGGTAATATGAACCTAATGTCTTCAGCAATCATTTTTTGCCAGTGCTCATATTGCAATTTTTTGCTGTTATCATTTCATGTTTTTACCAGAGCTCATACTGCAATTTTTGTTGTTATTATCGCTTTTGTCTGGCATTCCTTATTATGGTTTCCATATTATATTCATTTCTATGCTTGGTCGGCTCAGGAGATTTTTGTGACCTAGCATATGTGCTGATTCCTGTTGAAGAGGAGAATTAACAGGAGATAACTGATAACTGACACGGCACGTGGAACTAGAACAGTGAGCAAAATAAAGAGTTCAGTTCGACATTCCAACCACCTAAAGAAGGCCGGAACGTACAACGGCCGAAACGTTGTGATAAATATGGCAACAAAGATGAGGACAATAGTCCGAATAATGTAAATAGTGATTCTAATTTGTTCTACAGGAAAAATTAGATATTATATACCCCAGTAAGTATCGACATATCATAAAATCAACCAATATGAGTAATTAATTGTGAAGATCCCCCCCACTTCTCAGGAGATCAACTGTTTAGGAGAGATAATATACACAAACAATTACTTGTCTTCCTTTGAAGACAATGAAACTACAACGTAATCTCCGACTTTACATTTAACAGCTTTCTGATTTGCGATTGAACCGAAGTAACTTTTACGTATTCTTTAGTTTCTGTGTGTTGCTTTGAGCATAGAACTGATATAGCGATTATATTGAAGCCGGCGTCTCGTCTCGTCTGACGAATATTTCAGGAAGTCGTGTAACCTCCATTAGAACTGCTTCTAGGATGAACGAACAAATAGTTTCTAAGAGCATAAACGACTGTAACAAAAAACAAAAAAAAATGATAAACACGAACTGAGGAAAGACATTATGAGAGGATTCTTCGATTCAGGGAAATACGGACATCTGTAATTTCAGCCTCTTCTGTCTATAGAGAAATGTTCTTTACTTATGGTACCATATGTCAGGAACAGTATTTCGTTCTTTATTTATTCTCGGTTTGTAAGTCATCACCAACTGATAGTGATTTTGTATAGGAATTTATAGCGAACAAAAGAGTTGCATATTTTCTAGCGCCGCCTCCGATGTGTGTTCATTTCTAGAAAAAAAAAACCCTGAGTTTTGATTGTTTATTTTCAAGACGGACTGATATATCTCTCTTAGAGGATTAACTTAGCATATTCTTTCTATTCTAATTCAAACTTCGTTTGGTTGAGTAAACTGTCATGCAATACCAATACTTCCACATGGCAGTGGATGCTTGACAATTTCGTCACAGACGAATACGTCCTGGGTATGACGATAAACTACATGCGCGTCCTGAGTGTGACGATAAACAACATGCGCGTCCTGGGTATGACGATAAACTACATGCGCGTCCTGAGTGTGACGATAAACAACATCCGCGTCCTGGGTATGACAATAAACTACATCCAAGGATCAAGAGTTTTTGAGGGGCGTGAAACCACTTCTTTTGCTGGTGTTACCCTGTTCAGCCTAACCCGGGGTGTTAGCACTTGTTAGGTTCCCAGCTATGGGAAAATAGTTGAAACGCCCAAACTGTGGTTAAAACACTATGAAAGTGTAAAAATAGATTTTAATATAAGCAATACACTTCTGCAAAAAAACTATTACTAGCAATGAATTTTTGAGGAAAAATATTACCAGGAATACATTTTTACAAGCAATACATTTTTTAAATAAATATTACCAGCAAAACGTCTAAAAAATAGTTTCAAGACTTATTACTCAATACCATTGGACTGGATTCATAAATGGTAATTATCACCAGCAATAAAAATCTTTAACTTTAACTAACCTATTGAGGTTGATATACCGTAAAAAAAAAAGAAACTAAACCAAATCACAGACGAATAATCAAGTTGAGGCAAAAGAGATGTTCCATAGAAGGATACTCGAAGTACCTCGGAAGAAGCATGAGGAAGATTTTAAGAAATAAAACGAACTCATGTACTTAAAATCAGAAAGAGATTTCTAGGATCCATAATGAGGAAAGAGAGCTTGGAGAATATGACACACATAGGACATATTGAAAACAAGACAGAGAGAAACAGCGATAACATACCTAACGAGTTTGTGTAAATGGATAGAAGAACAGGGAAGGGGAAGGATAGTGAAAATAAACAAACATTGCTTAGTGTTACAAAAGATAGGAAGCTGTGGAGTGGCGTAATCCCCCACGTGATGAAAGGATATAACATAAAGGATAGTTTATCTCTTATTTTCCAACTCGGTAGTAAATTAGGTATTCTTTATAAGATTATATAATGCCGTTATGTATCTGCTGAGTGGTTGAGAGGGTTGCGTATTTTCCACTGGCATCTGGGACCACTGTTCGAATATTAATAGAGACGAAGGTTTTGAATGATGATGGCGAGTCTAACCCTCTTAAATAAATGGCGCAAAACAATCTTTCTACTCTAATTCATCTCATTTGTACTTTTATCCGAATTTTCTATGTTTGGTAAATAATAAATTGGCAATTCTTTCCTGTGAGAATGATTGAATTGAGAAAATTTATTTACTGTCTAATCGAAGTGAATCATTTTGTTCATACAGTGTATAAGAGACCCGGATATAAGAGAAACCCGGATATAAGAGAGATTTTCTCTGGTCCCAAATTATTCCCATACTTACCTAAACAAAATAGACCAAACCCTGATATAAGAGAAACCCGGATATAAGAGACTTCTTCTCCGGTCCCGACAACTCTCTTATATCCGGGTTACACTTTACTTTCTGGTTTGGTGCTTAATGTATTATTCCGTGTAAGAAGCGTTTTTTTTATTTTATTTTATAAATATTTGTTGTTTTTTTCATTTTGTCGTCATTTACAAATACCTTTCGAAATAATTTGCGCACTGATTTTGGAAGCCATTATCAAAGAGCTTAGGTTAATACTTGTGGCAATATGTAACAAGAGTATAAACTAATATTGATATTTTGGGTTATGTCAGTTTTATCTTTATTCAAATATTGCGTCTTCACATATAATGCCGGTTCTTTAAAGTATCGTGACTTCACACGTCAGTCTGAGATTTCGAGTCGATTCTTTTAAAATAATTTATTAAATAAGTTTCGTAGCTTTGTTCTTAAATCTGATAAAATTGTGTTGATGCTGGATTGACTGTTATTATAGTTAGTTATTCTAGTAATTTTTCGAATTTTTTACAGTTCATGTGATGTAGTATAATCAGTGGCAATGGCGTCATCATCTAGCTCAGTCCTTCTCATCCGGAGTTCATGTATACCCTGATGACCCATGTAAAATTACTAGCGTCCCCACAAAATAGCAAATTGGGGGTTAATTATTCACATATTTTAAAATGGTTTCTTATGAGTTATTTTACAAGTGTACATAAATTTTCAAAAGTTTATTTTCATTAAATTAGTTTTGCTTCAAAATAAGGCATATATATTTACTATTTCTATAATACAATTCCTAAACTTATCTATTAGTAAAGAATAAGATAAGCTTTTCTTTTTCGTCGAATACTAAAGTGAGGGTCCACCATAAATGATTAAGAGCAACAGTGGTCCATAGGTAAAAAAAAACGTTGAGGACCACTGACCTATTAACATTATGCCTGGGGTATTTCTGGGGGGCGAGTATATGTCTGCGGTGTTTCTGCCGCCTGCCGCACGCACACACACACACACACACTATATATATATATATATATATATATATATATATATATATATATATGTGTGTGTGTGTGTGTGTGTGTGTGTGTGTGAAAAGTGAGTGGATATAAATATAAATAAATATATATATGTATAATTATTTATATATTATATGCGCGGTACTTATTAGAAAGGGCTCAATATTAGAGATAGAGCTAACATATTTGGTTGGATAGATGTGAGTTTGTGACCCTGGGTTTCACGCTTTAGCGGTCGTCAGACAGTTTGTCGTGAAACCCAGAGTCACAAATTCACATCTATCCAACCAAATATATATATATATATATATATATATATATATATATATATATATATATATATATATATATATATATATATATATATATATATATATATATATATATATATATATATATATATATATATATTATAATATATATATATATATATATATTATAATATATATATATATATATATTATAATATATATATATTATAATATATATATATATATATATTATAATATATATATATATATATATATATATATATATATATATATATATATATATATATATATATATATTATATGTATGTATATGTAATATGTATGTATATTATAATATATATATATGTATGTATAAATAGTGAACTCTCCCGTCGTATTCGACGTATGAGGGTTAAGCAGCTCAGTCTATATGAACCAACAGCCAGGCAAGAGCACATATGATTTGATTATAGTGGTGAAGGCATTGTGCAGAACCAACCACACATTTTGAAGGGCTGAATACAGAGACCTGGTGCACTACGTGCCACAAGGTCCCCAAACGATCCTCCGCATGTTTTGAATTCAGAGTTGTTCTTCTTCTAGATCAGTTACCATCCAAAGCTAGAGTACCCCGTCTGTCCTGCTATTTACCCATAGATGGAAGGAGAAGAAGAGGATTCATACCTTTCTCAAGAGTATTAGCACGTAAGTGAATGTAATAGATTCAGCTGTAATTCGAACTCGGCTCTCCGAGTCCTCAATACGAGCAGCTACGCCACCGTGCCTTTATATACACCGTGTGTAACAGCAAAATTGTTCAAATCGTGTAACGGCATATAATTGGTCATCCAATTCGCCATAAATACGACGGATTGATATTAATATATATCCTAAGTTATGATTATGAATAACACATTGCTTTTACAATTTCGATATTGCATACACAACGCTGCCTGTTTTTATATTATTATTAATAAATCTGTCTACCCACTGCGCGCATGCGTAACAATTATGAAGATTGTTTTTTTGCTTCTTTTGGCTCTGAGCAATGTCCAGTCATTAACGTATTGTAGAACTGATTTCTTAAAGTGTAAACATTGTCTGAAGGATTCCTTTTGTTAGTGATAATTAGAGAGAAAAAAAGGCTTCCATTCAGAGAATTGAGGGTATTTCTTTTGAGTGTTCCTGATTTCTAAACATCAGGTTCATTTTATTTTCTTCTTTTTTCTCTTATACATTCTTTATTTTCTTTCGGCGTTTTGTAATGATATTTTATTATATTCGCTAAATATTGCTTTATTAAAAAAAAAACTCCCCCTATTTTCTGATATTTCCAGAATTATTATTTAAATATGCTGTTCTTCAATGATCAAACTCTTATACGATCTTAATTTTTTTTCGGATGTTTTATAATTATATTTTTTTATATTCGCTTAATATTTCTTTATAAAAAAAAAACTGTCCTTATCATTCCCAAGAAGCCATGATTATTTACACATGATAAAATCAACGGAATCTGAGGAGAGCCGTGATTACATAAGTTCAGAAAAGTCATGGCATTAAAAAAGCATTTCATCAAGGAAATTGTTTGAATAAGTTTCCTACTCAGCTTGCAAGCCGTTGGTAGTGTTGATTTTCTTTTTTATTATGGATTAATATGTCAGTGTTTCGAATTTAGATAGCTCGGTCTACTATTCCAAGAAGAACTTATTTAACTAATTACTCTATTTTTCGGTGCATAACGCGTAATCTTTTTACCTTAAAATTTAATGTCAAAATCTACCTGAGCCCTATACACGAAAGACAGACTGTTTCACTGTATCACAGCTCATCAGTGTGATAGACGTCCGGTTGCCTCTAGCTAGGATCGAAACTCTCTTGAATTGGCGTCAGTCGGAAATTCTACCCCTAAGCCGTTGGCGTACGGCAGGGATGAATTTAAGCGTATTTATTTTTTAATTAAACACACGGTGACTGAGAGAACCCGATTCGCTTTACCGAAGAGTCTTGTATTATTAGGAGAAATAGTCATTGTTTACAAACTCACACTTCCTCATCAGAGATCTCAACCGAAAAAAATTTCTCAGGAGCATATATATTGTCCTTTTTTTAAAACTTTCCATGAGCACATATATATATATATATATATATATATATATATATATATATATATATATATATATATATATATATATATTGCATGTTTCATTAAAAACGACAGACAAGATACTGCGGGTAAGCTTTTTATTTAATTTTCTTGTCTTCGAACAAGTACTTTCTTTTTGGGACACAGAGTGAATAGAAACTGTCCAAATGTTCTATAGTTCCGAGCGCTTTCGGCTATACTTTTAGCCATTATCAAGGATGATTTTATTTTTTCAGTTTAATTGAGTGTGTGCGTTATGTGTATGTTTTTAGTGTGTTATAGAGATGTTTTATTTTACGAACACGGTTAGCGCATTGTGGTCTTGTTCGTAGTTAATATTGTTAAGAGTTGGCTTTTTTATCTTTTTTATTATTAGGACTTCCATTATTTTTAATCTTTTTTTTACAGGTCGATGCCGTTTTTATGCTGTGTTTTTTTACTAGTATGTTTCGAATGGAGTCTGGTCAGTTTGTGTGTGTTTAAGTCGGTTCTAATAGAGCTATTACGCAGAAAGTATAGCCGAAAGTGCTCGTAACGATAAATCATTTGGACAGTTTCTACACACTCTGTATTCCCAAAAAGAAAGCACTTGTTCGAACACAAGAAAAATTAAATAAAAAGCTTAAACGTAGTGCCTTATATATCGTTTTTAATGAAACATGCATAAATGAAGGATTACTCCCTAAATACTATATATATATATATATATATATATATATATATATATATATATATATATATATATATATATGGCAATGCATAGTTTAGTCCTCTTGAATGTACTATGTACGGATTTCAAATGTGAAATGCACGTCACTAATCAGAGTGCTTAATGTAGTTAACCCCGGCAATTTGCTATTCGAATTTCAGTTTTTATTGCATACTCGGCGAAATATGTCTTCAAAATAAGCATGCGTCTTATACATCAGTACGTCATATATTTAATAATTAGTTAGTATTATTTAAAAAAAATGACCGTAGCAACAGACCCCGCCAAAAAAGAATGAAAAAACGCCAAAATAAATGAACGTTGGGATCCTCATATGTTTCCGCTCGCTTTTGACGGATATTCTTCAGAGGTGATGGTTGTGGTGACGACTGCAAAATGGGATCGTCTCAAGTTTGTTTACTCGAATGAGATCGATTTTCGTAAAATAATATCCAATCCGTTCAGTGATAATTTCATTGGATCGACTTACGAAAGTTAAAGCGAGGTCTGTTCATATAAATGAATAAAGGAATGAAAGAAAGAAAAAAAAAATCGAGCAAGAAAATAGTAATCAATGTCGTGATCTTGCAAGCAACGTGAGAGGATCGACTTTAGAATTCTAACATTACGTCAATCTGTCAGCAAAAACAACGGCTCAACTCATGAGCAAAGTTATTTGAAATGAATTCGAACCGCAATAAAAGATCAGATTTCTGGGAAAAAAAAAGAAAAGAATTGACCAACGTCCCCCCCCCCAAAAAAATAATGAAATGAGGCAGATAATGGATGATGAGCTCTCTAAAACAAATGATCGCTCAATAAAAGAAATGAAACAGTGTATGGCCTTTTTGAACAGTTAGAAGACTAAACACTAGCACAATAAGATCGATCCTCACTAGGTGCCCAAAAATTGAGACTGTACTGAACTTAGTACGTACTATGTGACCTCAGCGTGGAATAAAGCTTAGAAAGCTATTTTTGCATATCCTGAATTCTGTAGCGATTTGGAATCTCATAATGTATTAGGTTGGTGCAAAAATAATGTCGTTTTCTCACATATGTTACTATGTGAGAAAACGACATTATTTTTGCACCAACATAATACCTTACAACCATTGCTCGGCATTAAACTAAACCTTTGTTAATTGCCAATAATGCAAAACATTCGCGTCATACATTATTTACATTAGTCGGACTATTGCTCTCATCTTTGTCGCCATATTCATTACAACGTTTCGGCTTCTTCAGGTGGTTGAAATGTCGAACTGAACCCTTTATTTCGCTCACTGGGGTAGACTATTCTAGTTCCACGTGCCATGTTTAATGGATGTCAGTTGTCAGTTATCTCCTGTTAATTTCCCTTAACTGGGTATTGAACTCACACTCTTTGTTTCCTGTCACTGGATCTAACCAACGCCTTTATCCACTGTGCCATGACATTTGTGTATGAATTTCTGGGTATTATAAACCTAATGCTTTCAGCAACCATTTTTTTTTACCAGTGCTCATATTGCAATTTTGCTGTTATCATTTCATATTTTTACCAGAGCTCATATTGCAACTTTGTTGTTAAGGCAGTGGAGAACTTTCAGAGGGAAAATTAACAGGAGATAACTGATAACTGACATCCGTTAAACATAGCACGTGAACTAGAACAGTCTACCCCTATGAGCGAAATAAAGGGCAGTTCGACATTCCAACCACCTGAAGAAGGTCGGAGCGTACAACGGCCGAAACGTTGTAATAAATATGGCGACAAAGATGAGGACAATAGTCCGAATTATGTAAATAATGTACATAATACCTCATCTCAGAAATATAGACATACACTCATTGTCAGTGTTTCATAATCTAATTTCGAAAGCCATTATAAATCTAGCCAGCTCTGTCGTCACTGAGAGCTCCACATTCGTGGCCTTGTTCCATATTCATCTTGTTTTATGTTGTGTTCCGTCAGGAAGGTGACAATCATAGCTCTCCATAACTCACCTTTTCTTTGTATCTCTAAGTAATGTTTTCTCCTTTACCATCCCTCCAAGTTCCTGTCCTCCCAGGACTCGCTAAGTAGGTTAGTTACTGTTTCCCCTCTGTCCTCTTGCCTTGTGAGGATTAACATCGCCTTTCCCTCTTTCTTCGTCTTGTATCACAGACATTTCAAGCGTCACTTTTCTGAATCTGATGTACAAATATCCTTTTTTGCTTACTTTTCTTTCTATGTGCCGTTTCCTTTCAGGAAGTAGGCGATCACGGCTCTCCACCTCCCTCTATCTCTTGCAGCTCTCAAGTTCTTTCCCTCTTCCGCCTCCCCCCACCCAGACCACGTTTTGTCATCCACTTGTTTAAAGCCTTAAAATTACCTCGTTACTCATATATTTCATTCATGTTATTTTCAGCATTCTTCTGTAGAACATCTTCAAGTCTCTTCTGTATCTTTGACGAAATTGTTCAGCATTCACTACCATCTAAGAGGATTGATATTTCATATTACATCACTTTGTTTCTAATGACATTATCACGATGATTCTTATTCTTATATGTACAGTGTCCATTCAAGAAGTTGCTGATCATGGCCCTCCGCAATCTCCTATCATTTGAATATCTAAAGAATGTTTATTCTCTTATTATCTTTCCTAGATTTCGTTCTGTTATCCGTTTGCAAAAACCTGTTGTATAGCTATACCCTCTTTGTTTTCTTCTACCCGTCTGAGTGTCAAATTATCCAAGCCTACTTTCCTCATTTTGTATCCCATGTATTTAAACCGTCTCTTTTTGAGTCTAAATATGTGTCCTTTTTGTTTCCATTTCTTTCAAACCTAATATCCCGTCCATGTTATTCTCAACAGCCTACTGTAGAACTGCATCTCTGTTGCCTGAAATCTGTTCTTAAAGCGCAAGGGAATTGTCCTGTATTCATTGCCATATGTGAGGACTGATATTGCATAGCACGCGGAATATGGGTGTCTCACCATGAAGTAATAATGGGGATATTTCCTCGTAGAATAATAGGGGTAAATGTCTCACCGTAGACTAATGTTGATTGAGGACTGAACTCATTGGATAAACTTGTCGCTGACTGACCTAAGTTTATTAACTAAAAATTGAAATAATATTTTCGAATCGACTTTAAATAAGTGTATTGAAAAAAATTAGGTAAACTATTTGACAATTCGAACATCCATAACAACGAAAGAAAAATGCAGCTATATTGTACAAAATAAAGAACGGAAAACAGAACTATATTATTGTGGCAATTTGAACAACCGATTACGACTGATTTGCTTGTGGAAGGAAACGTTGGAGAATTGATAGATTGGGAAGATGACTATCAAATATGAGACAATGGTGTGTAATTAGTTCTTCGAAGAAGGAGAGGAAAAAGAGAAAAGGAAATAGAAATGAAAAAAAAAAAGACAAAGAGTGTAAGACAGAGAAAACTATGAAGAAATTCAGCTGGAGAAGATGAGTTCAGGCATAATTTAAATTATTAAAAGTAAAAGAAAGAAAAAAAAGGAAGAAAGAACACAAGAAGAAATAAAAGGAAGATAGGAGCAAGAAATTAAACGGAAATGCGACATCAAGAAGAATGATGAATAAAAGAAGTAAGGTTTGTTAAAGAAAATAGAAAGAAAGAATAAATATAAAAAGAAAGAAAGTAAAAAGAAAGAATTAAAGAGAAATTAAAAAAGAAAGAAGAAAATAAAAATTAATGTGAAAAAGAAGAAAGAATTAATGCAAAAGAAAGAAAGAAAGAAAGAAAGAAAGAAAGAAAGAAAGAAAGAAAGAAAGGCAGGACAGACATGGAAATATTAGGTTGGTGCAAAAATAATGTCGTTTTCTCACATAGTAACATATGTGAGAAAACGACATTATTTTTGCACCAACCTAATATTAATAAGAATCAAATGGACGAATGAAAGAGACTAAAATAAGAATGAACGAAAAAGGGAAAAATGCCGGAAGAATCAGGAGATGAGATAAAAAAATGAACGCGAAAGGAATATCAATAATATTGAGAAGTGTAACTGCTGGGTACAAGATGTTGGAAAGATTATGACACAAACAGAAAAAGGCGTTGAATAGGATGGCGAGGTGTGAGGTGTAGAATAATGAAAAGGAGATTAGATATCAGTTGAACACGAACAGACTTAGAGAGGCGATTCGCATAGAGATAAGATGACATATTGATAGAAAAGAATGTAAAATGGAATAAGACGAAAACAAAGAAAACAGAAGAGAGTGAAAGAAAGAAAGAAAGAAAGAAAGAAAGAAAGAAAGAAAGAGATACGAACGTAGAAAGAAAACAAAAGAACCAAAATTTCACTGAGGTAAGTTATGTCAATAAATGAAAATGAGGCTGAGAAATGTTTGGAGGAACAGAAAAGGAATCCAGGAAAGAAAAAAATGAAAGAAAATTAAAAAATATATATTTCTTTTTTTATTCTTTTCTTTTATCCCATATATATATATATATATATATATATATATATATATATATATATATATCCACAAATATTCTTAAAGGTCTATAATTGATAACAAAAGCCATTGGTTTATACCAACGGCTTCCCGTACTTAGTACTTCTCGTTTTCACTCTGGCGTAGTCACGTGTGACGTCACGAGCTAAGATGCGATTTTCGCTTCCGCGTCTCGTATACACCAGTTTGTCGTTGCTTGGAAATCTTTCATGCAACAAAAACAGACTATCATTATTGTTTTGCTCGTCTATTGTTTCATATATTGAAATGTAATTGTCATCTTTGATAATGGCTTACGTAAGCCGAAAGCTTAGACAGGATTAAAAAACCTGTATCAATATGGTGATTTTCTTTCATCTTTCAATGATAATGTTATTAAGCTAATCAAACAATATGAAAGGAATTTACTTAAAATAAATAGAGAAAACTTGTCTATATTATTTAATGAAATATGCATCAATACACACACACACACACACACACACACACATATATATATATATATATATATATATATATATATATATATATATATAGTTAGACGTAGAGAGCCAGAAAAACCTACCAAGGTTTCACCTAAGCAGACCGTCAGGGAAGGCTGGCAAATCAATATACCGAAGGTTTTCCGAGCGAGTATAGTTTTTTTTATACTTATAAGGTTTCTATTAAAATAAGTATATATATATATATATATATATATATATATATATATATATATATATATATGTGTGTGTGTGTGTGTGTGTGTGTGTGTTTTCTGGATTTGGCTCTTTCATAATTATATTGTTTTCGGCTGAGCTCCATGGACAACTCCAGGAAACCCTTCATTCAACTCTGTAAAAATTAAAGACAAATTAAATTAATCATTCTAAATTTGATTTAATCCCATTTATCTTCTAAATTAGCGTTTAATGAAAAAGAAGGCACTTAAGTCAATAGACACAGACAGACAAGCAAATATTTTCATAGTAACTGCACTGATCATTTTTTTAACCCCGTGTGTCCCAATCATATGAATTTATTCGTGTTACGAGACTGACATCTAAGTCCCAACCTTTTATTGTTGAAATAGCTAAATGCCACCACCACTTCAACGCCAACCATTTCTTTTTTCGCACTTTTCACCCGTGGAACTCCCTTCTGATTACTTGCTTCCTTGATAACTACAATCTTCAAAAAATTAAATGCAACGTCAATCGCCATCTTCATGAAACCTGTTAAGTTTTGTCCTTTTCTCAATCCTCCCTATACTCAGTCTTTTCTCTCACTTTCAATCCTGTAACCCTCACCTGCGTACTAGTGGCATAACCCGCCTAGTTTGAGTGACATAATTTAAAAAATTAGAAAAGAAAGGTGGTGATATCCAAATTTGTTTAAAAACGGGTTTGGAAAATAAGATGTTAAATTCTTTCACCTGTTTGTAATAACACGAAAGAAAGTGTTATCATATTTATATCGAAGTCGGGTGCTAAATAAAGATAAGGCCTTGAATGATGCCTTCCAAGGATTTGCAGTAAGGAATGCTTTAAGAGTGCTGAAGAAATGCTTACATCAAAGAGTTTCGTAAAATCCTGACTGGAAATTCAAACACGATTTAGAAAGACCGCCGTAATATAAGTAATTATAATGAAGAAAATACATTTGATTTTTAAAAACTTTACCGTTTAAAGATTTTACCTTATTCAATATAGTTTAGAGATTATTGGTTTCGGCGTTGTTGTTTTTAACACATACTTTTAGCGAGTAAGTTTTTTTGATTTTTCTCTGTGGTATGTTACTTGTGGACTTTAGAATTCGCCAAATATTTTTTCAACAAGACTATCCCGACACAACAGCAAAACGCCATTGTATTAAAGATGCCATTAAAGTAGTGAAAACGAGAGAACGTGTATAATTGGAATCGATGCATTTGTTGACTATCCTTGGGGGGAAGTGTTCAGGATTTCTAAGAAACAGCAAGGAAACACGTAATTGTTCTTTTGCCAATAGTAAACATTAGAGAACAGGCGAGATTGGAATGAGTGACTCTTTCTGGTCCTAGGAAGCACGTGACTTTCTATTATGATTTTGTGCCAATAATGGGAATGAACGAACGCGTGCGAGTGAAATGAACGGTCTGATTGAAGTTAAACTATTTGGATGTTGGGGGTATTCTAGCAGATGTTTGGTGATTAAATCATTGACCGTCCCTATAATACTACAAGTTGAAAATGCATTAACTGGCGATTTTTAAAGAGTCTGATGAGGTAGGCATTATCCTTTAAAAGAACTTTCACTTAACATTGAAAGCCTACGGCCATATAGCGTTGGCCCATCAGTTCCCATACGGTCACCAAAATTAACGTTGGACCTGGTCAGTACCTATATGGGTAACCCCTTCGGAATACCAGGTGATGTAAACTTGGTTGTATGGACGGTGTAATAGATAATGTTAATCGTAGAAGCCCCGTTCGAAATTCAGTTGGGTTCAATATATTCACTTACATGCAAATACCATTGGAGTATGAATAAGGTATTAATCCACCTGTCTCCCCATCTATGGGTTAAATAATAAGACTTTTGTCACTAAATCATTATTATCTAAATAAATTCTTAAAATCTAAAAATATTTTCCAGTTTTAAACAACTTTAAAAGGGTTGCTAAGCCATAAAAAATACGAATCAATCAATCGAAATATTCGGCTTGATACCCACTCTTAAGTCATTAAATATATTTTTTTAGATTTTTATAGATATTTGTTTTTTTAGTTTTATTTTCTTTTGTTTGATTATTCTTAAGCAAGTATTTTCTGACTCAGTGTCTTTTCTATTGCTTTCTTTGCATTTAATAATGTAGTCACCGAAAACACAGAGCCATAGAAAAAAAATGCAATGCCGAAGGATACAAAAACATCCCACTATATTCTAATGTCTCTCTAATCCCCCAACTCCCTAACAACGAAAGGCTGGCATTGAACAGTGAGCCATGATTACAATGGCGTTTAGGGCGAGGAGTAATAACGATTCTTTCTTTGGCACTCACCGTTTTCGAAATACAGATAATGACAGAGATATAAAGACGATGGAAATGGGAAATGACATCTTTCTAAAGGTTTCCTAATACCTTTGCTTTTTACTAAGTTTTTATTCGAGCGGGCGATTCAAAATCTCGAACAATATTTGAGGCTTCCCTTTTACTCGTGACAAGTTCTCGGCAATGTTGTCAATTACCATCATCGTAATCGTCATCATTAGGATTAAAATAATTAAAATGGCTGAAACTATTATCGGCTGTACTTACTTTCTTCTTTCTGTGATTCTCAGACAATCATGGCTCTCCACAACTTCCTGTCTCTTTTAACTCCCTAATAAACTTTGTCTTTCTGTTATTTCTCCTAAGCCCTATTCTATCATCTATTTAGTCAAGCTAAGTATGTTACGCATTGGTTTCCTCTTGCCCTCTATCTGTTCTGGGAGTATCATATTTTCCAACCCCTCTTTCCTCATTACGTGCCCCAGAAAGTTCAACTGTCTCTTCTTGATGTTAAGTATTAGTTTTCTTTTCGTTTCCATTTTCTCCAAAATGTCGTCATTGCGCACCTATTCGGTCTACGGTATCCCCAGTATCCTTCTGTAGGAGCATATTTCTGTCTCCTCTTCATCTTTGAGGAGATTGTCCAGGAAGACAAATATCACGTAGCAGTTTGGTACTGTTTTCTTTGTTACTTGGTAATTTTTTCTATTAGTACTCTGCATAGATTTTTGAATGTTTCCTTGGCTATCAAACTATTCGTTCGGATTTCGGTGTCACACCTTACCAGATTTTTTAGATTTTCGCACTTGTTTGATTTTGGTATTTCAGATTTGCAGTTCACACTTTGGGATTATCATTTTGCTAATAACTATGCATTCTTTTTTTTTTTTTATTCAGATGATGTTTGGTCCTTTCTTCTTGCTTTATTTCACTACTTCCTGTAGGAGTTTTTGTAGTTTATCTCCTGTGTCTGCCATCAACACTGTGTCATCTGCATACCTTATGTTGTTAAGATTCTTGCCGCCAATTACATTAACACAATAATAATGTCTTGCTGAGCGTTTGCGATTATGCGCATCAGCCATCGTTAAAAGCTGTTGCAGAAACCTTGCTCTAACACATTTGCATTTCTTTAACACCGACACTTTTTGAGTCTCACTCGAACCCTGTAAAGTATTTATAGCTGCCCTTTATTTTTAATACAGCTATTCATACTCTCGTATAATGTAAAGTAATAAAATAAGAAGGTAATGTAAATTTACAATTAGAAAGATATAATTTAAATCTCTGGATCAAATCAATCAACCATTCGCCCTTGCATGGAGTATTGCTACCATATATGGTCTGGATCCCGTTCTGTTTGTCTCAAGGTTCTTGATAAAATCCAGAGATAGATATGCAATGTAATTGGCTTTGATCTGGCATCTCGTCTGCAGCCGCTCTCTCACAGACGTGTCGTTGCCTCACTCTGTCTTTTTTTTTTACAAATACTCTCACGGTAACTGCTCCGATGAATTTAAGCGTTCAGCTAGGCTGGCATCTCGCTCTCACTCTTTCACTGTCGAAACTGTTAAATTTAGCCGTCTCTTCTACTCCAATAGCTTCATGTCTCGCACTTCTCGCCTGTGGAGCTCCCTCCCCTTTTCCTGTTTCCCTGACAGCTATAATTTTCATCTATTCAAATGTAATGTCAATCGACGTCTCCGGATACCTTGATCTATCTCCTATCCTTCTCTTCATCCTTTCCTCTATCACTCTTATTTGCTCTCGCTCCAACTCTCTGTAACCCCTTGCGTACTAGTGGCTTCCCACCATACTTGGGGTGAAACGCTTAAAAAAATCATAATGAGGAAAGAAGGCCTGGCGAATCTAACATGGTTATGACAAAGTGAAGGCAAGAGAGAAGATGAAGAAACCAAAGAATAATCTGTTTCAAGAATTTTAAAGAATGGATGACAGAATAAGGACGAGATGGTATTTTAAAGTGTCAAAAGATACTTTGAGCCAAACAGAAATTGCGGGGTACCATATTCTCTGACGTTGTGAAGGTATATATTGCTTTAAAATATATGACTGCAAATAAAGTGTCGCAATAAGATCGTACAGCGTCTATTATTTCGATTTTATCTTTTGATCATCAGAAATATTGCATCAATATCCTTTATGTTAAAACGAGACGTTTGATAATTTCAATGAAACCAGAATCGAAAATACTTTCGAATGTCTCCCCAGATATAGGCATTTAGAGATAAAATATGAAACAGATAAAAAAAATACAAGAAATTGTGGAGAGCTTTGAGCTAGCACATCTTGAGCATACTTCTTTTTATGTGCCATGTCCCTTCAGGACGTGGGCATTAATACCACCTCCCCTACCCTTTATGGCTCTTAGCAATGTTAGTCATTTTAATATCTTGGCCACAACCTATTATGCTATCCATCTGCACAAGGAAGTTATGTAGCTTATTCGATGTTTCCGCCTGTCTCATTTGCCTTCAATATGTCTTTTGAGTGTCAAGTTTTCCAAGCCCTCTTTCTTCATTAAGTGTCCTAATAATATCAAGCGTCCCGTTTGTTTCCATTTTCCTTAAAACTTCATCATTCATATGTTCCGTCTACGATATTCTCAGCATCCTTTTCCAGAACCACCTCACCGTTGCCTCAAGTCTCATCGTAATCTGTGAAGAAATTGTCTAGCACTCACTGCAATATTATAGGATTGATATTATATCGGAGTCTTTTGTTCTTGATTTCTAACGAAATTTTCCTGTTTCTTAATATTTTTCTTAGCGTTTGGAAAGCATCTTTTGCTATTCAAATACCATTTCGGCTTTCCCGTCCTAATCCCAGATACTGAAATATTCGTTCTTGCTTAATACTGACATTTCTAATTCGTAGTTGGCGTCTTGGACTGTTCCTACTGCTTAAGCGTAGAACACTAACCATGGGTATATAGTATCCAGCGGAATTTTTCCTATTTTTAATTACAATTTTCAGTACCTAATTTTCTTAGCTAAATAATATGTTTTTCAGTTCTTATTAATGTTAACTCAAAATACAAAGTTTGAAGTGCCTGCATGTAAAATATTTCAAATAAAGATTTATATTTAATATTTTATTTTGATATTTTCAAAATTGGGTATGATATACCCAGGGTTAGTAGGGGGGTAACTTTAATTGATAGTTAGTGTCCTAGGGTTAAGCGACACGCAACGTAAAAAAAAATACAGGAAAAAGATATTTTGTCTAAACATTATTCGGAATTCTTTGAAACATGTGTCTCTTTGCACGCCTGGCTTTCCTAAAAAGCGTCTAAAAATTAATTAAAATCGAGCGCGTGTGTGCACGTGTGTTTAAGTGTGTGTGTGTGTGGAGGGGAGGGTAATCACCCATGTCAGACAAAAAAATCGGTCAGCAAAAACGAATAGATTTTCAAAAGTAAGTTTGTTTTTTTGTTTTGTTTTTTTTTCATCCCTTATCGCTGCTGATAACGATAATGATATTACTGACCTTCTGGTATTTTAATCCGCTTTTTCGTATAAACGGTAACAGCCCATCTTTATCTTCAACACATCCATTAACATCCCACTAATATTCTATCACTTCTCTAAATATTGAAAATTAATTATTATTATTATTATTATTATTATTATTATTATTATTATTATTATTAGTATCATTATTATTGTTGTTGTTGTTTTTGTTATTGCTGTTGTTGTTTACTCTGGTTTTTATTAGTAGCCTCTTTTTCAAAACATAGCAGTCGTAGGTTTTGAACAAAAGTAGTTTTCTTAAACATTGAATAATAATAATAATAATAATAATAATAATAATAATAATAATAATAATAATAATAATAATATTAGGTTGGTGCAAAAATAATGTCGTGTTCTCACATAGTTACATATGTAAGAAAACGACATTATTTTTGCACCAACCTAATAATAATAATAATTATTGTTATTATTATTATTATTATTATTATTATTATTATTGTTGTTGTTGTTGTTGTTGTTGTTGTTGCTGTTGATTTGCTTTACGATTCGATACTTTCGGGAATAAAGCTAAATCTGGTATCATTTTCCAGTTCTGTTACCCAAAGACGATCTCAGCTTATTTTTATCATTCATACAAAACCTGCTTTATTGGAATTGTCCCCAGAGAGAGCCTATCTTTCCGAATCATTGTCACCATTTCTCGAGACCAGTCTATTTATGGATGGCTTCACCCATCATTTTTCTTTGAAACTCGCACCAATTCTTATCTTCCATTCTATTCACTGCTGTTCCTTTCTATTCTCTGAGGAATTGACTTTTTTTTCTTTTTTTTTTTGGCTCTTTCACGTTTTCACTTCTCCTTATCTTATTCGAAGTTCCATTCGATTTGAACTTCTCACTTTTTCACAAAATTACCCGATTTCTGTTCATCAGTCTACAAAAAGTTTTCCTTTCTTTTTCACTGCTAATCTCTTTTCAAATTTCTTTGTTCTATAAACATTTCCTAATATCTTTCTCAACTTGTCCCTATGCCTATCAGTTCAAATATCTATCTATCTATCTATCTATCTATCTATCTATCTATTAGGTTGGTGCAAAAATAATGACGTAATAATGTCGTTTTTTGACGTTTTTTTAACGTCACAAAACGACATTATTATGTCATTATTTTTGCACCAACCTAATATCTATCTATCTATCTATCTATCTATCTATCTATCTATCTATCTATCTATCTATCTATCTCAGTCCGTTCAAGTATCTATCTATCTATCGATTAGGCTGGTGCAAAAATAATGACGTAATAATGTCGTTTTTTGACGTATTTTTTAACGTCACAAAACGACATTATTACGTCATTATTTTTGCACCAACCTAATATCTATCTATCTATCTATCTATCTATCTATCTCAGTCCGTTCAAGTATCTATCTATCTATCTATCTATCTATCTATCTATCTATCTATCTGGCAGTTACGTAATTCTATTGTCACATATGTGTCCATGATTTTATATTTTAATTGTTGACCGGCATTTAATAATTAAGAGTTTTATGGATTAATCGAACTCTTTTTCTTCTTTTTATATTTTTGTTAACAATGTGTAATAGTCGTAGATTTGAAACAAAAGGAGTTCTTATATGCCCCTTAATGAAGAACACTGTTGAACATAATCCGGATGACCTTTACGAGGTCACCTTTTCACTCAAACCTAGTTTCACCATTTTTTAAAAATTATATTTTATTGACAGATATATATGAGAAACGTTCTGATTTTTCCCACTTTATTTTCTCCACTTTTTTTTAGACAAATTTCCAGCAGAATGGCAAATAAAAACCTTTGAGTTTTATTTATCTATTCAACGGTAAAATAACTTCACCATATTTAGGATAAAATGCGATTGTTATCAATTTCAAAAGTATAAATTATGATAACATTGATAATAAATCGATGTATTGATTGGTATTATTTTGTAACAACATTAACGACTATGGTTAATTCTTGAGACGTATTTCCGCCATTTGAATTTCAGTTATTTTTATAACAGCCACTTCGACCTTCGCACTATGTATGTTAATAAACGGCACAGTTGAAAATAACGTCTATTTGACATTTTCATGTCAGAGAAGAATGCGATTTCGTATTTCGTCGAAATCTTTTTCCTTGCTTCTGACATATGCGGATTACAATGCTAATACCCAACATAAATTAAGATAAAAGATTAATCCTTTGAGCCCTGTATTCCTGAAGAATTTTAACCTTTCTGCCTGAGCTCCTCAGTCAAAATTCGCAAATAATTGGTATGTAATGTTTCACGGTAGATATAAAAATAGTTATAAGTGTTTACCCACCGTTCAACCGGTGGTTGGGCATTAAGTTATTTTTCTCTACCACTGTTCAACCGGTGGCTGGGCATTACGTCATTTTTCTCTACCACCGGTAAAGCGGTAGACAGAGCTCAAAGGGTTAAGATAAAAGATAGTCAAGAGTTAATAATACTGACACATATAGAAGAAACAAGCCTTGCATAAATTAACTCTATAGACTGCATTAGACTTATAACTGCCATTGGATAAAAGCGTTGTTTAAAGTAATTCAGTGACTTGACCCAAAGATTTGAGAGTTCAGTATCTGGCCACAGCAGAGATGAATAAAATCTCGGAGAGTTGAGTTACTAAAGTGAAATAACTGATACCGAGATATTCAATGAAGAAAAGGCATGGCACGTGGAACTAGAATAATCTAAACCGGTGGACGAAATAAAGGTTTCGAAATTCCAACGTAAATCACCTGAAGAAGGCCGGCCGAAATGTTGTGAATATGACATTAAAATTGAGGATTCAAAGAATGTAAATACTGTAAATAGTTACAATAAGTGATCTCAGAAATATAGAGAGACCATTATCTAGACCTGGATTAGATACGTAGGTATATAAAGAAATACTTCGTCTACTGATATACAAAACATTCACATACAGTAAATAGTTCTCAGTAGTTCTTTCCTAAACCCATACACCTGTTAATGACTGTCTAATGTTGTTGACATAGTGAGACAAACTCACTCATGTCTCAATATATGCGTATATAATAATGTCAAAGAAGATATTCTAAATTACATACAATTTGAATTCATGTTAAGGTTTATGGGTATCTGCGTGCGTTCCTGTTTGTACGTGTTGACTAATGTAGTACTGTATAAAAGATAAAGTGTAAGACAGAGAGAAAGAGGGATAAATATGATAAACATTTATGAAGAGTTTTACATATTTATGACATGTAAACTTTTCAACAGTTGGTAGCATCTGCTTTCGCTAAAATCAATCTGAAGTTAAGCATAGATGATGTCATTGTAAGGAAATTATGTCAGTCACCAAGTTGATATTCAAATCTGGAGAAACTGATGTAAATATTAAGAGATTCAAACGTATCTATCTATCTATCTATCTATCTATCTATCTATCTACCTATCTATCTATCTATCTATCACTCAGTTTAATCATATCTATCTATCTATCTATCCATCTGTTTCAATGCAAATATCTATCTATCTATCTATCTATCTATCTGTTTCAATGCAAATATCTATCTATCTATCTATCTATCTATCTATCTATCTATCTATCTATCTGTTTCAATGAAAATATCTATCTATCTATCTATCTATCTATCTATCTATCTATCTGTTTCAATGAAAATATCTATCTATCTATCTATCTATCTCAGTCCGTTCAAGTATCTATCTATCTATCTATCTATCTATCTATCTATCTATCTATCTATCTATCTATCACTCAGTTTAATCATATCTATATATCTATCTATCTATCTATCTATCTATCTGTTTCAATGCAAATATCTATCTATCTATCTATCTATCTATCTGTTTCAATGCAAATATCTATCTATCTATCTATCTATCTATCTATCTGTTTCAATGCAAATATCTATCTATCTATCTATCTATCTATCTATCTATCTATCTATCTGTTTCAATGCAAATATCTATCTATCTATCTATCTATCTATCTATCTATCTATCTATCTAAACACATGGAAAGTCCTAAAAACATAAACATCTTTTGCTTTTAATCCATTTCGGAAAATTGGATAAGCATTGATATTGAATTCATTTAAGAAAATGCTATATGAATCTTTTACTTTGGAACCATTCTAAAAAGAGTGTGAGGATTTATCTTAAATTCAATGTAAAAGAGCTGGGAGAAGGTATAAATAAATTTCAACAACAATTAGAGAATTGTAAGGAAATCATAAAGAATAAATATTAACAGATTTTTTGCAAAGTCATGCAATTTTATTCTTTTCTTTCATCACGAGATACGCTAATGTACTACTAATTTATTATTTAAGCACACACACAAATACACACATATACCTTTTCTTTCGTTTCTGATCTGATGAAGCCTAATAATGGCTAAACGTGTAATCTAATCAAGTTCCAACGAAAGGGTTTTTCAATTATCATATTCTTCAAACTTTGTTGGGTTTCTGTATCCTATTTCATACACAAAGACTAGGATCAAAACATCTATCTATCTATCTATCTATCTATCTATCTATCTATCTATCTATCTGTATATTGATATACAGATATCATTAAAGGAAAAAAATGCTGTTAAGTTAAATAAACATAAATCTCGATCTTGTCAGCACACACACACATAAAGAAAAGAGGAAAGAGTGGGAGGAGAGCGAAAGACGTGACTGCAATTTCACGCAGAAATAAAAACGAGTATCCGCATATTGTACAGACAGATGAAGGTTGCTGAAAAATTCACGGTCTGAAAAAGAAGTGCTTAAAAATGTCTTGATACTCGGCCATTTGAGCAGATATGGAAAAGTAGGTTGGACTGAGTAATTTTCTGGGCTCTTTTACAAAAAAATGTTAGATAGATAGATAGAGAGAGAGAGAGAGATAGATAGAAATGAAGAGACTGACTTAGGCCATCATAGATATGAACAAGTTTATACATACATAGATAGATAGATAGAGAGAGAGATAGATAGAAATGAAGAGACTGACTTAGGCCATCATAGATATGAACAAGTTTATACATAGATAGAGAGAGAGATAGATAGATAGAAATGAAGAGACTGACTTAGGCCATCATAGATATGAACAAGTTTATACATAGATAGAGAGAGAGAGAGATAGATAGAAATGAAGAGACTGACTTAGGCCATCATAGATATGAACAAGTTTATACATAGATAGATAGATAGATACGAAACGACTGCAAGTTAGATAGATAGATACAAAAGGACTGCAAGTTAGATAGATTGATAGATAAGAAAGGACTGCAAGTTAGATAGATAGATAGATAGATAGAAAGATAGGTAGGTAGCTAGATATGAACAAGTTTAGAGATATATAGATAGCTGTGAATCAAATGCGATAGATAAATACATAGACAGATATGAAGTGTAGAGGTAGATAGATATAAACTAGTTTAGACATATATGGCCAGTTTTAAAAATAGATAAATCGATATGAACAAGTTTATAGATAGATAGATAGATAGATAGATAAGAAAGGACTTAGATAGAGATAGATAGAAAGAAATAAAGAGAGAAAAGAAAGGACTTAAATAAGAAAGGCCATAGATAGATAGATAGATAGATAGATAGATAGATAGATAGATAAATAGATAGATAGATAGATAAATCGATAGATAGATGGATGGAAATGAAGTGACTGATATGGGCTATAATGGATATGAACAGGTGTATAGATAGATAGGTAGCTAGATATGAATAAGTTCAAAGATATAAAGATAAATAACTGTGAATCAACTGTTATAGATAAATACATAAACAGATATGAAGTATAAAGGCAGATAGATATAAACTAATTTAGCGATATATAGACAGATATAAACAGGTTTAGAAATAGATAGATAGATAGATAGATAGATATGAACAAGTTTATAGATAGATAAGTAAGACTTAGATAGATAGATAGATAGATAGATAGATAGATAGATAAGAAAAGACATAGATAAGAAAGAACTGAGATAGATAGATAGATGTTTACTATAGAAAGGTTTAATCTTGCAAAGGGGAACTAATAAAACGTGTTACTTTTATCACTGTCGTATACGAAAGCATATGATAGTCACTCGGCAATCGGAGGGCACAAAAGTCGCAGAAGGTCAATCTAAATCAAATACTAAACTTAGTTTTGATTCATGGCTTAGGAGGTCACGAATCATTCAAGTGGTGATCGGAGGTGATAAGTGAAAGGCCGAAATTGCTGGAGGAAATGAAGAAAGTAAAGAAGGATGTAAAAAGAAGAAAAGGGCGTGAAAAGGAAAAAAAAAGGAGGAAAAAGGGAGAAAAGATGATAAAGGTAGGTTGAGGAGAATGCAGAAAGATAGGAAACGTAAAAGTATTATTAGAAGGGAAATCTAGAAGAGAAAAGAAAGCATGTGTCAGAATGAGGAGGGAAGGAAAGGACAAAAGAAAGAGAAACAGTAGTTGTGCTCGAAAGAAAAAATGGCGAAAAGAAGGAAGAATAGACAACGGATAGAAAAGATTTAAAATGATGTAGTAATTCGTTAATTCTGGGAGAGAAATAAGAGAAAGGAATAACTGAACAGAGCAATAAATGTGTGAACTTACACCGTTATAAAATAAAAAAAAGGAATCCATGGCTTTGTTTAATTGAACGTATTAGGACCAGAAAGAGCAATACAAATGCAGAAAAAGGTTTACCTATGTTTCATAGGTTACGCAAAGGCCTTCGACAAAGTACGCCACAAGGATCTGTTGGAACTGCTCAGTAACCTTGATATATCCGGGAAAGATATGAGAATAATCAAGAACCTATACTGGCAGTAAACAGCATGCATGCGCACAGAGAACGAGTTCAGTGAATATACAAAAATAGAAAGGGGCGTAAGGCAAGGATGCGTCTTATCACCGGACCTATTCAACCTATACAGCGAGACAATTCTGAGAGAATTGGAAATCCTACCGAGACTCAGTATTGCCGGCCACAATCTTAACAACATAAGATATTCAGATGACACAGTTCTGATGACAGACACGCAAAAGAAATTACAAAACCACCTAGAGAAGGTAGCGAAGGAGAGCGAGAAGAAGGGACTAAGCATAAACTACAAGAAGTATCAGAAAATGGCTGGTCCCGAAATTAGATTTGCAGGGCGGAGAAACTAAAATCAAGCAGGTGCGAAGTTTAAATATCTGGGAAGTGTTTTGACAGAGGACGGTAAGTGCAACGCTGAGATTCGATGGTATTCGATGGTATTAGGATGGTCAAGGAAAAGCTGGGCTGAGTATTGCGAGAGAGGAGGATTCCTTTGGTAACAAAGAAAAGAGTGCTGAGCTGTTACGTGACATCTGTCTTTTACGGCAGCGAATGTTGGACGGTTTCCTCAAAGATTAAGAAGAGACTCAAGGCGGCGGAGATGTGGTTCTACAGAAGGATGCTGAGGATATCATAGACCTAACATGTAAGCGACGATGAGGTCTTGGAGAGGATGCAAACAAGGGGGAAGCTTATAATTAACATCAGGAGGAGGCAGCTTTAGTTTCTGGGACACGTAATGAGAAAGGAGGGCCCGGAGAGTCTGATACTTACAGGTTGAATAGAGAGAAAGATAGACAAGGGAAAGCAATGCCTGACATATCTGGCGGGATTGAGCAAATAGATGACAGAACGTGGGCTGGGTGGCTGGCGGAGAGACAAAACTTATTGAGAGCTACAAGGGATAGGATGAAGTGAAGAGCCATGATCGCCTACGATCACCTACTGAGATCAGATTATGAATTTAGCTGCGTTAGATGTAATGTATTCTTTACATTAGTTTGTATGAAGATAAGCTGAAAAGACAAAAACTGATGAACAAAGTTTTAATATCAATGTTTTGCTGAATGAACGTTGGAAAGAACTTACGTAGAAATCGTGTTTTATATAAGTTGGTGCGACAAAATACTGCCTCAATGATGTGATGATTGATTGGCTATAAAAAAGTGTCCTTGATATTTCAGTAGGAACATTGTTGGGATGGAATTTTAAGAGAAGATATGCCAAGACTTTGTCATTAGGACAACATTCTATGACAAATAAAACAACAAAAAGGAAAAGAAGAAAACTCATTAAAAAAAATAAATAAAAAATAAACAAAAAATGTGTTAAAAATGAATGCGAAAACAAGAATGAGACATGTTAGAAAAATTTAATTAGGGATGGAGGTCTCATTTTTAGGACGCTATTATCCAAGAAAACGTTTTTGAGTATATATATATATATATATATATATATATATATATATATATATATATATATATATATATATATATATATTTTTCTTGTAATCGTTTTGCCTTTATATACAGATATATTGCATGAATTAAATTATTTTATATAAAATATTAAGAACATACGCGAAAACATACAATTATGCCGGGTGAGACAGCAAAATTGTCCAAATCGTGTAACAGCAAAGACCCATCCCACAAAATGTTTAATATCTAAAATCCACTAATTTTTAATATCTAAAAACCACTAATGTTTCTTTTTTTTAGGTTTAGCCATCTTGATACCATTCGTCGTAAGAATCACAGAGAAACCCATTTGAGTTAATTAGCTAGAAAGGGAACAGGTTAATATCGTTTTGTGTCAGTCCCACTGTTTTCCCAACTGAGGAATGGTGAGAGGAAAAAGATCATTCAGGTTTTCAGTAATGGTACCAACATTCATACTCTGGCTTCCATCAAGAAAACGGTGAATAAATTTAGAAAAGAAGGAACAGTAGAAAAGAAAACTGAATCAGGAGGTCGCAATAAGAAGAGGGGTCATCGTTTCAACTTAGAACTAAATACATTCTTATTGTTTAGAGTAGAATCCCCCCCCCAAAAAAAAAGAAAAAGAAAAGAGTGAACAATAAAGGGGGAAACTTGATCAGGAGGTCACAACAGCAAAAGAGATTTTCATTTCAGCTTAGAGCAAAATGCATTCTTGTTCAAAGTGGAGCCCAATAGTGTTATAAAACCTGGGAGAATTCCAGTAAGATATCTTTAATCATTTTTAAGATAGAAAAGTCCAAAGCTTAATCTAATAATTGGACAATTTTGCTGTAACATGATTTGGACAATTTTGTGGTTATATCCGGTATATAGCATGATTAATATTGTTATTCTTTTTCATATTCTCTCTTTCTATAGATATTATTTTTAGTATATATGCAGTTTTTTAGGACAGTACAAGACAGCCCTACCCCATGTTCATTGAACATGAGGAATAATGTCACATTCTATATTGAGTTTGGAATGAGCAGTCTGTTAGAGTGGCTATGGATCGTCGTCAGGCATACCGATTATATTTTTAATTAAAAGATCCGTTTAAATGATAATTAATAGAATGTAATCAACATCAATGTATAATAAATAGAAGTAAATAATCGTAAGTAATAACATCTTTTTATTAGTTGCAGTTAACAGATTTTGATTTAACGTACATGCAAATTTAATACATATATATATATATATATATATATATATATATATATATATATATATATATATATGAGATCGTCTGGCCTGAAGATTATGGTCAAGTATGAAACAGACTGCTGCTACTCAGTGCTGACCTCAGAGTCCACTCATATTAACACACGCTCTATCCGGATATTGAGCACTTTATCCATAAATATGTCATAAGTTAAAACTTATTTCATTATATACATATACATATATATATATATATATATATATATATATATGTGTGTGTGTGTGTGTGTGTTTTCTGTATTCGGCTCGAACATCATATTATTTTCAGCTTCTTTAGTTTCATTTTAACACTTCATCTTTCTTATAACCGCAGTGAGGTTAATATCTGGGTTGAATTTGCGGAGCTTTTTTCCTTTTAATGCAGATAACTTTGCCCATACCACTACTCGGGCTGTCTGTCATGACGAGCTTTCGATATGGTTAGGCTCTGTATCAAGTTCTCAACTGCTGTCTTAGTTAAATATTAAATCTTAAATCTCTAGTTATGACACGAATATAGCCCATTTGTCTGGATTGAATAAGACTGACGTATACGGCGTCAGTTGAAACAGTCTATACCCATCAGTTCATTTTGGATTTCTCTGTTGTATAATATTATACGCTCCGTTATAATAAATACACTGACCTCTTTTTGTGGATCAGTTTTAATATTTTATATTATTAGGACCCACTTGGATTATATACCAACGGATTTGTCTACCTGTACTATATATATATATATATATATATATATATATATATATATATATATATATATATATATATATATATATACCGTGAAACATTACATACTAATTATTTGGGAAATTTGACTCGGTAGCTCAGGCAGAAGGGGTTCAAATTGTCAAGGCACGTAGAGCTCAAAGGGTTAAGAAATAAAAATGAAATAAAAAAGGGCCAAAATGAAAAAAGGATTGAGAAATGAGATAAAATGATAAAAAGGATAGATAGCAGAAGGAAAGGAAACGGAAAACTCGTAATAGAAAATATGACATTAATAAATGGATTATATTTACTAAAGCTAACATTCCGTAAGGATCGAACTCACAGCTATCGGCATGACCAGCTTGATAATCACGACCAGAAAGGGAATTGTCTCTGAATCATATTGGGTCGGTGCATAATTAGGTGTTTTTTAGGCGAGTTATTTGTTAATAAAAAGTGCTGTTTTGTTTAATTCTTTCTTAAATAAAAATATTATTTTCAGCTTATAAAAATGCGTGTCGATAATCCTACGCTCCGGGGTAATCCTTTAAAAATGTTATTGTCGAATTGTTATATTTCATTTTTTATAATTAATATTATTATTAATATTATTATTAATATTATTTAAAAGAACGCCTACTACATCTACACTAATCTTATACATTATAAAAAACAGAGGAAACATAAAAAAAAAAATCAAAAAAAATCTAGTTTCTTTTTATTTAAAAAAAAAAAATTAAGCGTTTCACCCCAAGGCGGGAAACCACTAGCACGCAAGGGGTTATAGAGAGTTGGAGCGAGAGCAAATAGGAGTGATAGAGGAAAGGATAAAGAGAAGGACAGGGTAGAGATCAAGGCATCTGGAGACGTCGATTGACATTACATTTGAATAGTTGGAGATTATAGCTATCGAGGAAACAGGAATACGGGAGGGAGTTCCGCAGTCGAGAGGTGCGAGACATGAAGCTATTGGAGTAGAAGAGACGATTACATTTAATAGTTTCGACAGTGAAAGGGTGAGAGCGAGATGCCATCCTAGTAGAACGCTTAAATTCATGAAGTCTGGGAAACAGCGAAAGCAGCTCATCGGAGCAGTTACCGTGAAAGCATTTGTAAAAAAGACAGAGGTTGGAGCTTTCTGGATAAATGATATACATATTTTGGGCCTGAACATCTTTGTGGGCTGAAAGACGACGACACCATTTAATATTTACTGACAAAATAATAAAATTCACTATTGAAAAAAAAAAAAGATGTATTTTTCTGAATGTCGCTTTTTTCTTTTAGTCTTTTCTATTTAACCATGAACGTGAAATATTATCTAGTCTCTGTTTTTTTATTGAAACTACTACCTGATCTTCTCTTCTTAGTAATGAAATATTCAGTTATTATGGTAACAGGAGATATTATTCAGTGTCAGTAAGTATATCTTGAGAGTAAGTAGATGATATCAAGATGCTAATACATTCTTTTTGTTTTTAATTTTGTTTCCTGTTAGCATTCTTGGGATATATTTTACGCCTAATGTTTTAAAAATCATTATTCTTTCTTGCATAATATATTCTTATATTCTTAACTATACTTGGGCACCTCGAGGCGGTGTAATGGTTAAAAAGCTTATCTCACTAGAACAATTACGACTGAGTACTGAGTTTGATCCTCACTGGGTGACCCATACTTTCGGCCTTGTGCCACATCTAAGCTATGCTTGAAAAATCATTATTTGGGCACCTCGAGGCGGTGTAATTGGTAGCAAGCATGTCTCGCTAGAACAATTACGACTGAGTAGTGAATTCGATCCTCACTAGGTGCCCCTTACTTTTGGCCTTGTGTTACATCCAAGCTACGTTTGGAAAATCACTATTCTTAAATACATATATTCATTATTCTTTAATTCAGTGTTCTAAATTCTTGCATTCTATAATTGCGATAGTAAAATTATTTGATTCGATAAAAAAATACTTGAATATTTCTGAAGAAACTAGAACTACAATTGTAAAATTTATGTGAATAATGCGTTTTATTTTTTTTTTTTTCTCGGTACGGGAAAATTCGTTTAGAAATCATCATCTTTTTTTTTACATTTTGACATCTTGATTCGATTCCCTGTTATTAAGAAAATATTTATAGTTCAGTATTATGAGTGCTTAAAAGCGTAACAGAAATTCTTACTTTAGTGAATTTTATTGCCTTCACTAAGAAATAATAATTATATATGCAAACTAACATGGGAGGATTTTCTCGATCAGCTGACATTCGACTTCAGGTGGCTGATGCCTATGTTAGTTATATAGTAGTAAACACTATTTTTCTTCCCCTTTGACCAAGGCTATAATTTAACATGTATACGAAAAACTAAACTCTAATTTGAAGATTTATTTGTTTGTGTGTTTGTTTTTACCACCAGAAGAAATATAAAACATGACGACAATTTATTAATATTCTTCAATTGACATGATTGGATTATATGAAAATAATACATACATTAATGCATACATATTCTTACGTCGACATTGTTCGTCACCTCCAACTCCTCCTCTACATGATATCTTATCTAACGCCCCCTCACCATATCCCCTCCTCCTTCTTAATAATAATAATAATAATAACAACAATAATAATAATAATAATAATAATAATATTTTTTTTTTTTTGTCAGTGGAAAGTGTCATAATGCCATTTCTAACCTTAGGTCCCTGGGCGAGACCCAGAAAAAATGTGTACACGCCAGAAATCAAAGGAAATAAAAATAAAAATAATAGAATGCAGACTGTAATGTATCTTTGAAGATCTTCAAAATCTATCAAATTACAAGGATCTTGAAGCGGAAATCTAAAAAAAAAGAAAAGAAAAAAAAAAGTGGTACATGAAGACATCAATAATTCCAGTTTTGGTTGGCTCATCGGTTTGATTTGAGAAAGTTCTCATACACTCATTGAATGAAAGAAATACAAAAAAAAAAAAAAAAAATAAAATAAAATAAATCTTCTCACAAGTAGAGCTCCCACCTTAGAAAGGCCTTTATTAACGAAAAATATGTGTTTCATTTTTATTTATTTTTTTTTAACAAAACTGTACAGTGAAACTCTCGTGTTACTATTTCTAACTTTAGTTTTCTGGTTGGGACTAGGAAGGAACTGTGTGAACGCTAGAAATGAAACGAAATAACAACAATAATATTAATGAGGATGATGAAAGCCTTAGAAATCAATTTAAATGACAGCGTTACCAAAATCAACTTGAATCCTGAGGAAAGTGCAGGAGTACTGAGCACAATACATGTCGCACTTCCTCCCCTCCTCCTCAACCTTTGTAATAATAATAATAATAATAATAATAATAATAATAATAATAATAACATTGAAACAACCCTGAAAAATTTTGGAAGAATCAGAAATCCAAGGAATTGTCGTAGCAATCTAAACTCATCTAGAATCTTGAGAAGAGTACTGAAGTACTCAGGACATTAGATGTTTCCCTAATTCCCTTGCGAAATTCATGAATCCATCTCTCCTCACTCAAGCTTTATGTTAAATAGCAGTGGAGACGAGATTATATAGCCTTGCGAGGCAACCAATATAAAGGAATGACAGTTCGAAAGCGTGGAGAATGGAAGCGAAATACACCGACTATTTTCCCCAAGAAATGGCATGGCTGTTCACAGATAATAAAGAAACGAAATCTATAGAAAGACGTAATAGCTTATGTCTTGAAGGGAAAAGATTTCAGAAAAGAACTGTCAATTAATCTCTAATAAAAGTCACTATGTAATTCATGTTGATATGTTATATCCATTCAAGACATGAGCGATTATGGCTTTCCCAAAATTGCCTTTCCTTCCATGTTTTATGTGACTTTTCCATAGTATGAAAACTCAATAATAAGAACCTTTATTTAAATACTAAATGTTAATTATGCGGGATAAGAGACAAGACCGTCGATTATATACTAAACGAATACAACTCTATTAATTCAGAAGTACAAAAACAGAACTGACTGCTCGGAAACGTGATCTATTAGATATTCTGCAGACATGTGTGGTTGCAAACTAATGGTATATGTTCAAACAAAAAGCAGTTCTAGTAAAATATATATCTAAGGGACCTTTGAAATGCAAAAGTGTCATCAAACGCATACCAGAAGAATAGATTTAATCATTGTAAACCAATAAAACTTGTAAAAATAGTAGTTGTTCGAGCAGACTATGGAGAACTGAAAAGATCTGATCTGATCTGTGGCTGCAGTGCACTTTCCTTATTATATCTTCTTCGGTTAAATACTTACAAATAATAACCTTAAAATCTAAAATGATAATAATTATCTCCGTAAGAATACATCTTTCCTGCTGTTCTTCTTCTTCATTTTATTATTATTATTATTATTATTATTATTATTATTATTATTATTATTATTATTATTTGTGCATGTTATTTTTCCTGTTTTGTATCCTGTATAGTCGGGTTCAAACTATTGTCCTTAAGACCCTATAGGAGAATTGTCATTTAATTGATAGCACTTTTTTAGTATATGGAATGCTCCGCGTAGGGCGGTTCTCTGGGCAACTTGTATTATTATTATTATTATTATTATTATTATTATTATTATTTCCTTTGATTTCTGTGGTGTACTCATTTCTTTCCGGGTCCCATCCAGAGACCTAAGGTCAGAAATGGCATCATGACATTTTCCACTGACCAATTAAGAAAAAAAGCAACAAAAAAAAAAAAAAAAAAGCAACAAAAAATATTTTACATAGATAAAGCCCTTCGTAAGGAGTGGGCTGTACTCGTGAGAACCATTTTTTTTTGTATTTCTTTAAGGCATAGGCTACCAGGAGTCGCTTCAATAAGTCTACTGGAATCAATTTCAACCAATCCGAGGGCTCCAACTACAACAGGGATTGTTGATGTCTTCATGTACCTCAATTTTAGATTTCGATTTCAAGGTGCTTGTATTTTGACAGATTTTTGAAGATCTTCAAAGAAGCATTGTAGACAAGAGGGACTGATATATCAATAAGGAGGCAATTTTTGTTTGCGGTCTCTAATAACAATGTCTGGGCGATTAGCTTTGGTTATTCTTTCTGGGTGTATTGTGTAGTCCCATAAAATTGTAACAGGTCCTATCTCCGTAAATGGGCTTGGGTGGTGTTCATACCAATTTCTTTCAGATTCTTTTTCATAGAACTTGCAGATTTTTCAGTGCAAATATTGGCCAGCTCTCTCATGCCGTGTTTTATATTCAGTGGGTGCCAATACTGTGCAACCTGATACAAGATGATATTATTATTATTATTATTATTATTATTATTATTGTTGTTGTTGTTGTTGTTGCTGTTGTTGTAGTTATTCATTCAATTGTATGTTCATAAAATATTGGCACGGCTTTGGACGGAGTATAAGTAAGTTTCCTCAAATCTCACTATGTTTCTTTCTCACTATGTTTGCATACACCAACAAGACCGTAAAGATTCAATCAACCCCTTCTCGGATTTCCAATTCATCTAATATAGATTCCAGGGTTCTAGGTATAGTCTAGGACGCCTAATATTATAGACATGATTCTAATCTTCATATAGCAGACTCTCAACTCCCGGGAATGGTCCAGGTATTTTTCCAGAAATGGAATAATGTCAGTAGTGTTGGCACCATTTGTAATAGCGTTAGATGAAAACTAGTGAAAAACGGAGAGTCTATTATAAATTATGCGCAAAGCCATTTTACCTTCTGACATAATGCGCTAAGCATAGAAAATATTGAAGTGAGAATTAATATAAATTAGAATACAGTTTAGAAATAATAATTGAATTCGTGTCATTCAGATATCATGTGTTTTCTGGGTTTATTAGAATTATGATGGCGAGTCATGAGCGACAGACTGGGGTAATTACTTCAGCAAAACTCGGGCCAACGGGGCCCTATAGCTGCGTGAGCAATCTATACGTCAGATTAGGAATAAATATTCCGCTATGTATGCCTAGTCACTTCAAATATAATGTTTCATGGATATCTGTTTTTTAGAACAATGCTGACAGGGACGAAACTTAGAAATGGTAAATGAAATGTCAGCTAACAGAAGAATTACAACGCACTCACGCACATGCACACGCACATACGCAAACACAGTCTCTCTCTCTCTCAGACACACACAGACACAAACATAGACACATATATTACACACACACACACACACACACACACACACACACATATATATATATATATATATATATATATATATATATATATATATATATAAGTGTGTGTGTATATGTGTGTGTTTGTGTGTGTGTGCGAGAAAGCGGGAGTAAAGTGTTCTTATCCCGACAAAGAAACCACAGTAAAATAAAATTCGGCTGATTGGTACTTTGTTAAAATTTTAGGGAGAGCTCGGACTGAGACCTTTTTGGAACATCGTGATATATATATATATATATATATATATATATATATATATATATATATATATATATACACGTATGTATGTATTTTTTATTCGTTGACCCAACACATTTTTTTGTTTAAACATTATTTTTAGTGGGTACTCGTATTTCAAAATGAATAAGTATAAAATTTAATAAATAAACAGAGCGTCTGCTCAAATACAAGTATCCACACCAAAATAGCGTTTAGGTAATAATAATAATAACATTATATATATATATATATATATATATATATATATATATATATATATATATATATATATATATATATAATATAAAGTGGACACTCAGCTAAACACCGAGAGACCACACTTTGTTTCATGCTTGGACGCAATCTACAGACCTGATGATTGCGTTCTAACATAGAACAGTCAGTCGCCACTCGTTTTGCCCTCAGTCTCCACTTAAATCTGTGTATGTATTTATTTAAAAAATCTTAGGACTAATCTGTAGAAAAAGACAATATGTATAAAGGGAAAAAGACAATAGGATAATTGTAGTTTAGCCAACACGTTTCGGACAATTGTTTTTACCTTTATGCATATATATATATATATATATATATATATATATATATATATATATATATATATATATAAGTTTGAAGCAATTGGGTGTCTAGCCACACTGAGGAGCACTGATACAGCGAAACAGTCTATCTGTGGATAACTATATATATATACATACATACATATATATATGTATATGTATGTATGTATATATTTACGCACATATGTGTGTGTGTTTGTGTGTGTTTATTATGAGGCGTATAATAATCCGAGGAATGTTGTCATTTTATTTAAATCAGTATAATTCAGATGTTGAAAATAGACAGAATATGATGCTAGGCGTCTGATATATATTCATAATCTATTTTAGAAACTTTTATTCAATGCAGTAACCTTATGAACATAACACCAAAAAATATCGAAGAATAAAATTATTCTGACTCTTCAGTGACTTTCTGATCGTATTGTAACTTTTAATATTATTAAATATCCGTTCCAAAATTTAAATTATACTGTTTTCCGTATTTGAATTATATTGAAAATGTAACGTACAGAAAATTTAGATTCCCACTGTACACACACACAC